>NW_024121154.1:0-149837 GCF_016745375.1 Pimephales promelas
AGACATCGAAAGGACATAAGTACTCGTTCATTCGACTTTTGGCCTATAATCTATATTGAACTTGCGGAATCAACAATAAAATCTATGTTGATTTAACGACAAGCAGGTGAAAGAGACACTTTTAGCCGTTTAGCCCCATAGACTCCCTTTCATTCTGCTCTCGCCCGCGATCACCTCCAGTGGAATTCTAATGGAACTGCAACCAGGATGATACACAATAGGGCTAATAGACTCTCCGTTAGACGGGCTCTGGTAATATGAAGCAGGTGCGGGTGATCAGTCCTTAGGTGATTTTGACCGCTGTGATTGGTTGATTGTGGAGCCTGGCTAATCTGTTACTATATATATACTGTATATATGTATGAAATTTTACACAACTATTGTACACAATATTTAAAAAAATAGTTTTTATTAACAACAGTAGAATTTTGGAGCTGACATAACTCCCACTTCAGGCCAATCTGGTATTTTTATATATTTACCAATGTCATCTCATTGATATCAAAATGGTCAATATTGACTGGTTAATTGGCCTCAATCTAAATCTGACAGATCTAAAAGTTTATTTGTTTTATAATTATTTGTTTTATAATTTGTTTTATTGTTTTATAATTGAATAATTATTCTATTATATGTTTTTAAGAAGCAGAAAAACAGCAATGCATAAATAAATAGGCTATGTACAACTCAATTATGTGTTATCCCACTGTAAAAATAGCTATATTTTTTGTAATAGACAGTGGAGGTCGAGTTTCAAATTGGTAGGGCTGGATGGGTGAATATGTGCATGTTAATTGGAGGTTAATATCCACAGAAAGTAGCAACTGCCTTTGTCATTTTTTTTTTCTTTAAAGCCACAGGGAAATAAAATTATTATTATTCAATCCCAGCACAGTCCAAATACACACTCAATACAATGGTAATGGTACAGTTCACAATAGGACAACAGACTGTAAACAACACCGTAACATATGATCTTATCTGAGATAATATATATATATATATATATATATATATATATATATCCTGATATGATTAAAATAACTATGCTGCAAATTAACATATATTTTATGCTGTATTCAGAGACAGCAAACAATAATGACTGTGCTCTTCTTGAAGCAAAAATAAGTAAACAAAACTAAAGCCTGGTAAATATAATAACGGTATCTGGGTCAACATATTGCTATGCAGCTATAAAGGCCAAGCGTATGCAGTGTTTGTCTGAATTTATTTATTTATATGAAGTCGACTATCACATCCAAAATATAGAAAGTCATCATTATAAATCCTCTTCCTAGTTCAACTAAGTTACTCTTTTTGAATTGCTAGCTGTTTATATTTAGACAAATACATAAACTGCGTAAAAATATTATTCTGTATCAGCGATGCAACTGAAAGGCAGTGCACATTTCCACACTGCTATTGATTTCATTAGCTTTATGAGGGAGTCAGCAGAAGTCAGGCTTGATTGCCCATCATAACGCATTATGTCACTGGGCTAAATTGGCCACTGCTTCCTGGCGGAAGGTTAAGGTTGTCTGCAGGGAGAAATAATGGCTGAGCCGTGTAGTATCTGGGGACTTGTGTGTTGTATGTGTGTGTGTGTGTGTTTTATATTTCCCCCGCGTCAATGACCTCATCACAATCCAACATTCGCATTAAGACTTACACTGCTTGCATGTGGGCTTGTGTGTTCACTCCCCCACCTTCTTCAATGACCTCATCTTAATCCAACATTACACTTATATATAATGTATATATGTCATATAAACGTGTGTATGTGAGTTTAAAGTATGCATTCTGTTTTTGCAATTCATTTACATTCATTTTACATGGGTCGTCTGCTGGCACTATAGTGGTTCCAGTGGCCCTAATACAACCGGAACCGCATTCCTATGTGGGTACTAGTGAATTAAAATGTTTTAAATGAGAACTATACTACCTAACTGATCATTAGTAACACAAATGTCTCCGTATATGTTTTAAAATATATATTTTCTTTACGTTTTGACCTTCCGTCCACACCGAGGCAGCATTTTTGTTAAGTTGAAAACATTCTCCAAAGTAAAAACATTTGTTAAAGAAAAAAAAATGCTGCTTCAATCCTTATTTCATTGTTCAGCCCACTTAGATAAGTAAAACGGAAGGTTACTTAATTAATTTGTGTTGGGACTACAGCGATCTTTTTTTTTCTCATTAATTTAAACTGCATGGGTGGACTTTAATTTCATTAATTCAGCATGCTTTGCATTGGACTGAACTGGGAAAGTAAATGTTTTTTGATGCATTTTCGAGTAGTTATTTTATACGCCGTTTTTATACAAGAGCTGTTAGTGTTTACTGTTTTTTTTATATTGGACTTTTACTGTTAATTCATCTGTTGTTGATGTTTTTGTGGTTACCATAGAGCCACTATGACAGTATAGTGATACATTAAAATCTATGTATACAATTAAGAAATTAATTTAATGTAAGTTTATTGCACTTTTTAAGTTTTTGTACAAACAAGTGACAGAATTTCACAAGACACTTAGTCGATTGCTAATTTTGTCAGTTTCTTGTAATTAGTTTCTTGGAATCGTATCTCATTGGCCCCAAATCCTGCAACAGAAACGTATACAAATCATCAGATATGTTCTGATCAAATGTAATGTGTCATGTCACCATTACAAACCACTCTTGGCCCAGAATTCTCAACACAATGCCAAAGATCTCTGTTATCAGACCCACAGTGGAAAATGAAATCATATCTGGCCAATCTGGGGCATTGAGAACGGTTTGACCCCATGGTGGAAAAGCGGCTTTAGATGGTTAGGTTTACAACAGCCAAATGGTAGAGCACCAAAAATCTCCTTCAGCTCAAACAAAATTGATAGGGAAGAATTTACCTACCAAAAAAAAAAAAAAAAAAAAAAAAAGGCTTCCTCTTTCTCTTCCACTGTCAGCATTCATTATTTACACTATTCACTGGGACGTTACAAAAAGTGCTGATCAGTAATTCAGTAATAGAAGACACCACAAGCGGAGAACAATCATAATATTTAGTTGTGGCCAATGCTATTGCTAAAAGAGCACAATCTAATAGAAATATCTAATTCTGCGGAAAAGCTGTGCCAAATCCAGTGAAGCTTGTGTGGCTCAAGGAAACTCAAGCATTTCCCGCTGTTGTAATATCCTACAACAACAGGACCATGGGATTAACATCATATCACACAGCAGGCAAGCTGATTTAATGACACTTAGTGTCTGATGTTTCCAAAAACACCTAACTCTCCTTTGACAGTCTGGGACAGAGTAAAAATAATAATCAGCTTTGCTGATGCTTCCTAAATTAACTGGACTGCCAAGCGTGAAATTCAAGTTGCCAATCAACCCTGGGGTCCTGTAATCCATATTAATGACAAAACTGAATTTGAACACTATGGCTGCGTCCAAAATCGCAAACTTTCTTGAATATACTTATGTTAATTAATTACTTAACGATCGCTAAAAGAGTTCTATATAGTATGAATGTTTGTAGTATGTAATCTGGACATGTTGTCATTATCATGTGACCTGCATGAGTTGTGTCGCTTTCACCACTTTTCATGCTGTCGCCTTATAGGATAGTAAAGTGTTCATCTTGCACACTTCAGAGTCTCGATGGAAGAAGTAAGACATCCAGGGACTTTTTACCCATACTTTTATGAGTACTGTGTTACTTATTTTGCCACATACTGTTTTTCACCTACTATATAGTAGAGAAGTGTGTGATTTGGATGCAGCCTATCGCTGTATAGCTCAACAAAGGAAGTAATACTGGAGCTACATGCAGGGAAGTGTCACGCCGTTCTCCTGAGTAAAACAAAAGGTGTTTTATGATGCCCAGAGCTAGTCATTCAGCTAGTCAATAGTCACTGAACATACACATGCATTTTGACGGGTTCGATCACTCAGACAGCCGTGCCCAGAGTAAATGAGGCTCTTAATATTCAGTTCACGGGCAAAATTCCCAATTGTGAACAGATGATGTCTTGGTGCTGGACAAGTGTGTGAACTTGACAAGTATTTAATGACATGACTACACAGAGAGCATGCAATGAATAGAATTGTGGTGCAGCCTAGCGGTTAATTATCTAGATTGGAAATCAAAAGGTTGCAGGTTTGAACCCACAAAGGGACTCGAGTGGCTGTCAAATGGTATCAAACTAAGTTCAGTTTACAGCCAATGAATTGCATGGTGTATCATTACATGGGTGGTACTGAAAAAAAAAAAAAGATTTAGGATAGACTCATCTTGTCCATTCCAAGATAAAATAAGTTGCATGTCTCTTCGAAGATATCACATTCAGAGAAAAAAAAGTATTTTAATTACATAGACAAAGTTTTTTTCACGCTGAAGCGCCGAGCGCCCAGCGTTTTTTTACTGGTGGCCGAGAGTTTAAAAATGTTCAAATTTATATAAAACGTAGCACTCATCACTGTCACTTTTTACCCACCCGTCCAATCACAGTGGAGGAGGGGCGGGACTAATCCACACTGACCAATTGTCACAACATTCTTTTTGTACAACGACATCAACCAGCAGAGCTAACCGGACAAAATGGATGAAAAATATTTTTTTTACTATAAAAACAAATTATCTGCGAAATCAGTTTCAAGTAAACTGTGCTGCGCATATTCTGTATCATAGCAACGAAACGTCTCAACGAAAAAAAACAACAAAAAAAAAAACCAAAAAATGCTGTGCTGCCAAAACGTTCTCAAGCGCCCAAAGCACGGCGCCTTCAGCAGAGCGTCTGCCGCTTTCAGCTGGCTAAAAACGCTTTGGTGGACACACGGCCTTAATGAGGCAAAAAAAAAAAAAATAATAATTAAAGCTGCAAGCAGCGATGGGCAGGCCCTCGCACCTGTAGCACGTCGGGGTGTGAGGCAGCCGCATTGCATATTCTGCAGCTCAGCCAGTGCCGCTGTGCATTTGCTCTGCTTCGTTAAAGGTCACTTCCTGTTGCCAGCAGGTGGCGCTATGACTGTGGGTGAATGTCTGCATGTAGATTTGTTCAGGGCAGGACTCTTGTCAAATGTGTAAAATTTCATGCAGATCTGGGCATTTACAGCCAAGTTACAACAACTTCCTGTTTAATGGCGAATCATTGAAGCCACGGACACACCCATCGACGAAAACGCGCAGATAGCACAACTTTACATCGTCAATGCCTTTAGAAGGCACAGCAGAAATGTGAAGTCGATCCGACTAAGTCCCTAGGAGGAGTTAGTTAAAGTACGTAATGAGTAAATCATCCAAAAATGTCGGTAAAATTAGAAATGGCCGATTTCCTGTTGAGTTTAGGGCATTGCTCCAAGAGACTTTTCTGTGCGTCTGGATATGTTAGTTGTACTACAAAAATTTCGTACATGTCGGTCAAACATGCGGCGGGGGTTGCTTCGTTAAAGGTCACTTCCTGTTGCCACTAGGTGGCGCTATGACTGTGGGTGAATGTCGGCATGTAGATTTGTTCAGGACGGGACTCTTGTCAAATATGTAAAATTTTGTGCAGATCTGGGCATTTACAGCCAAGTTACAACAACTTCCTGTTTCATGGCGAATCATCGACGCCACGGACACGCCCATGGACGAAAACGCACAGATAGCACAACTTTACATCGTCAATGCCTTTAGAAGGCACAGCAGAAATGTGATGTCGATCCGACTAAAGCCCTAGGAGGAGTTAGTTAAAGTACGTAATGAGTAAATCATCCAAAAATGGCGGTAAAATTAGAAATGGCTGACTTCCTGTTGAGTTTAGGGCATCGCTCCAAGAGACTTTTCTGTGCGTCTGGACATTGTAGATGTACCACAGAAATTTCGTACATGTCGGTCAAACATGCGACGGGGGCTGCTTCGTTAAAAGTCACTACCTCTTGCCACTAGGTGGCGCTATGAATGTGGGTGAATGTCGGCATGTAGATTTGTTCAGGGCGCGACTCTTGTCAAATGTGTAAAATTTCGTGTAGATCTGGGCATTTACAGCCAAGTTACTACAACTTCCTGTTTCATTGCGAATCATCGACGCCACGGACACGCCCATCGACGAAAACGCGCAGATAGCACAACTTTACATCGTCAATGCCTTTAGAAGGTACAGCAGAAATTTTAAGTTGATCCGACTAAATCCCTAGGAGGAGTTCGTTAAAGTACAGAGTGTGTAAATCGTCCCAAATCGGTCGCCAAATTCAAAATGGCGGACTTCCTGTCGAGTTTAGGGTATGGGTTCTTGAGGCTTTTTTGTGCGTCTGGTCATGGTAGATGTACCACAGAAATTTCGTACATGTCGGTCAACCAAGCGGCGGGGGCTGCTTCGTTAAAGGCCACTTCCTGTTGCCAGCAGGTGGCGCTATGGCTGTGGGTGAATTTCGGCATGTAGAATTGTTCAGGGCGGGACTCTTGTCAACTGTGTAAAATTTCGTGCAGATCTGGGCAATTACAGCCAAGTTACTACAACTTCCTGTTTCATGGCGAATCTTCGACGCCACGGACACGCCCATCAACGAAAACGCGCAGATAGCACAACTTTACATCGTCAATGCCTTTAGAAGGCACAGCAGAAATTTTAAGTCGATCCGACTAAATCCCTAGGAGGAGTTCGTTAAAGTACGGAGTCTGTAAATCGTCCAAAAATGGCCGCCAAATTCAAAATGGCGGACCTCCTGTCGAGTTTAGGGTATGGGTTCTTGAGGCTTTTTTGTGCATCTTGATATGATACACGTCCCCACCAAATTTCGTGCATGTAGGTTGAACGTGGACGAGGGGCTAAATTTTTCCAATTTTCTAGGTGGCGCTAGCGTGCCATTTTGCCCCGCCCATCCGCGAAACCCACAAAATACGAAATTTTTCACCAGTCCTGACATGCGTGCCAAATTTGGTGAGTTTTTGAGCATGTTGCGGCCCCCGAAAATGGCACTTACTTTGCAGAAAAAAAAAAAAAAAAAAAAAAAAAAAATAATCCTAACAGTTTCAATAGGGTCCTCGCACTGTTAGTGCTCGGGCCCTAATAATTAGTGGCCATAACATATGTAGATAAATAGCGCACTAAAAAAAAGATGAAACTTTCCAGTGCGCATGTGTTCCCACATGCTATCAGATGGAGTACACTTTAAAAAGGGATATTTACGTTACACTTTTTGTAAGGCCTGAAACAGATCAGACACGAATCATTTGTTGTATTTATTAAATAATCCAACCCCTCACCCAACAAGCAAACTATGAGTTAGAGAGTTTCAGTGGAACTCCTCAAAACTGCAACTAACACCCAAATGCAAAACCAGGCACTGGCTACCATAGCAGCACAAAACACATCAGCAAAATAAAACTGTTTTACAACCCAAATTAATTTTAAAGAGAGTTTCTCACTCACTTCATTCACAACAGACTAATAAACCCCTTTTATCCCTTAAATGTATCCAATTTTCCCATCTTATGATTTTCTTTACATTGTTTTTCCCACTGTGGATTAAATCAAACAATTTAAAGGAACACTCCGACTTTTTGGGACTTTAGCCTATTCACCTTACCCCCCAGAGTTAGATAAGTCCATACATACCTTTTTCATCTCCGTGCGTGCTATAAGTCTGTTTGACGCACCCACCGCTAGCCTAGCTTAGCACAAAGACTCGATGTGACTGGTTGCAGCTTTCATACTGATCCAAATGAGTGGCAAAATAACGCAAACGTTTTCCTATTTACATGTTGTGGTTTGTATAGTCACATAATGTACAAATAACAAAGTCAATGAGACACAGACATCTTTTAACCGTATAAAACCTGGGAACTATTCTCTGAAGGCGAAGCACTGCTACTTTGACGGCGTAATAACCGCATCACCGGAGACACGCCGTGGTGAGGAGCGGAGAGTTCGCTCGGTGTTTGGGTAACAGAGTCAGCAATTTATAAATAGTAAAAGCGTAGTTTAGAGTCATGGGTTTTCGCTCTATTGTAAATAGCTGCGACTGTAAACAGGGGAGGTAACCATGTTTCACAGAATTCCAACTAAAAACGCTGACTGGATGAAGAAATGGCTAACTTACTCTGGATATTTATCCAAACACACCTAAATAGATTATCAAGGGACATTATGTTTGCTCGGTACATTTCAATGAGGACGACTATTTTGAAAAAATGGAATTTGCCACACGGACCATAATGTGCTGAAGGATACGGCCATCCCATCGATAGCACAGACAGGACAAGTGGATCACCTGCGGCTGAGGTAAGTGTTCCGTTATGTTTTTAGATGACCTACTGTAACAGTGCCTTTAGCCAGATCTAATGTAACATTAGTGACACTATTATATGATTAGGTATGAATATGTTTTTATCTTGATGCGGTGCGGACGCGCTTGGGGAAAAAAAACTAACGCGTTCACCGCGTTGAACTTGCACCCTGCGCGCGGCGCGCCTAGTAGCCTAAATTTGAAATAACCATGGAAATAACGAACTTGAGCGTGCAAAAGGGTACGATAGGCTGTGAGTTCATTGTGCAAAAACAATTTGTGCTATTACTTTCCCCTTATTCTATCCTATAGTAATGCAAAACTGTATATTATATAGGCAAATGTATTTACTGTTGAATACATTTGGTTCAGCTAATAAATTGCATTTAAAACATATTGATTCCTGTAATAATAATTATTTATTCATGTGATATTTATAAATCTGGGTGCGTTTTTGGTTGGAAATCAATGAAACATGGTACTGTATTACCTGGTCTCCCCTGTTTATTGTCACAGCTCATACAATAAAGCAAACACCCATGATAAACTTTGCTTTTCTATCTAACGTTAGTAATTGCTGACTCTTTATTCCAACACTGAGCGAAGCGAACTCTCTGCTCCTCGTCACGGTGCGTCTCAGGTGATCGTTATCACTCTGCCCAAGTAGCAGTGCTTCCCCTTCAGAAAATATAGTATTTATACGGTCAAAAGATGTCTGTGTCTCATATGGCCTTGATATTTGCACACTCTGTGACTATACAAACCACAACATGTAAATAGGAAAACGTTTGCGTTATTTTGTCACTCATTTGGATTAGTATAAAAGCTGCAACCATTCACATCCAGTCTTTGTGCTAAGCTAGGCTAGCGGTGGGTGCGTCAAACAGACTTATAGCACGCACGGAGATGAAAAAGGTATGTATGGACTTATCTAACTCTGGGGGGTAAGGTGAATAGGCTAAAGTCCCAAAAAGTCGGAGTGTTCCTTTAAATGAACGTTTTAGAATTGCACACCAAAGTTAACCAACATCACATATATAGTTACAACACAATCATTTATCCAACCTTGATTGATCCCTCCCCTGAGTTTTGACCTACTCCACTTCCCATTTGCTCACTTCCTGTTTGTATCACAAGCCATGTGGTGTTACAGGCTAACCATGAAGTAGTTCTATTGACCTTGTTTATGACCCTTTTGCCTTATTTTTGCACTGAAGTTTCTGAACTGATTTTGCATTGTTTGCTGATTGGACCTGTTGTTACGAATCCTGCCGTGCTTTGACTATGATTATCTGCTGTGTGACTTCAGCCTAATGTTTACTTCGGCCTTAAGCCTTGTTCATTCTTTCGCCTGGCTACGCACCACAAGCCTATGCTAACTGTGCGCACTCCTGCCCAAACAGACGAGGCGTTCATACCACTGATCCATATAATGACTGGATTGCTCATTGCTTTCTAAACTGAGACCAGGAAAACCGTGTTCGAGCGGCCATCTTACTATTCCCTACCGACAGAGGGCATCATTGATTTACAGCCAAAACATTGACCTAAAATCACCCAATTTTCAGCGTCTCAGTCTCACATGATTAGTTTTACGATATGTATGTAAATGAATTGTTACTTCAGATGTTACCTGTATATTTATGGTATTTCCGGAGAGGACAAGTCATATATTGAAATCTTTTATATGGGTGTGTCTACTGCAGATTCCGTAACCAACCTATACACAAAAAATATATTTCTTTATGCATGTAATTATGGTGAAAATATTAAATATGAACATTTGTCTGTGTTTAGTTACAGAAATTGATTCGAAAAGCCTATACAATATATATTAATACAAGCCACTGTTACTATATTGCACTATTTTGTATTACAATTCAAAGTTTACCATGCATCATCTTGGAAATAAAGCAGTCAGTGTTATTTGTCTGAATAAGTTATGGTGATACGTGTATTTTGCTTCCTAATTGAACAACATATTTCAGACTCTTAAAGATTTCTATGGCGTTTTTCTAGAATTACAGTTTTCATATGAGTAAAGTGTTATGTAAATTAGTTATTTTAAATCATTAACTGCTTCAAAATGCATGATTAACGAAATCCTTGAAACAGCCAACTGTATGAATAAAAACAATACTACAACACAACATAAATACATAAACAATACAAGGCATAAATCTTCATTTTGATGTCAGAATGCACACTTTGACATTTGTAATACATATGCTGAAGTGTCTTGTCCGCCTGCCGAGCTGATGTTACTGTAATGATTATGAACGTGACTTTTTAATAAGCAGGGGAAATTCCCGACTTCAGACAAATAACCATTAACATGGATATTTGTGTTGTAAGAATGTATAGGGAGACTTTAGATATGAAAGCGCTGTGTTGCTAGGCAATGTTTTCTCAGTAAAATCATTTAATTATCTATTAATTCAATAGAATGCATGAGCTTACTAGGGAATACCAATATGACGACGTGGTGGCTTTTTGTGACATCATGAGCAATCCAGTTCTATAAAGACCAGTCGTTTATTCTAGATGTGCTCGCCGAAGCACTATTCCTTGAAACGACAGGGGGTGACTCCGAGTAATTGTTCTCAAAATTATCAGGAAGCAGAAGACACAGAAAGTACACACATGACAATGTTTGTTTCGTATCACACTTCACCAAAACCAGGCTACAAAAGAACCAAAGAATCATGTAAAATACAATTAACCTTGAGATTATTGCTTGCGACAATAGACAAAAAATATATGGATATGAGAACATATTTATAAAACTAAATTAAACAACAATTTCTTAAATATTTTCTAATTTAATTTAAGGCTGAAACGATTAGTCGGCATTATCAATAAAAAATGATAAGGTCCTGCAATAACGCGCTTTGCCCAGTGGGGCGCTATTAATAACGCAATACTGTGTAATCCAATAGAACAAGACACAGCACTTTGAAATTGGACACGAAGCTGAACCCGTAGAATGTGGGAAAGTGTAACATAACAACATATACATGCTCTTCATCAGGTGGGTCCCAGGACGTCCGCGCGCAATATGTGCGGGTGACTTAATGCTTGAAAACAGAGTCTTCCCGAACCAAATGCAATGAATGGACGAACTTTTTTTTTTTTGCTCCAGAAACTTCTACAGAATATATATGAACATGTTTTAATATTTAGACCACTTCTATTATAGATTGCTATCAGGATATGAAGAACGTTTTTATCAGTATAATGAAAAGTTAAAGGAGTAGTTCACTTTTGAAAAAAAACTTTTGCTGATAATTTACTCACCCCCATGTCATCCAAGATGTCCATGTCTTTCTTTCTTCAGTCGAAAAGAAATGAAGGTTTTTGATGAAAACATTCCAGGATTTTTCTCCATATAATGGACTTCATTGGGAACCAAACGGTTCAAGTTCCAAAAGAAACTTTAAGTGCAAACTTGTTCAAAGGGTTTTAAATGATTCCAGATGATGAATAAGGGTCTTATCAAGCGAAACGATCGCTCGTTTTATAAATAAATAACAAAGTTTAAGTTTTATAGGCTCAAACTTGCTCTGTTCTGTAACGCACTCCTGTCCTGTTCATCAAAATCTTTTTCAGAGTCATTTGGTTCATTCGGCGAAAGAAACGACCGAATTGATTCGGAAAAAGATTTGTTCATTTTGTTGAACGAGTTTGAACAGGAGAATCACGAACGTGCACGACAGAACAGAGCAAGGCGAGCGTTTGATCTTATAAAACTTAAACTTTGTTATTTTTTTTTTTAAAAATGAGCGATCGTTTCGCTTGATAAGACCCTTATTTATCGTCTGGAATCGTTTAAAGCCCTTTGAACAAGTTTGCAGTTTGTACTGAAAGTTTCTTTTGGAACTTGAACCGTTTGGTTCCCACTGAAGTCCATTATATGGAGAAAAATCCTGGAACGTTTTCATTAAAAACCTTAATTTCTCTTTGACTGAAGAAAGAAAGACATGGACATCTTGGATGACATGGGGGTGAGAGTAAATTATCGAAGTTTTTTTGAAAAGTGAACTAATCCTTTAATTAAAAAGGCCCATACCCCTTTAAAGGGACACTCCACCTCTGGAGCATTTAAAATGGGTAATTTATGTAGAAGAAATGTGAAATTATTTTTGGAATTTGGAGCTTTCTAGACTGAGAAAAGCCAGAAAATGTATTTTTGGCTTATGTGGATGAAAGACAACAACTCCCAGAATGCACTTGCTTCGCAGGCCAAGGAGGCCACGCCTACAGAGTGCAGTAGTTAAACAACAGTCTAGGCTAATGTTACTAGTGAGTCTCTGTGATGAGTGGGAAACTCCGTGGGAATTTTCTTAGCAATGTTAAAACGCACAATCAACCGATCACTTTTTTAACGTTCATGTAAACACTACATTCAGATTCGCCAATCAGAATGAATTCAGTTAAATTGAAACAAAAGATGTAACTTACATGTAAACATTGAATGCAAAAGCTGAATCCCAGACATCGACGGCCGGACATGTCCGGGAAAAAGAAGACGGTAACTCCTAAAGTTACTACTCAGCTTTCTCCACAGAACAAGAGCCTGCTAGCTTAGCTTCCATAAAAGATGGCTGACACTATGGCTGACCCCCCCCCCCACACACACACACACACACTTCCTCCTACAATGATGTAAAAAGACGATTTTTGCGTCATTGTAGGAGGAATTGAAAAGGTAAATAGCAGATCTCTCTTGTCTCAGGGGAAAATGAGAGAGTTTTGAACGACCATTCAGTACTAAGTGGGTTTCTAACGATGGAAAGCTTAATGCAAATGGGTGGAGTGTCCCTTTAAGTGGCAATTTAAAAGGTTCTAATCGATAAATTTAATGTTTTGTGCACAGACTGTTGTTCAATGTAAACATTGACCCATTACTTAGTCATTCTGTACACTTTAGGCAACTTTTAAAATAGATTGAAGGACACAATCGACTGTAGATTGATATAATGTAGCAAAATACACACACTAGCCGTTACAGCTCAATTTACAAAACTGTGGGACTGATTCAAATGATTCTGCCAAGTTAAGCCACAATGAAAACAAAATGATTGAACAGTGTGTATTGACTGAAACTGGCATGCGCGGTCGGAGAGCTTCGATGTGAAACACTGCGAGGTTCTGGCAAAACAAGGTAGGCAATATGGCCTCCACTCTAATCATGTATGGATGGATGGAAACTTCTGGCTGTGTGTATGTCTGTGTGTATGTTGGCTGGTGCTAGGCTACATTTCCTTTTTTTGGCTCCTGTCTAAATATAGGCCAGCCTCAGAGGTAAGGATGTGCCACTTTCTCAGCTTTGGGGATTGTGAATAAGCAGGCCAGTCCTCGGCCATGCCTCTGCGCACCAAGCCCAGTTCACATCTCATTCTGTCAGTCCACATCAATCATGTCAAGTCAGAGACATAGACCTGATGGAATGAGGTGAGAGGTAGCAGGCAGTTATCCTAAGGTCTATATGACCAAAAGGGAGTCGGAGGTGAATATTCAATATCCAGATCAGTTATACACCTACTTCAAGAAAAATAGGGCTCAACAGATTCCAATGTATCCAATGTGCAGTCTGTCAACCAGCTTGTGATGCAAGTTGTTTTTATTATATATATTTTTTTTACAATCCCAATCCACCCATTTCATGTTATGTTACATTTACACTTTTTACAATGACAGGGCCTGCCCTCTTGTCTTTTTGGCTTGTTGTTTATGATTGCACTTTAATCCAGATAATATCACAGAAGGGAATATCAAAACAAAAAGTAAAAACTTGTTTTGAACAATTCCTTTGTCATCTGCAGATTGATTTTAAGTAGGGACAGAAAAAAAAATCGATTTAAATCGTAAATCGGATTTTTTGTGATTTTTTTTTTTTAGGCCATATCACCCAGACCTACACATTGGTACATAGTTGACCGTTCTCTGAGATTTGTTTTCATGATAATCGAATGTAAAGAGATTTATCTCTAAAAACTGTTAAGTGTATACACTAGTATATGGGGGCATTTAATAAGTAAAAAGAAATCGCTAGTTAATACCACTAACAAGGCTCAAAATAGCCCCACACTAACACAGTAACATGATGAGGGCCCCTACCCTACACTTCATGTATACAGGCAGGAGCCATCTTGGAAAACAGTCTTGACTAGTCAAACCACGAACGCCGTTCATACAGTTCAGAAGTTCGCTAAACTTCACACAGTTCAGCTCACATGGCACGTCGTTCGTGGTTCGACTAGTCGAGACTGAAGTACGAGAACTGAAACAGCCACCGCTTTCGAATTTGTTCGTTTTAAATTGGACATTTAAAGCTTCAGTCAACTTGAGTTTATATCCTTTGGATCCTTAATGGCTCGTTTCCACTGAGGGTACGGTACGGTACAGTACAGTACAGTACGGGTCAGGTCGGGTACACCATGATCAGGCTTGCGTTTCCACCGCCAACAGTACCCTTACTTGATAGGCATGGTATGCTGGAAAGAAGCGATCGACGTCATTTTCGCGCGAAGAAAGTGACATAGTAAACAAGAATGGATGACAGACAGCAGATCTTGTTCTTGCTTCTCGGCATGTTTGTCACTAGAAACAAGCGCTGGCATTAGGCGTTTCCAAGAAGCCAACGCAAAGTCCGACTCAGGAGAATGATCCCGAGGACGCGAGTCCAGTAATGCTGTTAATGGAACAGCGCGTTCTTGAACGCGGCACTCTGCTCGCTCTGCAACTCCGGTTATCTCTGTATGTTCATTTTAGGCAACAATAAAACGAAATATGTTATAAAACACCACTCTGCTTCTTTCCAATTTCATTTCAATACATTTTAAACATTCTAAAGCACATAAATGTGGTTCAGGCAACGCATAGCCTATTGATTATATTCACTGCATGTATGTAACGTTATATTTATAACAAAACTAAATATAAAACAACCTGGCCTCTTTTCGTTTAAATTTAAAAATATTAAACATATTCCAGGCAATGTGTAATGCAATGTATTGCATATCGCATTGGTACAAATGTTGCAATAAACAACAGATGAAAAAGATAAAACAACAGAACAACAGATAAAAAAGTTTTTATCAATAATTAAGTTTTATCAATAATAGCCATTATAAAAGTATAAGTAAAAGGTACAAAAAGATATACAGTAAAGCTTTAATAACATAAAGAAACAATTCAGTCAGTCAAATAGGCTACAAATTCAGCGCCGAAAGATATGAAACTTCACGTAGCCTTCTGCCAAAACTATTGGCCAGGGAACGAATTATAGATTCACGAGACCAAAGATCGCCTGTTAGGTTTATACAAGACATATCTCATGTTTAACCACTACAGAGACGTCCGAATCAGCGGCAAACATCAGAACGACTAGCCGAGGAAAGGCTGTTCCAGGCGGGGGACACGAGCGCGAGCGTCCGGTGATCGCTTGGAATGGATCTCAGTCAAATGTCATAAATCTATAAATAAACCACAGATTTGAGCTTTAAAAAACTACTTTCTCGCCTGAAAAATTCTTACAACTACATTTCGTGACAAAATAACAGTAGAATTATATTTCAACTGTATGCTTCTAATGCCCTTGTAGCACGCGCGAGTGAAGATACTCTGTCCACCAATCAGCGTTCTGCAGTGAGTCTAGCTCCACCTTTTAGTACCCTTTCACTGTGCTAGGTACCCCAACGGAAGGGTACCCAAAAAGTGGTAGGCTACGGTACGGTTCGGCTTTTTGGTACCATTCACAACTTTTGACAGTGGAAACGCAAATAATTCCGTACCGAACCGAACTGTACCGTACCGTACCACTCAGTGGAAACGAGCCATTAGCTTATATCCTTTAGACTAAAACTTCAAAGTCCAATTTTAAAACAAACTAATTCTAATCGAAAGCTAATATCTTCTGACTATGTAATTATGTAGCTAATTATGTTTCTCTCTAATGGTGCATCCAGAGATGAAGATATGTTCTTAGTCAAAACTGATTTAGAAAACAATAGTTTATTAACAAACTATTAATGCCTCGTTATTTTTTCAGACACATTTATTAGCCTATAAATCACCTATAAATCACCTTTCTGTAGGCTGTAACAGCTCTTCTCATTCAGCACTGCGGGGAAAATATCATTTCCAGGTTCTAATTTGGCCTCAGAAAACCAGTAAAATCTTTTTTTTCTTTTTATTATTAATTTGTCAAATATTTTAAATGTTTAAAGGGGCAAAAAATCAAACAAATATCAGAAAATTCGTCTATACTTTTGCGCAACATGGCGTACAGTTCAAATGAACATTTTGGTGTTCAACAAAAAATACAACCGTTGATTTTTCGTTTTGCAATTAGGCCTACGGATTGAATAAGGGGAAACGAATGAACACAAAACTGACCTTTTGGACATAATACGAGGCAGAGTTCTTTTTTTTTTTAATTAATTAAAGTAACAAGGAATAGCCTTCTAGACAAAACCTCAAAGAAATGCCACAATCAAGACCTCAGAGCAGAAATGAGGGAGAAACACCCAGGAACTCTGTGTCTTTCCCTGCCATTAATGCTTGGATAACACACCACGTCTCCTTCCATAAATAATAATAATGTCTAGTGCGGTGGCCGTTGCCATTATTTTTGGAATGACTTATCGCGAAAGGAAAAAAAAAAGATGTTTGTTTTAGTAGCATAACATCGTTAATGGAAACGCCGTCATTTCACAATATTTGTATCGACATTCAGAAAAAAAAATCGCAAAAGTTTTGTGCAAATATGTATTCACGTCACTTAACCGAGCAAAAAGTTTTCACTCGGTAATGCAATTTTAAACGGTTAATCGGTTAACTGGTTAACCATGGACACCCTAGTTGTCAATGCTTAGTTTTGCATGTAGGGACCCTCTGTATGCTATTGTGTTAGTGTGAGGCTATTTTGAGCCTTGTTAGTGGTATTAAAGGGATACTCCACCGGGTTTTCATATTAAACTATGTTATTCCCTTAACTAAGACGAGCTGATGCATACCTCTCTCGTCTCAGTGCGTGCACTCTATCGCTCTGTATTGCCGCAAAACTATGTTAGCACTTAGCTTAGCCCAGTGCATTAAATATGGGCCAAAAAGAGAAGTGACAAAACACTTCCTCGTTTTCGCTATTTAAACACAGTTATTTGATTAGTGTAACTCGACCTAGGCTGGTGACACAAAATAAAACGTTGTGTTTTTCACGTTTTAAAATTGATGACTATATTGTATGGCGGAATACCATAAAAAAGGGCTTTAGAGCACTTCAACTTGGCGCAATAATACCTTCACTCGTGAAAAGTCCTCTTACCGGCTCCCGCTTTGTCGCATGTCACGTTGGCTGCATTGACGGAAATAAGAGGGAGGGGGAGAGCGAGGAAGCGGGAGCCGGTAAGAGGACTTTTCACGAGTGAAGGTATTTTTGCGCCAAGTTGAAGTGCTCTAAACTAAAGCACTTTTTATGGTATTCTGCCATACAATATAGTCATCAATTTTAAACGCTTAGAAAAACACGTTTTATTTTGTGTCACCAGCCTAGGTCGAGTTACACTAATCGAGTAACTGTGTTTAAATAGGGAAAACAAGGAAGTGTTTTGTCGCTTCTCTTTTTGGCCCATATTTAATGCACTGGGCTAAGCTAAGTGCTAACATAGTTTTGCGGCAATACAGAGCGATAGAGTGCACGCACTGAGACGAGAGAGGTATGCATCAGCTCGTCTTAATTAAGGGGATAACATAGTTTAATATGAAAACCCGGTGGAGTATCCCTTTAACTAGCGATTTCTCTTTACTTATTATATGCCCCCATATACGCTAAACAGTTTTTAGAGATAAAATTCTTTACATTCAATTATCATGAAAACAAATCTCAGAGAACGGTCGACTAGGTACCAATGTGTTATTAGACCCGAGGTTCATTTTGCGCCGGAGTTCCCCTTTAAATGTTTTTTTTTTTTTTTTTGTATTTTGGCCATTTATGCCGTTGGAATTTTTTTTTTAATGGAAAATGCTTTGGCCAACTCATGTTGTTTTTAAATGTGCTTTACAAATAAACTTAACTAAACTAGAATTTGCCTCTTTCTGACAGCAAAACTGTCAGTTGTACTCAAATCAGAATGATGATCAGCAACCACTTCCAACGTACTGTTCAGGCGCATTTGTCCGGCATTAAAAATACTGTTTTAAAACATTGTGCAACTTTCTCTTGATTCCCTTAAATCTTGATTTACTGACATTAATATTTGCAGTGGGCTAACCACACCTTCAGGAATACGGTATTAACTGACATCCGAGGAAAGAGAAACCAAGTCATTTTTTTCATTCCAGATGCAACCACAATGTTCTAGTCACACTATAAAGACTTCCCAAACTACATCAGCAATTCAGCGTAGAGTTCAAGCTGCCATAATGCAAGCCAACGGAGTTGTCCGCCAACAATTAATGATACTTAGCATTTATATTTTGTTTTTTTCTGTGGTTGTGAGAGATGGCTAAGAAGGTATCTGTGCTAACGCCAGCTCATTTTTCACACATCAGGGCCTCCCAACACAGTCCCCACCTCACATGACTTATGGATCCCTCGCCCAATTCTCCCGTTTATGGCCTGCATTTCTCCCCCTCTCTTCTGTTTCTCCATTGGCAACCTTTACCGACCCATTCCCATCCTCTCTTTTATGGTCCTTGTTCACAAGTCTTGATTGCTTGTTGTTTTACAACCAGTGAGATTCTGCAATGGCTCACAGTCTCAACAGGGGAGCACCAGGCATGTTGAGACAGGGTTGCACGATCACAATATCCTTTAGATATGACAGAAGCATTGAGGAAAAAAATCCCCAGACACGAATTCATTTCAGACTGCCATCCTTATGACGAATGGACTTCATTTCCCAGAGCTAGGCGGTCATTGAGAAGCTGGTATATTATAAAACTGATATCTGATTAGTATGGAAAGCCAGACTTGCTGCAGAAACAAGTCACAAAAATTGTACAGAGTACTTTGATTTATGTTCGTTGATTGAAAAGAAATCAATTGAAGTGGTGTGAAGTAATGTTAACGTGTCAAAGTCAGTCTGAGTCAAACCAAATATATTGGAAAAACTACATGAGAGCTCCACTTGGGTTTGCAAACAAATCAGTCAACTTTACTTCTGCAACAACACAGGTCTAGCTGCTCTTCTACAATAGGTTTAGGCTTCAGTGATTTTACAATTATCAACTGCAATATTCAGTCTCTACACAAATCACATTTCCTACCCCATAATACAGTACATTGGCAGAATATTTAATTTACACTCATCAAAACTACATACACAGTATTGCATTGGCTCACTGAGATTTAGGGAGACAACAGGAAATGAGATTAAATTAATGTTTATACTTTTATTTAGTTAAAGTAATTAACCAGATTGGTATAATTTAGATTTTAATCTCTTTTACAAGAGAAAACTCTCCAAGAAAGGCAGCAACCAAATTCAGACATGTCAGTATAAAAGAAAATACTACATACGACAACATATTCATAAGTAAAGAAAACAGGAAAAGTTACAATTCAAAGATTCATATTCTTTAGATTTAACAAAGACATAGATTTGTTCCAAGAACATTGTGCATTAAACTTAAATGCCTTTTTACCCATATAATATAAAAATAACAGTATCATGAGACTTTAGTAAACCCCAATTGTGCATCATTAAAGCAGATAAATAACTGTTTACCATCCTAAAAATGTGAGTGGGAAAGGGTTGTGAGTTAGTAATGAACCTTAATGCCCCATAGAGAGGATCTAGCATATAAAAAACGATGAGATGATGTATTCTTATAGAACAGATAAAGACAAAGACAAGTGTGTCAACCTAATTCATCAATATAGTCATGGAAGAAAAAAAATGATGAAGTGCTCCTCTACCACAACAGTAGTCTTGTTGGATCATTTAGGGAAGCACTGTCATACTTCAATCTACTCTATATTGACTACTCTAACGAATCACATTTATCGAAGCCTCTAAAATCAGACTATTTTTAAGAAGAAGAATACCTGAGAGTGGGATGAGTCTCAATCCCGTTTGAGCATATTGCCAAGAGTGGCTATTCACAAACGTTCCCATTTTACAGGTACAATAATAGCCATCAAACTACAGATATTGCATCTGTTCCCTGAGTTTCTGGGAAAGAGGAGTCAACTTTAGGAAAGTAAGCTTTTAAACTGATGGCCAACACAACACAAGAGGGCGTTGCCAGTCTTATTCACTGCAGCCATTCACTTTGTGTCCCCTACAGCAGGCAAGATTTACTGGTGTTCCTGAGTGTGTTCTAAAGCTCTGGGGCTCTGAAGCCTGGCGCGCACTCAGAGTGTGCAGATTTATGATGGAATAGGTTTGATGATGGCTTCTAATCCACCTGTTAACTCCCAAACCCCCTGTGCACACACTTTCCAAACATCTTGCAGCAGTGCTGCTTATGTGCACCATTTATGAACAAATATGTATTTGCCTTGAACTTTGATTAGCTACTGCAAATAAAAACTTAAAATAACTTAAACTCCTTATTATTAGAGTGCATTTTATCATCCACAGGGGCCTGCAGGTTTTATACATCATGGAGATTTTAGGTTATACCAAATTTAAAGTTTTGCAAAAAGGGATTCTGGTGAGGAAATCCAGCAATGTTTTCCATTAGAGAGGAAGAACATAAAGGTTTATTGTTTATTGTTAAGATAAGGTAAGGTCAAATGTTTTTTTTTTTTTTTTCTTGACTACAGATGGTCTAAATCTCATAATATTGAGATTTAATATTGTATAATATTGACGTTTTACCTGAACATCAACATTTTATTAGATTTAGCTGAACTTAACAATTTTGAGGTTAAATTATCATTATTTGACTGTATAATTGATATCAGTGGATGTTTTACTACTTGCTAATCAGGTATTTGTGGAACCGGTAATTTGCAGGATGAAGATGTTGTTAATGTGAAGTTAAAAGTATTGAAGTTAAAGTATTAAATTCAATGTGAAGTATGACATCTGTTCCATAAAAATAATAATAATAATAATAAAATAAAAACTACATTAATAGAATTGATATGTCATTGTTTTATAGTGTACATGGAATAATTGATTTAGTGAGATCACATTTTTTTACTTTACAAGTTCTACAGATTTTATTTCTGTACTAATCAAATGATATCTGGTGTAAATTAACTTTTTATTCTTTTTCTTCTAACTTTGAATTTTTTATTTTGAGCTATAGCAACTAAATTAAAAAAAATTGTAATTTATTTCTCCAATAATATATTGAACGCTCACTGCTAGTGATTTTTAAATACTGCTATCATACTATTTAGTGTGCTTTTACACTTCACGATCCCAAGTTTGATTGTCTGCTGGATTGTGTTCACATTATATAATTTGGGACCGGTGTGGTGAAGAGATGAGTCCCCCTGAAGAGATGGGTCCCACCTTAGGACCCAATAGTATGCCAGTAGTATGCCTGATCTAAATATGTTCTCGCTATAACTTGACAAAAACAGTTTGTTGCCATCAAGTAATATGTTTATTTTGTTTAGCGCTTTTCATAGTAGGTTGCGTCAACAGCATAGGAGAAAGTCCATGAAATTTAAAAATATTACTGTTATTGTGTCAAGAAATGTAATTTTACGAGTTTTTTGGTCGAGAATGTAGTTGTTTAAATCTCAAATATGCAGTTTATTTACTATCTAAGTACTATCTATCTTTTATCAACTATGTAAGCTAACTAAAAAACACTAAGAACGACAAATGTTTAAATTTACAATCTACAGCTTCGGTTATATATTAGTATATGAAACATATAAGTTAAAATACATTAATGACTCGTTATAACGTACTTCAAACGTATCTTATAATAAACTGATTTTCTCTAATTTGTAACCAGGCACTAAAGCAATTACCCATAAAACTAGCTTTGAACCAATCGGATCGCTCGGGTCCTAAGGTGGGACCCATCTCTTCAGGGGGACTCATCTCTTTCACCACACCGGACTGTGATGCGTTTGCATCATCAAAATCAGCAGCTGTTTATCCCTGTTGCTTGGTAACAATGGAGAAGGCGGCAAAATGTATGTTGTTGTATATCTGTTGTGAATATACAGCACATTTTCTAAAGTGTACAGACTCTGGTACGGTTTAACGTGTGCCCGAGAAAACTGCATTCACACAATAGAAGAAAAACATAACTCTGACGTCAATCAAACCCGGGTTTGCACCAAAAGTATTTATAAAAAGTAATATATATATATATATATATATATATATATATATATATTATACAATATACTAATGTAGATCTATGTTTAACAATGCTTTCTGTATGTTGTTAATTAGCCAAGTGAGCACAGTGTTATCTGATACAAATGATATCTGATATCAGTGTTATCTGATACAAATAATTATGATTTCAAATTATTATTTAGCCAGGCAAATATTTTGATCTACCACTGTTCAAATCATCAGCATTCTTACAATCATCATTTCCCTAAACACTTTCAGCATTTGTGGACACTATTATCTATTATCAGCAGTTTATAGTACTGTAGTTTCCATGTTCAAAACTTGCTGCACTAGCATGCACAAGACTCACATACTGTATGCACACAAGCTTGTTGTAACAAAGCTCTGACCTACCTTTATCAAATGCTGGAGACCACTCAGTGAGACGTCCTTGCCTGTTTCTCACAAAACCCACATAGAGAAAGCGAAACAACACTGTGAGGCTCGCCATGACTCAAATCACCCAAGTCATATCATTTATACAATATGATAGTGTTTTTGTCTCAAGGTACAAGTCGTGAAGTTTGGCACATGGATATGTGGGTGTCTTCATAACAGTCCAGTGCAGTCTGAGATCACAAGTGCTGTGTCTAAAATAACCAGAGAATGTTGCCAGTCACAGGCTAAATCAGCTGCCCATTAAAGAAAGAGGGCGGGAAAGGACGACTGTTGAGCAGAGAATGGCTACAGCAGAATGGGCATAAGAACAAAGCTGCACTATCCCATACTCGGAGGTGTTACTCATCTGGCCTTTGGTTCTAATCCCCAAAATGCCCCTGGTCCACTTTAGTACCACTTTAAGCATAACACTCCCCCCAAGGTTGAGCAGGTGACCAAGTGTAAAACCCACTGTTGTTTAATTATAACCACTATGATGCCACAGTGGGATTAGTTTGTCCTTTTGCATCCATGTACCCTATCATATGATGATACAGTTACAGACTTTCAAAGAAGAGTTCAATGAGTTGCCAGTGACGAGAGGCTCACTATCAAACAAGGACAAAACATTTGATTTCAAACAAGGGCAAAAAAACATCCCACAAGGGAGGTTCAACAAGGCTCTGTGTTAGGAACATTTGTGAAATCCCAAATTGTCAAACAACAACGGCATCGAGACTCTAAAATGTCTTGGAGACTGCTTAAGCACTGAAAGAAAACTCATTCGGAGAGAAAGAACATCAGCACAGCATAAATTTTGCAGTAGAATACCAGGCCGCTGACATTACAGAATTACTTTTATTTTCACAAACTCTCGGCTGCGCGCAAAGGAATACATTTAAACAACAAGCTCTTGTGGCATATTTCTCACAGTTCTTCTCAAAGATGGGAACAGTACACAAGTCAAAGTAATGTATTTGTCTTGCCTTGGCTACTGCATTTGATGATGTATTTGTGTTGCTTCTGCAGTGTGGATTGGTCTCATTTGCTGCTTTGATGAAACAAGCTGTATATTAGGGCTGCACAATTAATTGTTTTTTTTTTTAATCTTGATAACGATGTAATCTTCTCTCGATAAATTAAAAATAATCGTCACAATATTTGCACAGCTCCCTAAACGGACCTTTGCAAAAATAAAAATATACACTTTCATATGCTCACGAGAAATGTTGTAAAGGTCCCATTATTACCCCTTTTCCACCAAAAAAAGAACTAGTTCGGAACTGGTGCTGGTTCAAAGTTGGTTCGGAGTTGGTTCAACTTGCGAACCGCTTTAGAACCTGTTTGTTTTTCCACTGACTTTTTTTTTATTTATTTATTTTTATTATGCAGTAAACAACATACAGAATAATACAACAAACAAGCGCCCAGGGAACGTCGTTACGTCATTGTGTACGTCGCCATACGTTTTAGCTAGAAACGCTTGCGAGTAACATTACTTTGCGATTATCTCTAATTCGTGTACCAAGAAGGGTTTAAAAACAATTGAAATATGTAAGTCTTTTAATCTTTTCGTTTGATATGTAATCTTTTCTGATAAGTTATGTACCCATGTCTTGTGTCTTTTTTTCTTTCCATTTATTTGTTCTATATTGTGACTTTTCTTTTTTGCTTATAATGTCTTTAATAAAAACATTACAAAAATAGAAACGCTTGCGCCAACTTCAAGCATAACAATTACAAAGGCGGACTCCATCGTGTTTCTGCGAATGTTTCTCTTGGCTTTGCGATCCTTTATTATGGTCAGAAAAGATGTTCAGAAGACATCTAAACCCGCCCCAGCCCCCGACGTAAGCATGACGTGGTAAAAGAACGGTTCTAGTCCAGCAAAGAGTTGGTGCCGCTTTGGAACCAGTTCTCCTGGCCAAGAACCGGTTATTTGGCTGTCGAAACACAAAGAACTGGTTCGCGCGCAGGCACCGGCTCCGAACCGGCTCTCAAAATGCTTTGGTGGAAAAGGGGCTTATGGTTGCCAAAAAGACCAATAGAATAAGTTCTCTTAAAAACACTTTCAATCTGGCAACCTGCACTGCACAAAAGCGTTGATGATCTTATAACACCATCAGACATGTATGTTGGAGTTTAGCAATGTTTATTGTGAAATTCTGTTCAAATGAAAGTGTCATACATCCAGTCTGTGTTCCTTCAAAAGGCCACGTGTGCAATTTGCTGCTACTAAATCTGCAAGCGAACATGTAAATGTCCTTGTGTCAATTTAATGTTAAACAGTGTGACATACCATCCATTTAACCTATCAATATATATTATTTAATATATATTTTACTAAAAATGTATTTTATTTGTCAATAATGGCTGTCCGAATGATGATTTCTGTCAGAAAAACACCCTTTTTATGTCATTCCAGAGCAAACACAAAATTATTGAAACATAAAGCTGTAACTGAACAATATCTTTTATCATAAGATGGAAATCTTGCTCACTTTAATGTTACCTTCTCTCCAAACTTATTCTGTGATTTGTATTTGTTCATCTCATCTCAAATAACATGATGACATCACCCTGCATTCCAGTATGACATCTACTTATATTCTTTCAGGACATACAAAACAATACCACAGCGCAGAACTCCATTACAACATATAGCAGCATTTCTCTCACATGACAGGCATGTATGTAACATTACCCTGGGGTCATGTCAGCCAGAAAGAGTAGTGATGGTGTTGAGCATGCTGATGCCCTGGGACAACGAACACATTACACTGGCCTGACTGAGCTGCATGTCATTTGTTGAGCTGCCCTGTCATTGCAGTCCAGCCCGAGAGGGAAAAGAATATATTGCTATGCAGTCGTTTCATTAAAATGATCAAACGAAAAGTGAAAAACAAAACACAGGACAAGTGACATTGCACTTACACTGCAAGACTTAATGCACAGACCTATTTTGACATCCTGTTCATTACTACGGCTATTAAAATGCCAAACATTTCGATTTCAGATTCAGTTCCAATGATTCTTCTAAATAAATAAAATGCCTCTGATTGGCCATTGTGAAAGCAGCCACCTATCAGCAGGTAAAATATTGACCCAGTATTCGGTACTACTGGTATTGCAGAAAGATTGTTAAAAAAGGTTAGATTTTTTTTTTTTAATTTAAGGATAGACCAACGCATTCTCATCCTTTAACGTCATATAAAACGCTATATGCAAAAACGGCGCTATACTACGCACATGGCACCCGTTATCGTTAATATAACACGTGCTGTGAGGGCTAAGTTTAGGTGTGGGGTAGGGTGTGCGTGTCATATTCACGCTAAAGGATTTATGACGTCTTGGGTTCGCGTGTTATATTAACGATAAAGGGTGCCATGTGCGTAGTATAGCGCCGTTTTTGCATATAGCGTTCTATATTAGAGCCAGACCGATATATAGGCAGACCGATATTATCTGCCGATATTAGGCATTTTCCAAACTATCGGTATCGGCAGTTATAATGGCCGATAAATTAATATTTCAAAAATAAAATAAAAACGAACGAAACACGCTTGAACCATGTCACGAGTGTTGTAGTTGTATAGTTTGTCCACCAGAGGGCACTCTACACCGTTCCTGTTGGCAACACTCGTTGAGTTGGGCACGATACATACATTGCTTGAATAACAATTAAAAGAACATCCCCATCAGTTCTCTTAACTTAAATAAGCATGACAAAATTTGTGACTATCATGTCCAGTTTAAAAAAAAAAAAAAAAAATTGGCCGATATATCGGAATATCGGATTTTAAAACCCCAAAATATTTGTATCGGTATCGGCCTTCAAAATCCTTTATCGGTCGGGCTCTATTCTATATGACGTTAAAGGATGAGAACGGGCTGGATAGATATTCCAAAGTACCTGTACATTTGTCAAACAGGTGAGTATAAGTGACTTCTGAAAAGAATATATATATATATATATATATATATATATATATATATATATATTACCAACCCCGAACATTTGAAGAGAAATGTCTATAAGGATTTTTGTTGATAGAGTTTTCTCCTTAAGCCAAATGATTTGAGGGATTGTTTATGTTATGTTAGGGTTAGGACTTTGTTCAATTCTTGACTTTGAAAAAGATGAGGAAGGGACCGATTAAGATGTCACTAAGGGGTCGTTTTACATGACACCGTTTTCAACTAAAAAATGTAAACCGTTTGGCTGTTCATTTCCATGTCAACAGCGTTTTGGGGGCCTGAAAACACACTTATAAAAATGTGTTTTAAAAAATGTGTTCACTTTTTTGAAAACGATATATCATCTCTGTGTAATATACAAAACAAATTTTAAAAACAGTGGCATCATGTGCATGCATATTACGTGTTCAGTCTATAGGTGTGTTTCTTTACAAAGTGCCATTGCCAACTACTGGCCTTTTTTTACTGGCTCTTTTTGACAACACTGTCTTCTGTACAGGAAAAACACAAAGGAAAAACCGTTTTCCGTTTTTAGTACATAGTTGTCAATTCAAGTTATTTCACTAAATCTCCAATGCAGCTGGTGATATTGTTAAACACAATTCTCACTGGACTTGAGGTAGTAAACAAATCTATCCAAAGCCTTCAGGAGCCTCATCTCATTTTCACCAAGTAGGGGGTCCATGGTGTTCTATTTCCCTTTAGCCTGTGTCTTGTCTGTGTGTAAATAGATTCACATGCATGGAGGGCAGTAATTATGTTCATAAATCCATTAGTCCTTAGGCTGTGCATGAGATGTTCTCTCAAGTGACACTGGGAACAGACTGTCGACATGTGTGTCTCTCACATTCACACTATGGAGGTGGTCTGTAGTCCCATTGTGCACATTAATTCACACTGACCAATACTGTTTTTCACAACTATATATTGTAGTTATTGGATAGACACAAATTCTCTACTTTTCAGGAAATTAAATAAATAATAATAATGAAACAGATCCTTTAAGTTGGTACTGTGGCATTATGTTCATACACTTGTGTTACTATTATATTATTAACACTTTACCAAATTCAAGCTCAATTGAGTCCTTTTTTCACATTTTGAAATTGCAATTCATAAAAAATTGTGCTTCTCTGCTCCTCACGATTCATAAAACATTAAATAGTCTTTCTTGAATGAATGTTGAGTAATGACGAACTTGTTCAAACCACCACTTCTCTATTTACCCTTTCATTGCAAACAAGCCGAGACTGCCTAAACTGTGTGTCACTTCATTCAAGATTGAGGCGAGGTTGCATTATGCAATTTTGCAGACAGTTTTAAGATCGCAAGTTTTAGTTACATGTTCTAACGCTTTTCATTGGTTAAATATTTGTAAAACACACAGACAGAGGTCAAAGGTGACCATAGCATTAGTTTATGACAAAGAAAAGAGAGAAAATATGGAGATAATGTCTAGACAACAAAAACTGCATTGTGTGCATTTCTATATGAATTCTCTGAAAGGCCTCTTCATAATGCCCATTCAATATTGTGATGTTGATATAAATAATATCTAGCTATAAGCTGAAGTGTTGGCTAAACAAGTGTTTTCCTCTTGACACTACATCAAAATTCTCTGTTGTTTTCAAAAGCATGGAGTGCAATCAAAAAGAAACCTTTGGACAAAGTTCAAATGTAGTCAAATATTTAATTTCCAGGATTTTACAAGCTCTAAATCATCAATGAGCTGAGAAATCATTTCATTTTCAGCATCATCAATTGAGCAAAAGTTTCTTTATTTCACCAAAAATTCTTGAAAGTTTCTGAAAAAAATAGGACAAGAGAGAGAGGAGTGTGGCTTCTGCTCCTAATTCTGGACGCACTGCTCTTATTTTTTTTTTGCTAATTGCAGGTCTTCTTAACTGGGTTTCCATGCAGGCATACAGGACACAACCACAACTGCACAAACTCCACCTAAAAAAACCCTCCAAAATATAGACTTCAGGCAGAAGAAACTCCTTTTAAACCCACTCTAATCTAAACATCACTGTATGTTTGAACATTGCTCATTTTCCGGATTTATATTTAAATATCACATGATATCATTTTGCCAACTATAACAGAAATATTGCATATGCATGCATACAGTGGAGTGCAACATTCGTATGACATTTAACAATCTCATGTTTCTATCTCAACATGAGATTGTTAAATGTCAAATGTCAGAGTCCCTCCAGTAGGTGTCAGCATCTACTGTATTATTGGTCTATATTTTGAACTACGTTACCCACAAGCCTCTTCTGTTGAATGCCAGGCCATAATAAAAACATGGATCCAATGAGCAAAGGCTTGTGATGAGTTGTAAAAAAAAGCAAAAAAATCACAATCATTCAACTCACATCAAAAGCTTTATTGAAACTTACAAGATACTGCATGGAGAGCTCATGACTGATCAAAATATGTTGTTGTAAAAACCTTTAGTAGAGGGTATTGTGTGGAGTCAGGTGTCCATGTTCTCAATAAATAAATAAATAAATAAATAAAATAATGAGCTGCTGTGAGCTGAATTACATGTGGGATTGAAATGGTAGATGGCAGACAAAAACAATCTCTAGTGGTCATGGCTTCTCTTCTAAAAGAAAACTAGAGAAAATAAGAACAAAGACGTGTGTATGGAGAAAGTGCTGGTTTGTTGGTGTCTCACTAATTGTGTCACCAGGTTCTGGGCTACTATTGGTTTTTGATTTGGTGCTTTGGAATCACACTGTACGTCAAACAATCTGCCAGATTTTAATCTGAGGTAAAATTCGATAACAAAGGTCATTAATCGGCTGTCGGTGAATGTGAAACTGGCGATCAAAGACTGGCCTACAGGGTCAGATTTTGTCTGAGACGGCCAAACAAATCTCGGCAAAATAAAAAATGTACCCAGATTTAGTCACCTAAAAATCACAGTATCCCTATGATTTCTATGAATAGAAATCATACATCATACATGAAAGAAAATTCAACACACACAAGTTAGATACACACTTAAGAGTATATCGTTTTCTGATAAGCTACATGATTTACTAATGATATGTGACCACTTGACAGCTTCTACAGAGTAGACAACAATTCTTCGAGCATGAGTGATAAAGCCGGAAAGCCATTATCTTCCAAATTTCCAGCATTATACTGGAATAACACCCACTTACCCAAAGATTATTCACAACTAAATATGATTTACGTTCTGTTATTACTTCCCAGCTTTCTAAAATCCAGTTTTTTCAAATACACTTCAAATATGGATTCAGTTTAGAAAGTCTTTTGGACTACAAAGTTTCAATACATTATTCCTAATTCCAATTTCCTTTAAACAACCAGGCTTTTTCACCGTCTGGAAGCTGAATACCGAACGTGGGCATGTAATGGTGTACTGTCATTTAACGGCCTGTAAGAAGAGGGGGTGTTTTTATCTTTCTTATCTCTGTCTAGCAAAACTCACCTATGTAGATTTTTGTTTTTTCAGATCAGACATTTTGTGCCGAAATTTAGTCCCCAGAATACGAATTGGACAACTTTTTCAATCTTAAACCCATCGATAAACATCTTATCTCAGTCATTTATTACCTAATTAATCCTTTGATTCCTGATTCGTCAAAGCTTTTAAAGGAGACTTGGGAACAAAGACCTTTATATTCTCATTTCGGATGACCAATGGTTATACATCTCAAATAGGGTACACTCTTCATCAATCTGCACCAGGTATGGTCTGATACAATGCAAGGTGATTTATCTGACAAACAGATAAAACAGAAACAGATTTTTTTTTTCTTCTTTTTTCAGACAAGGATTATGCTTGTATTGGAGCTCTGGAAGATTGCATCCACCTGTTTTGGTCATACCCTCGATGGTTTTGGTCCAATGTATTTGATAGACTGGGAAATGCACTTAATGTTGAACTCAGCCCCAATACATTTTCAGTTCTTTTTCATTGATGATCGCTTTTACCACTCTGTTAGCCAGAAGGACGATTCTCTTAAATGGAGGTGTGCTGTGCTACTTCCCCTAATCACAATAGATGGATACAAGATTTTTTTTCTAGTGATAATTTATGTTATCCTGAAAGAAAAAGAAAAAAAAAGATTAAAAAAATTGTTATTTGATTAAAAAAAAATAATGCACTTGCTTTATTCTTGTATAGTGATATGAACTGTTTTATACTTGATTTATGATGGTTACAGAATATATAAAATGACCTTTTATGAATGTATTTGAATAGAGCTGCATACAAATTATTTTAGAAAGGAGGGGGGGGGGTTATTTCAAATAAATACAATTTCAAAAAGTCAAAACAAATGTGTTTGTAAAGCACTGTTCACAATATTCACTTTTACATGGTGTTTGAACATAAATGTGTGTTGGCAGTGTGTGAGCAAAACCACCCTAGAATTATAAAAATCCACCCAGTGTTTTTTTTACAATCTCAATAAATCATATGCACTGTCTCAGAACGAGCTGTTCTAAGATTCAGCGCTTTGTGATGTAGAATTGAGCAAGGGGTTTGATTGACAGTGTGGCTGTGGCCTAGACCCCGCCCTCAGTGATCTGTACAGCATCCTCCCTTGTTTCAACGACAGCCGGTAATGTCTCTTGGAAACATAAGTGTTCTGTCGTGGACTCGTAGGTTAATCCTGTTGTTGTGGCTTCAAAGTTAATCCCTCAAGTGTGGATTGTCGTCTAACGTTACTGTTTGCGATCCAACGTCACCTCAACTAAGTGTATTTTAATTTTTTTGAGCAAATAGTCATTTCAGTCTGTCAGCCAATTCAACAACAAATGCGTCTAAAGTTGTTGTCGTCGTATGATGTCTGTGTATATAATTTAAACCTTGTTTGTTTGTATAGTGTGTAACCACACGTTTATAATATATTTTTTAAAGATATTGTATTAAAAACTGCATATGTGTCGTTGTTCTGTACATCTCACATTTGCCACAGAAGCATCTGTATGACAAGTAATGTAAACATGACTTGACAGGTCCCTCGCATAAATGCAATTTCGCTTGTATAGCAAACTTTATCACAGAATGTGTATGTAGTTTCAAAAAATTGCACCAACGTTAGTGTTTATGTGTGTCTGTGTGTGTGTGTGTGTGTGTGTGTGTTGCACATCCATAATTTCAAAGGGGACGTGATTACAACTCTTTAAGTACATAAATGTATCAAATAACCATACCGAGATGTACAGGTCCATTCTCATTTGTGTTTATTCTGCCAGAGTCTCTTCGTCATCTGGGTCTGATCAGAGACTATTTATATATTCCGATTCAAACGTACGCTGAATGACAGACAAAACAGCGCATCTCTCACTCTCAGCCCTTCTGCTTAGCGACTGCCATAAGTTATGCCCTCTACAATCAAGTTACGCCCCCATCCAAAGGAAGGGCGGGGATATGTGGTCATTTGCATTTAAGGTCGTATACACCAAAACAGGTCATTTTTAAACAGGCCCTTTAATAAATTAACTGTGGGGTATTTTGAGCTGAAACTTCACAAATACATTCTGGGGACACCCAAGACCAATATTACATCTTGTAAAAAGGGGCATAATAGGTGCCCTTTAATATCTATGCATTTAGCAGATTAAAGCTGGGTGATGATATTGTTTAAAGTTTGTGACGATTCAAGCAATCAAAGGAGAGCATAGAAACATCCAACCCTATGCTTATTCACCTGTTCTAAGCTCTTTTGTTTCCTAAGTGATATTGTCAAACAGTAATTACACCATAGAGACACAAGCACCTGTGGGTTTTCTTTGTTTGTTAAGAGAAAGAAGATGGAGGACGTGCAATAATCTTACAGAATGTGTTTCCAAAAGTATACCCAAGAAGGGCTGGTTTGGATTTAGTCTCAGTGATTTGTACCATTTTCTTTAAAAGATGGATGAATATTGACAACGTCATAAAATATTTAGAGCATGTGAGGTTGTGGGATTTCCTGAGGTAAGAATTCAAAATTGACCCACAGTTTCCTGAAGCATTCAATCCTTTTTCATGCATGGAAAGCACATGACAATCCGTTCATTGTCAAGGAATAGTTCACAGATAACTATAGCACAACTGCATGATTAAAAAAAAAATATGCTGATGATGGGGTGAATATTTTAGTGCATTAAATGGTTAGTTCGCCCAAAAACTAAAATTCTGTCATCAATCTCTCACCCTCATGTCGTTCCAAACACGCAAGACCATCGTTCATCTTCGAAACACAAATGAAGAAATGTTTGATGAAATTAGAGAGCTTTTGAAATTGAGAGACACCAACAAAAAGTATTATTGTCGCTTCAATACATTAAGGTTAAACCACTGTAGTCACATGGACTATTTTAACAATGCCTTTACTACATTTCTGGGCCTTGAAGGTGGTAGCTGTCTATGGAGGGGTCAGAAAGCTCTCTGATTTCATCAAAAATATTTTCATTTATGTTCCGAAGATGAATGAAGGTCTTATGGGTTTGGATTGACATGAGGGTGAGTAAATTAATGACTGAAATTTCATTTTGGAGTGAACTAACCCTTTAACTGTATATCCAATATCTGAAATATAATTGTATATCAATCTAATTTCTGTTTTCCAGGTTTTTAATAAGATGCATCATTGCATTTTCACACATATAACATGCGACAGTATGTGCAGATGGATGTGCTGTGATTTGAACCGATTTGCTCTCTAGGGTCTCTCAAGATTTGCCAAGACTTTGGTGCTGTTGAAAGGGAGTTGGAGTGCCTCCAAAGAAGCACCTTGACAAACAGGAGCCAAGATAAGGTTTAATTTTTCAAACATTTATTTATTTATGTTTAAAGGGAAATTTTTTTGTTCCGTTACTGTTGTTTTGTTTTTTTTTAAGAAGTTGCAGAGTTTATAATATATATATATATATATATATATTAGTGCTGTCAAACGATTAAAATATTTAATCGCGATTAATCACATTAATGTCAGTTAACTCGCGATTAATCACACATTTTTATCTATTCTAAATGTCTCTTGATTTCTTTTTCCTCACATTATTTTTTTTCTCATTTTAATGCTCTTATCAACATAGAAAAGTGGATTGGCTTGCTTTGTGCAAATGTTTTTATTGAAAACAACATTGGCATATACTGTTTTCAATTTCACTCAAACATTCTCAATTGGAGCAAATAATCTCTAACACAATGTAACACTGTCCATCAATAAAAAGGGTGAAAAAAATACTGACTAGGTCCTGATATTGACGAGGGGGCGGAGAATTCGCATCATCTGTGTGTATGTGTGTGTGTGCTTGGCAATCAAGTGGTATTTCAGACTGGACGTGCTGCGATGATGATAGCTCAGTTCACAACGACAAAACACACAGATCACTTTGGTCTTGTCAATTGAACCATTTGGCAACAATTTAGTAAAGTAAAGTTACCATTCAGAATCTTATTGGCATCCATTTCAACGCATTCTCATCCCAAAGCGCCATATACAACGCTTTTGCAAAAGCGTAAATATCCAACGCACATGGCACCCTTTAACGTCTAATGAGACGCTTCGGTTATGGTTAAGTTTAGGTATGGTGTAGGGTAAGGGTTAGACCACTAGGGGGCGCCTTCTGCCCAAATATATCTGCGTCTCATTTGACGTTAAAGGGTACCATGTGCGTTGGATATTTACGCTTTTGCAAAAGCGTTGTATATGGCGCTTTGGGATGAGAACGGGCTCTCCATTTCGGCGTCTCACGCTCGTCATCCACTCAAAACGTAACGTTAACTAACTATTTGGCCGGCTCTCAAGCCCAAACAAGTGTGTGCCTGTTGTTTTGTTTCGGGTCTAGCTAGATTCACTCGCGCTTTGGTCGACGAAGAAATGAAAGCCATTGAAATGAATGGGTTTCATAGCGCAGCGCCACGCATGCCGCGTCCTGTTGCAAAAGCCTATGAAAAAAAAAAAAAACTACAAAGTTTGCTAGGCCAAAAAGACTGTTAAACGTGCGATAAAAAAATTGACGCCGTTAAAATGGGTTTGCGTTAACTCCCTAATATACAGTATATAAACACATCCTGATAGCAATCAATTATAGAAGTAGTCTTAAATATTAAAACGTACAAATATCTTCTGTGAAAGTCTCAGGACCAAAAAATGGCCGGAAAGCAATGATGCGGTCTCCTACTTGCCTGTCAACATATCCAAACCTTATGTGATTGATGAAAGACACCCTAGAGAGCAACTCTACTGATGTTCTCCCAAGAACTGTTTACGTCCTCAGACTGGGATTTATGTGTTTCAACACTATCAACAACAAAATGAATCTGCAGCAGTTAGGTGGTACAAGTCAGCGCTCTGTATGTTGCTTACGTTCATTATCATTATAAAGCTACAATAAGCTTACATTATAAAGTAATTTAATACTGTGACAATCTCGTGACACTTTGCAGACTCTGCTATGTGCGTTCATGTGTTTTGAAGGAGGCGTGGCTTTGGAGACGCTTCTGAAGGGAGAGTGGGATCTCATGCTTTCAAAGCTAGCTTGCTAATTGCTACCATTCGAAATTGCCTTACCTTTAATTGATAAGTTTATGTTCTTGAAGAATCAAACAACCAGTGTATTCCTTATCAAAACAACTTGCATTAAAAAATATCAGCATTACATTCCAAAGGTTATACCCAAGATGAAATAGCCAGCCTAGTTGGCCGATATTTTGACGTCATTATTGAGTATGAGTAGTACAGCCTCCTAATTCGATTACTCCCACTCAAACTTCCTAGTTCAAAGAGAAGTATCTTAACACAGAGGAGAAAACCGAACTTGTCAAGAACCTATACGTTTCATTCTGTAAAGAAACAATAGCTTGAAATTGTATTGCTTAACTGAAAACACATGGCATAGAGAAGAGGAAATCATAGGCAAATTACTCTAACGGCCTCTTAACCACACCGCTGCATACCGTACAGGCATCTGAGGCCTGAGCCAATGAAAACACAGAAACCAGCAAGGGCACTTATAGCTCAGGGAACCGAAGGTCAGTCCATGCTCACTGTTACTCACAGCAGACTGAGCATATAGAATAATCTGGCAGATGTAAGAACTGCTAGTGTTAGATGAAAAAACTATGTATTTCCATCAAGGGGATTACATACATAAAGAGCATGAGCAAAACATTACTTTAAAGCACAACAAAACCAGCATTTTACACAAAAGAAATTCCAAATCCAATCCCATTTTTGACACTGAAACAGACTGTGAGCATGCATTCTATTTAGAAATAGGACATCATCATGGGTAATCTACAGTGAACTCTATTAGTTAATCAATAGCATATGAGTGGCACAAATCCAAATACAATCCTTAGGCATGACGCTGTATTATGCAGTAACACAACAAACTGCACAGTCACAGCAGTTATCACAGAAACATCACTTACAAATCCCTGCAGAGAGGATCTGCAAGGCCATTATTCCTTATCCGAAGCATCCAGCTGAAATCTTCAGCCATAAACACACTCAGCTGTAGTAAGGCCAGGCTTGATGAAAGAAACCAGGGCTATAATTTCTCTGCTCCCTTCCCTTTCACTGCCATCTTCCCTTCTCATCTCCAACAGTCAATACAAGGGGCCCTGCACGCAGCTCTGTGACTGTACCCATTATGACCGCATGGTTTACCATTGGGCGAGAGCTTTTCTCAGTGGGATCTGATTGGTTAGTGAGGTGGTTGGGGGCAGGGCTGATCAGATGGGGGTGATCTGAGCACCAGAGACATGGACCCAGATGACTTGCATGGATGCTTTCAAGGAAAAGGCAGGTCTTTCTGTGAATGCTTCATTTGAATGAATGAATGAATGAATGAATGAATGAATGAATGAATGAATGAATGAATGAATTCTGGGAAAGAACCAGAAAAAAAATCTCATATTCATGCTCAATTTTATAATTATATATAAATGTATAATTAAGTTAGGTATTTAACATGGTTCCAGATGCTGAACATTTTTTTTTGTGCATTATCTAATTTAATGTGATATAATAATGTAGTTATTGAAAGTTTACTGCTAAACAGCTAATAAACCGATACATACAGTACATAAATAATGCTATTACTTATTTAATTGATAGTTATTACACTGACTGACATGATGCTTATAATTTGGCCCCACCACTTTAGGAGGTAATCTATCATCATTTTGCATCAATTAACTGGAAATGTATCTGTATCACATTAGCAATGCCATTCAGAAGGAAATTCTCACCACAAAACTACAATACACTGCAAAAAAATGCCAATACAACTTCAATACACTGAACTTATTCAGGGAATAAGACAAGAAGGCTTGATATTCCACTCTAAGCACAATTCCAAGAAAACTCCTTGGAGGACAATTATATTGCCTGTTTACATTGAGTAAACAATCTAGAATTAGCCCACACTGAGCTAACTGCAGGGTGCTATGTAAACAGCAGCCAGGGTCATTTACATAATGCTACTTCATGCATAAAGTGTCCAGTAACCCTTTCAGTAAATATCTCAGCATTTTCTATTTGCCTTAAGGAAGATTCTGGAAAACAGGAGATAGAGAGTATAGGTATATGATTGAAATCTTTGATGATGTAATGCATGAAGTCACCACAGGGTTATTCCTGGAAAGCTAACACATGTTGATAAAAGTGGGGTACTATACTAACCAACAGACAATGATAATTTGATTGAATTAGACACTGGAGAGGAACAGTTATGGTCATGCCTGAAGAAGTGTTACACATTAAATGCAATAAATTACTGCGACTACTACACTTTATATCCCTGATATGCGTTTTATATTTGTGAGAAGTGTTTAGATTTAGGATAGGGGTAGGGTTAAGTGTTCAAGCATATCTATTCAAAATATAAATATATATAAGAATAATTTATATATTTACAAATGCAATCAATTGAACGAATTTGTTTAATATTAAACAAAATAATAAATATATTGTAATATTTTGTTGTACTGTAAAATAAGAATTCTAAAATAGGGAAAAAATGATATTTAATAGTAAAACACTAAAACTGTAAAAATACTAATATTTACTTGAAAATGTAATTGAAAATTTAAAATGAAAAACCGGTTAGTAATTACAGGTTGTTCCAACCCCATAAGACTTCATCGTTCATCTTCAGAACACAAATTAAGATATTTTTGATGAAATCTGAGAGCTGGATCACTCCTCCATAGGCTTCTTAAGGGATTGAAACTTGCCAGCCCAGAAAAGTTATTAAAGACATTGTAAAATTAGTCCAAGTGACCACAGTGGCTCAATCTTAAGTTTATCAAGTGACGAGAATACGTTATTATTATATTATTATATCGAGCATATCGTTATTTTTGTTTGTTTTTTTTGCGCACAAAAGGTATTCTCAGCGCTTGGTAAACTTTGTTTTTTTTTTTGCGCACAAAAATATTCTTGGCGCTTGATAAACTTAGATTGAGCCACTGTAGTCACTTGGACTATTCTAACAATGTCTTTAATAACTTTTCTGGGCCGCCAAGTTTAAAGGAGTAGTTCACTTTTCAAAAAACTTTCTTCAGTCGAAAAGAAATTAAGCTTTTCGATGAAAACATTCCAGCATTTTTCTCCATATAATGCACTTCAGGCTTTAAACGATTCCAGACGATGAATAAGGGTCTTATTAAGCGAAACGATCGCTCATTTAATGAATAAATAACAAAGTTTAAGTTTTAAGCCTTGCTCTGCTCTGTGATGCACGTTCGTGACTCTCCTGTTCGAACTCGTTCATCAAAATTAACACATCTTTTTGTGAGTCAATTGATTCGTAGACTAAACAAGAGAGTCAATAAACAGGAGAGTCACAAACGAGCGTTACAGAACAGAGCAAGGCGAGCATTTGAGCTTATAAAACTTGTTGTTATTTATTTATTAAATGAGCGATCATTTCGCTTGATAAGACCCTTATCCATCGTCTAAAATCGTATAAAGCCCTTTCAACAGTTTGCAGTTTGTACTGAAAGTGTTTTTTGGACCTTGAACCGTTTGGTTCCCACTAAAGTGCATTATATGGAGAAAAATGCTGGAATTTTTTCATCAAAAACCTTAATTTCTTTTCGACTGAAGAAAGAATGACATCTTGGATGACATGGGGGTGAGTAAATTATCAGCAAATGTTTTTTTGTTTTTGTTTTTTGAAAGTGAACTACTCCTTTAAATCCCTTAGAAGCCTCTGAAGGAGTGATCCGCCTTCAGATTTCATCAAAAATATCTTAATTTGTGTTATGAAGATGAAAAAAAAATTCTTACGGGGTTGGAACAACATGAGGGTGAGTATAATTACTGACAAAATTTTAATTATCCCTTTATTTTTATTTATTTTTTCAACCATTAAAACATTGAGCTTTTATTTTGACAGGTTACTAGCAAATGCTGCTCATTTCAGAGAGAAACTTGGCACTTTGCATGCAGACAGCTTGCGGTTCGGTGATACACTGGATTATGGGCTGCACACTTGTGGAATGGATGAGCAGTACCACCCTTGAGCCGGGAGCACATTTATTTTTGGATTAAATTGCAATGCTACAGCTGTGAATATTTTCCCATTAGGCTTATAAACCATTATTACTTAGCACCTTTAACCACAGTAAAATGAATGTAATGCAAAGCATCATCACATTTTTTTTTTTCTTGAGGTTCAATCTGTTTTGTTTGGTCATCTCTATTGATAATAGCTAAGAACTGCCAAAAAAAAAACATAAATGTGAAATTGTATGCATATGTTGACACTGTGAACCCTCTCATTTTGACAAGTTGAAATCTATTTAAGGAAAAATAGTCAATAATGATTTTTTTATGAAGTACAAATATATCGCACACCTCATCTATTTCCCTTTCTCTAAATACTCTACAGTAGAGTTTAGTGTTGATTAAAGGTGTTTTCACACTTGAGTCCTCTGTAAATCAACCAAACTAAGTGGCCCAAGAAGTGAAGCAAGGGAAAATGTACCCAGTCTCTTTACATTCACACTGTCCCTGTCCCTTAAAGTCCCCGTCAAATCAAAATTGAACCTATTTACTTTGTTAGCGCATATTACTAGTCTTGTGGTGAACAATTAATCCGTGCAAGTAAAAATATATTTAAAAAATGTTTTACCTTGGTAATCTTTAATCAAAATCTGAAAAGTTACTTCCGGTCTGGAACGGTTTCTTTTTCTGATGACGTAGGCTTCACAGTTTGGGTGGGGAAACGCTTAACCACTCCCCTCAAACCGTTAGTTTGCTATGAGCGAGAGATGGAGAAGAGGAGCTCTAGAGTAAAACCCTGCCCTCTGATCAATATTCCGTTTCACTTGGAAACACGTCACAGCACTGGAGAAAAATCGTTTGCAACTTCCGGTTCACGGGGACTTTAAAGAGGATCTACTTAAGTAGGAATGTGGTCTCATACCTCTTTGTGTTCATACTTTTGCTGCTTGTATCTAAACCACTTCGGTGTTTGACGGCTGACCCTATATCCTTCAAAATTCGACTGATTAAATGTGAAAGTACCATGGGCTCTCCTCACCTGAACCATCTGGGGAAAAAGAATAAACTGAAGGAACCATTGTTATTTTCTGCTTCAGACTGGAAATTCCCATGATCTTATCGGTTTCATACACTGTTTATTCATTCCCTTCTGACTCTTTCCAAATCTGAAAGATCCTATTTTTTAATTAGTCAAAGAGTTTTCCTTTAAAAAGAAAAATAAACTGAAAGCTTCGTGGTCCAACAATAGTTCTAAACAGCATCTGAAAATGTTACCTTTTGGTTATTATGGCCCCATTTCAGAGGCAACCTGAAAAATAGTTCACTTAGACTGGGTCAGCTATTTATAAATGCTGTTGAGAAGAAGATCTAGTCGGTGTGGACAAGTGTGCTGGTCAGTTCTTGTTCTTTATACTTTACTGCTCTTTACAGCACATCTAGCTAACAGTTAACAACAAAACCTGCACATTTTACCTTTAACTGAACACTTGTCCTCATATAAACAGAAAGTACCTTGCTTTTGGCACATTCAACCATTCAGAAATGTTCTAACCTCAGAAAAAAGTATGTTGTGCTAACTTCCTAACCCTTCAAAATGCTTTATATGTCAAACGAAGTGACCTTCAAAGTTCTTTTAAAACATCAACACATCATTGTATAAAAGACTTAAACCTGCTTGAAAGCTGGTTTGGACAGAAGCTCGCCAGAATGTGTGTGTCCATCTATCTGAATGAAGTGTTTTAAGATTTGGGGTACTAAAAGAATCCTTGGAGCCTTCAAGATTACTCTACTGGCCAGCTCTATGGTGGGACTGATTGGTGGTGATGAGCATGTCGAGGACTTTGGCAGACAGCATAAAGACATCCCCTGGAGATGGCCATTGTGCGAGTGACTCCCTCCGGATCTGAAAACATACCAGATTCCGGCAGATCTCGGCATGGGTCTAATACACTTCAATCTCCAATTAGAGAAAGAGCAATCTACTGCTGGGAACAGGGCAGAGCTCACTTTCCTACAATCAGAAAACCTAAAACTTTATTTGCTAGGTTTTATATTTCAAAATGATTCCTCGTGCGTTGGTTCCTTGTGTTATTAGTTAATGACTTTAGCAGAAACATTCAAAATACTACATCGATTCGGATTTGTTCTGAAGTTATTACTGTCGTTTTGAGAGAGTTGATTATGAAAGACTCAGCTTGAAATGAATAACAAGCTGGGGTCCCATATGAAAGGTGCCGTAGGGGATGAACGTGAGAAACAACGAAATGTCCTAAACCCTCAGATATTTTTAGACATGCTTATTGAACTGATTTAGATCATTGCCGCTCACAAAAATTGTCCATGCACCTTGAGCATCAATGAAATCAAGAGCATCACTCAGCATGGAGAATTCTACACAAACCTGAGCAATTTATTCTTGAAATATTAGAAGTTTCGTATTTTGTTTTGTGTTACATTCAGAAGTGACCCACAACATGGCAAGAAAATAATGTCATGCTAGAAAAATTAAAATGATTTAATAAGGCACCAGTCTACAATAAAGGCAGACAACCAGATATCAACAGTGTCGACTGGCTACGGAAGATATTACCTTGGGACGAGCAAATGTTTAACTAATATTAGACATAACTGGGTCAAGTATAGTTACTTCCCAAATGTGTCATAGAACGTCCTGACTGCCTGATTTAAAAAATATATAAATATATATATATATAAAGATTTGATTTCCAAGAAAGTGTTCAATCTATGCAGAAGTAATGCATAAACATGATTTTTAGTATGGTAAAATAATCTAGTTCAACGATATCAGTCTCAATTTAGCTATAAATGAATAGATTAAACCAGCCGAAAGAAAAACGTGGAATCAGCTCAGTAGTGTTGAAAACGCTAGAACAGTTATCTTAACCGAATGAACCTTAGATAAAAGACGATATTTCATATTCTTGCAGGTGAACATTGATTTCAAGTCTTAATGCATGATGCGCAACAACCTCATATAAATGACAATTAATTACATTCAAAATCATCAAAAACTTAACCAATGCTATAATAGCTAAAAGGATACTTATGATTTGAGGACTTAAATTATAGGCCAAACTTGAATAAATGAGCTCGGACACAACAGACACAATATACCCATAAACCTTGTGGCACAATAACAGAAAAAAAAAGACTAAAGGTTAATATCAAACATTTAACCCATATATATTTCAAAGACCAGGCTTAACGTGGTCCCAGACTAAAACACATATCTGAGCTGTTTTAAATGAAAGCAACTTGCACTGACATATCATAAAATATGTCACTGCCATTGTTTTGTCGCAAGATGCAACCCAGTAATGTGTTTTTTTTGTTGTTTTTTTCTAGGGCACGTTTATAAAAGCAACTTAAATGTCCTAACTGAACTAGGGTCTTAATCAAAACCCTGTATAGAGGCCTTAGTAATGTAGCTCTGTTACTTACCTGTGTGACTGGGTAACTCAAGCTTGGGTTCACATTTTGGGAGAGAGCATTCTGAAAATACAGAGACAAAGAGTAAGAGGAAGAGGTTAGATAAAGTACACACTCAATCTTTTGACACTTTAAGTTTCACACTTTTTTGAAGACTTTTTACATCATGACACATACAGTACTGTCTAGCACAGAATGAAAGAACAATTCACATTGCATATGTGTGCCAGATAAAGAGGAATGATCAGAAGTTTTGAAAACCATGAAGTATAGCTAAATTTAATATTCAAAGTTTGCTTTAAATATATTTTGATTTGAATTATCTGACTGAAACAATCTTAAGTCATTTCATGCAGTATTACAGGGTTGAGCTAAAGGGTTGAGGGATTAGGACTCAAGGACGCCGATTTTAGGCTTTTTATTAACCCCTTAAAGGGATACTTCACCTCTGGAAAGATGAATGTGTATTTAAAATGGGGTTTTTTTGTAGAAGAAATGTGATATTATTTTTGAATCTGGAGCTTTCTAGACTGTGAAAAGCCAGAAAATGTATTTTTGGCTTATGTGGATAAAAGAAAACAACTCCCAGAATGCACTTGCTTCGCTGCCCTGGGAGGCCACGCCTACCGGTAATAGAGCAACAGTAGTTAAACAGTAGTTAAAGATCGCCCAAAATGTCTGGGTTTTGGCTTTTGCGTTCTACAGTCGCCATTCATTATGTTTACTGTGGCGAGCAGGACATGGCTAGGGCCGTGTGGAGAACGACGTGAGGCTTAGCTTAGCTTCCAAAAAAAAGATGGCTGACTATGGCTATGTGTACATTCTGTGAGTGAGATCCCACCCTCTATGGGCGGGTTGAGAACATGCGGGACAGCTCCTACTACTGACTGCATTCTTTAGCCTTTGGCCAAAAATCCTCTGATGATGCAAAATGACATTTTTTTTTTTCCAGACAAAAAATATATAATCTTGTCTCAGGGGAATATGAGGGTGGAAAGCATGGTAATTCGAAAATACCACAGGTTTCCTAAAAATACAAAGCTTAATGCTAAATCCTGAAGTATCCCTTTAACTGTCACCCTTTTTGAGAATGGATTTGAAAATGAACTATCCAAACCTAAATGGTTGGAATTCAAAAATGCTTTGGACTAAGACCTAATTTTAGTCTTGTTTTAAAGAGATTAGCAGATTATTGCATGAAGCTAAAGCACTTTTAAATTATTAAAATTTACTGTAAATCAAATGTACCCATTTTTTCTATCTATAAATAATGCAATATGTTTAACCAAGTTCTGTTCCAAATTTGAAGTTGATATCACAAAAATTCAAGTTCCTATGAGATTTTGTTTAGGCGTAATACCAAAAATAGCCACTGACATTCCATTGAATTTTTGTATGCATTCTGCTGTAACAAATTAATACATTTCTGTCCAAATATGACTTCTATCACAAAATATGAAACATTGAGACTCAGACCTCTCCAATGATATGAGTTTTGTCAAGAGTAGAAAAAGTTTTGATTATAAACTATGAAACAAGCCCACTAAAAGAATTCAAAGTACCTTTTCTTATGGTACCTCATTTAAAATAATTAGTAAAATATATGATGTAAACAAGGAAATAAAAAAGATAATATTATATTTTAGAGGATAATATGGACAAATACTACAATATATGTTTTACTATGAACCTTTAGCATGAAAACGAGTTTCAATGATTAAAAGTGTGAGCATTGACTTTTTGTGACAAAGGTCAGATCTCCTGTTATGATGTAGATTTTCTGAGGTGCACTCTTGTCATAAATTAATCTATTACTGTAAATATCTATTTAGGAGTCTTAGACCTTTCCAAATGATATATAGTTTGCCATGATAAGATTAAGATTTAATTGTAATATAGTGAAGTAAATGTAGGCATCTCACTGGACAGTGACAGTTAACAAGAGCATATGGCCAGCGAACACGATCACAAGCCATGTGCTCAAACAAAACAAGAAACGAACTCGCAGCTAATGAAAGTAGTCATAAGCCGCATGTTCATACAATACATAACACACGGTGCGTGTGACACAACAGAAGAAAACGAGAAAGGACGCGGCTGATGAAAACACAAACTAGGTGCTACACAGAACACAACAACACACGCGGACAGAAGAGCGGACCGATCAAACACAAAACCGCACGCTCACACAAGTGCTCATCTTGTGTGTTCACAACAGAAGACAAACACACGGAGCAAGAATGTCCGAATCCCGACAAAAAACCCCCACAAAACCAAACTAGACCGGGATCCTAACACCACGCTCCGCACACAAAACAACTCACATGGACAGAAGCACACATGGCCCAAACAAACTCGAAACCACATGCTCACCATGACAAAACAGCTCTGTCACCAAATCAAGAAAAAAACAGAGCCCTGTCATCTTGTCACGTCCCCATATTATTTAAATGCATTGGATAAAACATTAAAGAGTTTATAAAGATAGAAATCATATGACTTATTTTTCTTTAATAACAATATCAGATTGAAGTGATCAGAAGTGAAAATAAGGGTGAATTTGGATTTGCTTGAGCAGATTTGGCACGTCCACAAGAAATTACTTCTAAAATAATAAATCTAACAATTAATTAAGAAATAATCCATATTCTATTCCATATAGAACAACACAAACATGTTAAAGTATTAGCAGTTATATAATTACGTGATGTTACTAGCCACTCAGCATTTTTACTGGCCACAAATTTACCAATACCATGAGGAAAAACTGCCATATGGATTTTCTTTTTTAATACTTTCTCATAATTTGGCAGCAGGTGACATAATACTACTGTCACTTTAAATCACAGAGCTGACTCACAGATCCATTGTACTGGCACGTTTTGTTTCTGTTTCAACTGTTTATGTTCACTTACAAACATAACTGACTGTGATATTCTGTGTGTGTTTGACTATTTAAGCCAAATAAGCAGTAAAAAAGAACTCAATTTATTACTGAGCGTGCTTTAAGTAACGGCTGAAGGGCATTGTTAGGCATGGCGTGAAGCGGAGTGCCTGCAACCCCTTCAGCCGTTACTTATTCACGATATAGCACTTGCTCAAGTACCTTATTGCTTTTATAAAATGGTTACCACACAAAAACAATATTAAAGTTAAAAAAATGTGTATTAGTGCAATTTTTATGAAGTAAAATCACTAAAAGGCTTCCTTCCGCAAGAAAAAAAAAAATAAATAGTCCCTGACCGTGAACAGCAACAGCGTTCCAATGTGTAATAAATATGAAAGCTCAAATAAAAACAACATAGGAACTGCAGTGTTTGTTACGCAGTGATAAATAGAACCGTTGCGTGAAGTGGTCATAGCTGTGTTCAGAATCAAGGATTGGAACTAACCGTTTTATAATATGAAATAAATGTTTTGATAAAATTATTATTATCAAATAGTATCAGAATAAACCTAAGAGATGACACCTTCAGGCTAAGTCTCAACACCTCACTGACCAATGGAAAACTTCAGCTCAATTTCCATTCTGCTTTCCTCCACCCTGTTAATCTCTGTCTTCAATCCTGTTATCTTAATTGGATTTTTTTAAACAAGTTAATTATTGTGTTTACTTAAACACATTAACATGTCAAGTTAGGCATTCACACATGAATGAGGTTTAACCATTGCAAGTGTTTGCCCAGATAAAACACCCCGGCATGTGTGTGCTTCAGGCTGCCGCTATCATTTAGCATGGTCTCTTGTCTATTGAGTAACCTGCTGAGAGACCAAGTGATATGATCTGAGTGTAAAGAGTTGACCCCCTGATATAACCAAAATCCTGAGGACTGAGGCTCACTGATAAGACCTCACTCAATCCCTACCCATCCTCACTGACACTGCATCAGATCTCTTGGCCTTTACCCTAACCTCAATATTACATGGCAGTAATATTGTCAGTACTGATCTGGGTGAAGTTCTTGACCAGGTAAGGGTTATATAGCAATAGCTATGTTTAAACAGACCCTAATAATCTAATTGCAATCGGATTAGTAGCACAGAAATAGAAAAGATAGAAAAGTCACATGTAGCCATGTCAATATAGAAATGAATTGGCCAATTCCGATTAAAATCTAATTCAGATTGTATTGGGGGGAAGGGCTAGCCTGGATGCCAGCCCGAACTCCACCCACAAAATTTTTTGGTCGGGAAGTTCGGTCTGGACTCGATCCATTGAGGAGAAATTATGATGAGTCAAAAAAAGATCGGGCCAATTAAATTGCCAGGGCGGGCTTTATACGATTATACTTCGTCATACTCATATTCAAGAGAGAATCTGAGTCTGAATCTCCTCCGTTGGGCTTTGATTATGAGGCGTGTCGTAACCGAACCAGGAAAAAAAAAAAAAACCTCTGCACTCAATTGGATATTCGGTAGACCTACAACCAATCAGAGCAACGCAGTAAGTCAACTCCTTTGCATAGCGCAGTTTTCAAATACAGAACGTAGAACGTAGTCACGTAGCCAGAACGTAGAACGAACAGAACTTTATTTATTTTAGAAGTTAAATAACGAGTGTTACTTCTTTTACTTACTTCTCCATGAGTGCCACCAAAGGAGAAACCACAACGACCACAGGCTTTTCATTATGTCCCATCTTCTTAACGACCGTCAGAGTCCCGAATTATGTAGGAAGGACGGCAAAAATATATTTCCGATCGACAAATGCCTTGATTGCAGTTTTCTGTTTGTCTATTAAAATTAATGCGCTGTCGATTTATTTTACAAAAGACGCGACAGCGGAATCTATACATCTCAATTCTCCAGCTGCAGTCATCTTCGACAAGCGCTCTTTGATAACGTGATGATTACGTCCCTGCAGATCATCTGTCCATCATCGTATAAAGCCCGCCCGGGCAATTTGATTGGCCCGTTCATTTTTTGCCTGATCATAATTACTCCTCAATGGAGCGAGTCCAGACCGAACTTCCTGACCAAAAAATGTTGTGGGCGGAGTTCGGGCTGGCATCCAGGCTACAAACACAGTTGAGTTGTCAAAAAGTACTTCGAAGTCGGTACAGACATTTTTTTTTTTTAATTTGACGCTTTTGAGCGGAATTGTAAACACCTCTGATTGCCCATTGTACTCACGTGCTCATCAGCGCTTCAATAACATGTTGTAAATATACATGATACTATTCACAGAGCGCTTACACGAATACATATAGGAGCATTTGAAAATGCTCCCGCTCCCGTTTTTTACACTTTCAAACACTTCCGAGTGCTCTCAAACCCTCCCGTGCATTGATCATTGTAGCTATGATGATTTGTCCTATGAGTACGCGAACACAATGGCCAATCAGACCTGTTTATGATCCCGCTTAGAGCTCAAAGCGTCACAATTTTCAAATTTCAGTACCGACTCGGTACCAAAATTGACTCATAGTATGTTTTATCAAACCTTGACGTACCAATGACGTCGACATGGCGTAATGACATTATCGTTATGATGTCGTTTAATGTCGTTATTGTTGAATAAAGTGTCATAAATGACTGTCGTGACTAAATTTTCTGAAGCGACGATCACTTCAGATTTAATTTAATCGTTCATTCACATAGAATCCTTTATCAACGCACACATCAATGATCACTGGAAGCTCAAGCATGCTTGTACGACTTGCGAGAACCAATGAGGTTCCTTCTCGTGTAACGCAGCATGTTTGAGCTTCCAGAAGAACCAATGAGGTTCCTTCTCGGGTAACGCAACACAATTGAGCTTCTGCAAGAACCAATGAGGTTCACTCTCATGTGTTACGCAGCACAATTGAGCTTCTGCAAGAACCAATGAGGTTCATTTTCAAGTGTTACGCAGCACAATTGAGCATCTACAAGAACCAATGAGGTGCACTGTCTTGTTAAGCAGGACATTTCAGCTTCGACAAGAGCATCAAGGAAGTATGGTTGAGCTTCTCTTTTTCTTCACTGATCAATGTTTATATGAGAATAAAATCCTAAATTAAAATCTGTTCATCATTTAAAGCGATCAAGTCTCTTCAAAAAATTAACAAAACTACCCGATTCATGGATTAGTATTATGATCTCTTAATCAACGTTTTGTTAATTTAAGTGGAAGTTGTCAATATGGAAGTTCCATAGACTGTCAATAGAGGGACAAAAACCTCTCAGACTGAGGCTATGTCTGCACAGTGGAATCCAACCTCATTGGGACTGGTTGTGTGAGGGAAAACCACAATGGGCTTCCACTGGCCTGAACCTCTGACATATTGACTCCACCACCTCTGAGTGGATTCTCCATTCCCTCGGCCTCAACCCCTACCTCGACAGGATGTCTGCTCCCTGATTCTGATCCTCTGGGATGTGTGTGGCTCTCAGAGACAACAGTCTCCCCTGGGACCACATGAGGATCTGATGTGCCAATCTGCATAAAGGGCGGAATCTCAGACCCCCCTAAATATACTGTATATATATATAGTACTCACACTAACGTATTGTCTGGCCTCACAAGGACACACTCTTTTTTTGTGTGTTGAGTCTCAACCCTAGGCTCTGGATGTGGGCAAGGACAACATCTCGATCCCGAACTGCCAGCTCTTGTGACTTGGCCATAATAAGCTAGTCATCGATATAATTTAGCACCCTGATACCTTAAAGCCTCAGCGGAGCTAGAGCTGCATCCATGCATTTGGTTAATGTGCGAGGGGAGAGAGCTAGGCTGAATGGAAGAAACCGATATTGGAACGCTTTGCCCCTGAAAGCGAGCCTCAGGAACTTCCTGTGAGATGGAAGGATGGTAATGTGGAAGTATGGGTCCTTCAGATCTATCGTGACAAACCAATCCTCAGATCGAATCACATGTTAAGTCATGACGCAACACCAATCCCGATTGGCTTAGTTTCATTTATGCTTCAGAGGCGGTTTGCTAGGGGGCATTCCTCAAAGTGTCTTAGTTGACGCAGTTCGAGTTCCCTCGAAACGGAACAAGGTTTTACTGAAGCATAACTGTCAATAGATATAACCTGATTTCTCCAGCTAGGTAAAATTACTTAAGTTTGAGATTATTATCAAACGAATTATAGTTTGAATTAAACTATAATGAATTATAGCTTATTTAAATTTAATTGAAGACATTTTTACACACAACTTAATTTAGTTCATTCAAAATAAATCAACAACCTAACCACAAGTGCTACTCTTCAGTACAATTGCAACTACAAAATTCAGCAACAGAAACTCTTCTAAATGTCCAATATAAGCATGCTGGGAAATATAGATCCACAGCATAGAGTGGCATTTAGCATCCTAAGCCTAAGTAGACCCTTTGCCACCAATGGTCTCTACGATTAATCGTTCACAATGCTAATGTTTAATATTCAGTTGGACATTTAGAGTTTTTTGGTTATTGAATTTTGTGGTTACCATTGTGGTGAAGAGTAGAGCTCTCAACTGCGATTTTCAATTTGATGCATGCAATGTAATGTGTTTATTAATAAACCCAAATCTTAATTTCTTATTGAAGCAAAATTTGCCGATTAGCAAGGAGCATGCTTTAATGAAAATTATATGTTGGGTTAATGTAACTCAATTAAGTTAAAACATCATTCCCCTGTTTTATGTTACATCAAACTGATTGAAGTAGGTAGAATTTGTAGGTACAGTAGAAATACCTCCTTAAATACCTCTGCCTTCATTTAAAAATGCCTTTGAGATACTAATCCATAACATTCTTCCCTAAAATATACTTCCCTGTTCCTCATTGTAAAAACAATGTACTCTAAACCCCTTCAAAAGATAGAGAGAGAAAGATGGATGTAAACTGAAAAAACCTCCATCCTATTGTAGAGGATGACATAGCAGCATTGTCTATTCATGGACCATAATGCAGTTCTGTGTTTATGTTCAATCACATCCGACTAAAAATAACATGGACGTGAACTGCAAATGCAGAGATTTTAACCCTATATGTCCAATTTCTGGACAAAAGCATAATTGTATTCTTTGAAGTTCTGATGTAAATACATTTTTTGTTAAGGTTAAGGATTATTACATGAATGGTGCCCAATATCTAAGCTCACTGATTATTTTAGTCTTAAAAGTTATTTTCCCAATTTACCCAAGCACATTATAGCAATTCATGGAGGATGATCAGAAAATGATTGCTTATCAGGGCTTCATTATATTACATAATGTAAGTACTTTCTACTTTACAAACCATAATGGCTATGCTCACAACAACATGGGCTATCGTAAACAAGCTTGCTGTTCAGATTAAATATATTGGACTCTGGGCACTGTGCCTGATCAGCTCCAGGATGCTTGGGTATTCATAGTTTTGACTGGACGTTACACCCTTACAGGAACGCCCACATGGAGGCCTTTGCTGCCAGTAAGTTACCAGGTTTGTATGAATGTGATTTTAAAAGATCAAATTCAATATACACCTTACCGATGATGCTTACAATAAACAGTTGAACAAATCCGGCTAGAATATGAATGCAACCTGCTATTCCGCTAAATTGTTTTCCATTATAAATAAAATGCTTAATGCTTAATGCATTAACAGTAATATTAGCGGACCAAATTTATTCGCCATATAAAACATACTGTGCTATGTACAGGCAAACCGATGAACCAAAAAAATGATGAATGCAACACGCAGTTTCAGCCCGTTCTCATCCCAAGGCGTCATATACTTTTGACAATTCGTAGACGTCCAACGCACATGGCACCCTTTAGCGTCAATCTGAGACGCAGATATATATGGGACAGAAGGCACCTCCTAGTGGTCTAACCATAACCCTACTCCAGACCTAAACCTACCATAACCGAAGCGTGTTATCTTGACGCTAAAGGGTGCCATGTGCGTTGGATGTGTACGCATTGTCAAAAGTGTCACTATATGACGCCCTAGGATGAGAATGCGTTGACAGTTGACAAAAATCGGATTTTGCTCATTTTCAAGTTGGTCACGAGAATTTTCTTGGCTTGGAAGTGAGTTCTATGTGAACAGTGCTTCATACAGTACATCACTACACTATTAACAATTGAAACTATTAGTTTACAGTTAATAAAATGTTTATAAACTGTAGTAAATGCATTAATAGGATATATACAAACATGGACACCTTTCTGTTCAGTCTGCAACTTGGTCATTTGTGTTTGTTATCCAAAAGATGAACATCTTTTGGCTCAACCAATTGGAAGGCAGATGAGGGAAGTGTTTCAAAAACAATATATGTGTATCTTTATTTTCGCTTGGTGACACTAGTGACACAGAAATTACACACTTGGTCTTACATTTTCTCACTGTACCCTCTGATTGAATTTATAGGGAGGGAGTGATTACTTTAGGCAAGAACCAATGATCCATAACATTAGCACTATCCACAAGCAACATAACGTGACCATGAGAGGGGAAAGTTTGATCTCATTTTTCATATTGTTATACTCAGAGGTATAATTGTCTCAAATAGCATGTTTCTCTCCAATGTAATTATGTTTTATAGTTGATCAAAGTGAGGCAATGTTAGGAAATATCCCAAACCACAATCCTCCCTTCACTTTTAGCTAACCTCTAATTACACACAAAAAGACGCAACTTGAGAATGGTTTTAGAAATGACAGATCTCTTCAGGTCAAACATTGCCAGTAGAGGAAATGAGCAATTTCATTAGTCTGCATTTGGTAAAATGGCAAAATGATTGAGAAAACTATAGCATTCATATGGCAATCATTTTATTCAAAGTCAAAAAGTCACTTCAGTTTCGGAGGTAGTGAGTAACATCTTATGGTTTGGCATCCATTAGCTTAATAACATCCTTTCTTAAGCCACAGCGACTATTCACACCTCATTTGGATCTTTAATTTAAAAAACAGGCTGTTGAGTGATTACAAATTTGGAAAGATGGTGCGACAACCCCTTGAGATGTTTGTCATAAAAGGCGCAGTGCCACCACTACAGAGAATCGAGGGTACGGAAGTCACAATTTAGCACTCTATATCGCAACAGACTTCAAAGGAGGTTTGGGTGTGCCAATTACGAGACAGAACAGCAAATGGTTGAAGAGAGTAAATCTACTCAGACGGAAACATTTTCTGTGGAAGTGGTCTTCTGCTGAAAGACTCTGAGGGAGGGCTCAGGTTTTGTGTGATCCAGCCTTCAGCTCTTCTGACACATTGTGAAGTGGACTGAATATGTCATGACAACCTCATCCACCCCACAAGTGTGTGAATAGAGCTGGTTGTGGTTCACAATCTAATGCGATATTGTGATGTACAGTTGCCCATAAATCTTTCCCAGCCAGTGTTTTTTTGGAAAAAAGTTGCCAGTAGGGATGGGTACCGAAACCCGGTATTAAACGGGCCCCGGTGCTGAAATTTGAAAGGCCGCTGTATCGATAAGCTCGGACGTTATCGGTTCTGCTGTCGGTACTGGAGAAATTAAGTAAATACACGTAGGTTACAATTTTTTCCTATAAAGACGTTATCTTGAACATGTTTATCTCGCCAGTCATTTCTATAAATAAACTATATTTAATTAAATCATTAATCTGTGATGCAAATTTGCTATTCGCAGTTCAGAAGAGAGAGAGAGCGATCTCTCACGCACACAGCGCGCACAAAACGACAGCGCTTGCTTAATGAGTGACAATGAGGACAGAACTAAACATTCAAACGAGGTTACACTTTAGATCTGGGATATTATTCTAATTTTGTTTTAGATTTCGGCTTCCAAAGATTATAAGAAGATATTTGAGATACACCCGTTAAAAACGAGACGCATGATCTGTCCAGCGCAACTTCCTTCACTTCCCAGCGCTGTCAGTTCTTCCTAAACCCAAACGTGCCGTCAGAATCAGCACGATCGGCATTTGTTGCAAAATGCTGTCTCTACTGTTGCTAGATCATAAAATGCCTTTTAAAAACACAAAAACCTGCGGAAAAACCATGATGGTAGGTGACGCTTTTACCAGGGTTTTTATCGGTTTTTAACGCAGCAGTTACTTCCAGGCATGGTAAAACAGTGCGGTATTGCGAGAAACTCCTCTACTACCGAGCTAAAAACACACGTAATCAATACTGTTTTGTCATGGGAATCCTACCAACATGGCGGAAAGGGGAGGGGCACTGTAAAATGACGTCAACTCCTCATTCTCAATAGCCTACTTTGGGCTTCGTGTGTCCTAAACTATCAAATATACATAAAAATGTCAAAATGACCAGCTCTGAGATTCACTTAAACACAATTATGTCTTAAATGGACGTAAATAATAGGGAGAAAATGATGGTGCTTCAGTTACCGATTAGATTTGCTCTCGGTCTTAAAGGGGCAGCAGTCTAATAGCCTAAACCTGCTGACGATTCAGCCATTAATGCAAATCAAACAACAAAAGGCAGAGAAAATCATTCACAGCTCTTGAATGAGTAACTTTAGATTTAATAAGCATTAATCTATCTATGATAAACTATAGAGTGCTATTTTACATTTGATTATTAAATTGGATTTATTTTCAGACAGAAAATATTACCTAAAAAGTAATGTTAGTAGACCTTACGGGAAATAAAGCACTGTGTATATAATTTGTATCTTCGATTAATTGTATTTTTGTGTTAGTACTTGTGTCCTATCTTTTGTATATTTATAAAACAATAAAACCCTGCACACTGCTGCATAACAAATAGATAATTTTCTTCGTTTTGTTAAAGCATTACTTTTTTTAATTTTTTTTTTTTACATTTCAAAATATAAAGTTAATTATGTTCTTAATTCTTAAAAAAGAAAACAAAACACCAAAAAGAATGATAAGAATACCATTAAAGTACCGGATCGATAAGCAGTATCGGTAAGAGTAGTAATACCGATAAAACCTTAACGATACCCATCCCTAGTTGCCAGTCAGGACCAGCATTTTTGATCATTTTCACCAAAGTGTCATGGTCCCCACAATATTTTGTTGTGTGAATATCTGAACATGCAATCTATTTAAAAAAAGGGAAAAAAAAAAGACCCTATGATTTTAAACAATAAATATCTGTTTAATTCTAGCTGTATGCATTCATTTTTATCAACACTTGAATGTGGGTAAGTTTAATAAAAAAGAAAATTGAGTTTTTGTCAAAGACTACGTCCGGATAGAATTTAGAATTACGATTAAAACAAAGATGGAGTAGATTGAGTCTATCAACACCCCCAAAGCTACACAATCCTATAGCTTGTCCTCGTTCGACATTTAATTTAGAAACATTGGGCAGTGTTTATTTATATGCTGTTTAATGTTGATGATTGTGTTATTTTACATATGCATATGTTTATGCTATGTTTCTTCTTCATATGTGTTTTGAGCAGGAGATTCTGTACTCTTTCAGAAGTTGCGCCCTCTACTGTGGGAAAAAACAGTGAAAAAACACGGGAAGTCAGAACATTCCCTCAATGGCGAGGAAACAGTTAATAGGGTGTGAATTAGTGCATTAATCTATAGAATGGATTCTAAAATGTCATACATTGTTAGCAATACCGATAGATAAAAGATGCACAGAGTTTGGGGACCAATTCTCACCATTAACTTATTAGCATGCATATTACTAGCATATTGGCTGTTTATTAGAACTTATAAGGTAGATATTAATGCCTTATTCTGCATGACCATATTATAAATCCCTTAATCACGCAATAACTAAACTATAGGCCTACCTTACTGACTATTAATAAGCACTAAATTAGGATTACTTTTACTGTTGTGATATTAGCAACATATTTCAGTAAGTTGCACCGTTTTTTTCAGCATACCTTCTGATGTTCATTCATGTTTATTTTGTGCCATAAATTGTAAAAAGGAAGATATTACACATGAACGGTCTCAGTTTAACATTTTCTAAAATTCTAGTAGTTATCTATAGTTATATGTTGAGGATGCAAAAACTTAAAACTTATAAGAAACAAACACAAATGGGAGCAGATTGTAATAAGTCACAAATAATACAGTTATTACTGATGTATTACTGATAATATAATAATACAGAGTTTAATCATCTGGATCAGGGGTTACATTTTCCTGTGAGAACATGTTGTCAGGCCTCAGACCTTGGTGAACAGATATGTAGCAGGGACCCATTGTTACATAATGTATAAAACTAAATGTTGTTAGTGTCATAAAACGTGTTTTAAAGTGTTTAGTGCCATTTTAATGTGTTAGCATATTTTGTTTTTGCAGAGCCATAAAAATAATCAGTATCAATGTATTGAATTTTATATTCGCACTGGATTGCACTCATTTGGTTTACGTCTTGTTGTACGCTGGGGTAAGTCAATCCCCTAATATTCTGAAACACATCTGCCACACACTCCAAATAAAGACGCCTGAACAGACCACCATCACTATTCCGTGCTGGTTCTAGCAAACACTGAGACGTTTTCTTTGCTCAGCATCAAAAGGTAGTTGAGAACGCAGGCCAAAGTTGGTGCGCAAGATCTGCTTCAGTTCTTAAAACCGAACAAAAGCTCTTTAGGTGGGCGTCTTGCCCCAGAGAGACCACATTCAGTGCTCAGTGACTAAAGTAGGGCACTGATGAGACACCCAATGTTCTGGAAGCACAAAATGTGTTTAACGCAAAGACAGCCAGAGAGAAAGCTTGTCTGTGCCAAAACTTGAGTGTTGAGCAGGCGTGAGGCAATTAACAGACCGACCAGAGGAGTCAGAGAGAGAGAGAGGACTTTGTTCTGAAACATTGCCCTAGGATGCTGCAGTGCTATAAAATAGACACTCGGATACAAAGACTTTCCTCTGCTTTATGGGATGTGTGAATCTATCTTGAAGCAATTCGCATACTGTTTAAGTAACTTAGAGCAAACAGCAGTTCTGATTAATTACATGAACCATGAAGTAATAATTCCAAACACTTATTAGGGGTCAATGATGTTTTAAACTCAGCAAACTGCCACAAAAAAGGCAACCGCCCACATTTGATTCCCATACAGTAGGTTACTGTATATTGGGTTGAACATCATCCAAGCAAACTCAGTTATTAATTGGCATAGATAACAGCTTTTGGAAGTAATATATTCTATATTGGTAAAAAATGTATACAATCACTGACTCGTCTTAAGCTCAGCACCGAGACATATTTATTTTTCAGATTTTATCTATCACTGATGTCTGCCTGCTCAACATGACATCATGACTTTTGCGTAAACATACACGCCACTTTCGAGTCAGGTGGCGTGTTATCTCCACGCATTTTGAGCTATCCGCGTGTATCCGTGTGTATGCGTGTATGTCTACGCCATTAACGTCCGCGTCATTCCGCGTGTCCGTACACGCGCGTCAAATGTCCAGTCATAAATGCCATTAACCCCAGTGACGGTTAAGTTTAGGGATGGGGTTGAGGTAAGTCGTATCTTTTTTTTACCTAGGATGGTAAGGGAACAGTCATAAATGCCATTAACCCCAGTGACGGTTAGGTTTAGGGACGGGGTTGAGGTAAGTCATATATTTACATAACGTTAAGTCAATGGCGTTCATAAACACGCTGAAAGGCGATTATGCGTCTTGATAGCACGCCAAAAATGGAAATACGATTTGGCGTGGCATACACACGCTACAAGTTCCATGACCTAAAAGAGAAAATAGTCTAATATTTAATTTGTGAAGTATTTAAATCAAATGAAAAGCCATTACTACATGCAGTGTTGGGTAAGTTACTCTAAAAAAGTAATTAATTACTAGTTACTAATTACCTCTTCAACAGTGTAATTAGATTACTGTACTAATTACTCTCACTAAAAAGTATTTAATTACTTTTAATTACTAATTACTTTAAAAATCCCATATCAGTCTCAACCAGCTGAATAATACAAGGATAGACATGAATCTGTTTTAATTCTTTCAAATAAATACAATACAATTGCATGAATTATCATTAAACTGACCAAGGTGGAGAAGGTCACATTATAAAAACATACTTTTTAGCATCAGACAATACATTTTGATGTTAAACCCACTATTGTTTTATGTCTGATCTCATGACATTTCACTTTTTTCATAATTATTTTATAATAATTCATACGAATTTGTACGAGTGCGGTCGTAATATTTAGACACCTCGTAAAATGCATACAAATCGCTGTGAGATCGGATTGATCTATACACAGTATTTACCTCAATTACATCAGAAGTAACTGTAATTAAATTGCAGATAAATTAAGAGTAATCCCTTACTTTACATTTTCAAGGGAAAAGTAATTAAATTACAGTAACTAATTACTTAGTAATTAATTAGTTACACCCACCACTGACTACATGGTTATTATGTGATATTTAAAGGTGGGATCAGTAGTTTTTTTTTTTTTTTTTAACTTTTGAAAACTGTGTAGCCCGAGTACCAAAACACACTTGTAACCAATCAGCAGTAAGGGGCGTGTCTACTAATGATTGGGAGGAGAGAGCGACTACAGAAAGAGATGGCAAATACAAACAAAAGAGAAAAATGTCTGTGCCTGCGGAACTTCAAATTAAAAAGAAGGCTTACGATTAGGCAAGAGGAAGAGCTCGTGTCAGTATCGGAGAAGCTTACCAGCGCTGGAGAGAACTCAAGCCGAGAACTTGAACGCCGAGGTTGCTTTATTTCTTCTCGATAGGGGAGTAAATCAATTTTTCATTTGCGATCTTATTACCGTTCGCTTCAGCTATGAAAAAGACATAAGCCTGCCGCTTCTTAACCTCTTCCACTGTCTGTTTCAGGCTTCAGCTCCCAAATTGTGTCTGAAAAATATGATAAAATACTCCATGTTTGTTTCCTTTGGTTCTACCTTTGAGTGATTGATATAACCCCCTAATCTCGTTATAGTTGTAATATATTTCCAACTATGACTGTCGTGTTTGCGCCATCAAGTTGAACATGATAACTTTTGGGATAGGTGTTGAGTGTCGACTTCCATGTGGAAAGGAGCTGAACCATTGACGTGTTAAAATACACATTACTACCAAAACACGTTGACATGGATTACCTTAGTAACACATGCTTTCCCTCATTGATGACATCATACCCTCGGCCAGCAGATGCAGCAGATTCCGCCATAGCCGTTGCTCGTTGTTACAGTTGCGTACGTAAGTGTGGGGTGGAGCTATCAAATTAGGGGCGAGATCATTTTGGGGTAGGGGGTTGTTTGTTTAGGTGATTTCAAATGTCAACATTGGCCAAATTTTTTTTTCAAAAACTAACTTTAAAATTAAATTATGAAATTGCAAACAAACGTTATATTTAGTGTTTTTATATATATATTAAATTGTCAGCCTTTTTATCAGTCATCAGCTATACTCTTCCTACCTTAGCTATCGATAACAATAAAATCTGTTATCAGTCAAACCTCTGTTTAAAACAACCAATAGTGACACAAGAAGATATAGTTATATGATATTTAGAAATTCTACGATGGAATTTAATATCATGCTGAATTCTGACTTAATTGTTACACAGCTTGAGTCTGCTGTACTCAGACCAAAAATTCAAACGAGACCCAAAAAATATTATTCAAACTCATTGTATGATCATGTGACAAAGCAAACCATGACCAAAACCAATCACTATGCATCACAGGTCTCACAAACTATTTAATAGGAAGTATAACACATTCATTATTTAAACAGCAGCCAGGCTGTGTCAGACAAAAGTTACTATATCTTGGAATCTTTTATATCTTTAATATTAATGCATGCTCTTTTTTTTTTTTCTTGAGAGCCCTAGGGCTTTCATACTTAAATTAATTTCCTCTACCTTCAACCAACACTGGGTATATGCATTATTCCCTATCCATTATTGCATTGTAGCACCTGCACTCACAATAAAGTTGAACAATTGGATGCCATGCTGAAGAGAAAAGAGAGATTGAGATATTGTAAGATTCTTGCTGTCACTCAGGGTGTACAAGGCCCATTACAGAGTCCCTCCTCTGATGCACCTGGTACTGCAGAGACAGCTGACACAAATCACAACAACAGCTGACTGCAACAATCAGACCAGGATTACCAAAGTGGTGCATAAATGAGCTCAAAATTCACACCATCATGGTGAAACGTGCAGTTAGTGAATATCGTGTAATCGTGTGTTAACGTGATGAATGCAGTGGGCTGGTGACGTATGACATAAATGAGATGCATAACATCGCAGCACCGTTACAAATGCATTGCTGCTTCAGCCCAGCTTTATGACGTCACCTCCCTCTGAACTCAAACATCACGCTTATAAACAGTGACGTATGACAACAGTTTTTAAGAAAAAAATAATAATAAAATAATTTAAAAAATCGTTAACGGGCTTGTTTTATGACTAGGCTCGCGTGCACTGAAATGTAACGTCATATCCCAAATAAATGGTAGGCTATATAAAAGCACATCTTAACATTCCAACTCCATCTGGCAATAAAATCACGTCTGCGGATTCACAGTAGGCTAACCATCGTCAACATCTCAAATGTTCTGACCTATGGTACGGTCACGCATCGTTGGCGTCAACCGGGATTCGGATAAGCGGGTCATCATCACGAAAACACCGAGGCGCGCGCCTCTCTCTTCTTCACTTACCGGATTTAAAAAACGCCGCTATGTCGGCCGCCTCCTTAGATGTGTCCTCTCCCTCCCCTGAACTCATCCTCGGAACAATGATTCTCCCTCAGCAAAACTCCGCAAACAAACGGATCAGAGTCGGGTTTCCAAGTGACTGGTCGGGAATAAATCCTCTTCATTGGAAAGCAAAGAGTGGCGTGCGTGGATTCGTTCCTGTGCTCGCTGAGCACGGACCCTCCATCTTGGCTTTAGCTCGCTTGAGAGGTGTCGGTACCGATCGGCGGCGCTCCTGAGTTTCAGCTGGGAGAGAGGAGGATGGAGGGAGGGAGAGGGGAGGTCTTCTTCAGGAAAGGGGTCTCCTGGAATCCCCTACTTACACACACCCCACAGGCCACCCCAGCTATTTCACCAGTAGCCGAAATTTACAAAATGCCAAGTCATTTTTAAGATGCTGGTTCTATATTCCATACAAAAAAAAAAAAAACCCTCTCTCTTTAGAAGGTTTGATTTAATTAAAAAAATATCAAGTAAAATGTTTTTCTTGGAGCTGAATGGGCTGCAGGTGATTGAATAAAGTTTGTCAAATTTGTCAAAATAATGTTTTCAAATTTAAGGCTAATATGGTATGTTACATAGCCTATAGATATATTTTTTTTTGTCATATCATTATTTTCAAAAAAAGGTCGACATGTAGCTATATTTTTAAACTTGTGCTATAGTCGTGAGGTTCCCATGGAGCCACTATGTTTATGGTTATATCATTAGAAAATGTCTGTATGATGATTAGCCTACACCATCACACTGATCAAGTAGCCTAGTTTGCATGTTCAGAGACATCTATCTGATGTAACGTGTTAGGCTACATCTGGAAGAAGACGTAGCCTATTTTTTGAGTGTTTGCTCATCTGCAATACGTCTTTGGGACATTTCCTTTCAGATGTCAAATACACGTTTAGAAAATATCTGTAAGATGTTTATGAATTGGAATATGTAAAACTGACACCGGACGTCTTTCAGATGCCAGCAGATGCTTTCCAGATGAAGTGATCTTTAACATACTTGCGTGTGCTATTTACTGTTTTTTTAGACAAGTTTTGAGACAAAGCATAGGCCTACGCACAAATTGTGCCTATTCTAATAGGCTATGTTTTTCTAAACTTTTTCAAACTAATAACAGATTACAATTTGCTGTAGGCTATATGCCATTTTTTAAGCATTGAATATTAACATCTGTTTCTGTAAGTGTGCCTATAATTGATGTTTGATTCAAAGGGCATAAAACTAACTTATTAAAAAATGTAGGCTATAGGCCTACGAAATTTTAAACAGCACTGCATCGCGGTTTCGGCATTCACCCATCTATTCACTAACGTGCAATGCATTGAAAGGTGTGTGAATTGAAACAATTGCGCTCTCTAGTGAAACAGTTGAGGAAATACATTGGTACAATAGCCCCCTCTTGTGTACAGACGTTCACAACAGCGACCGCAGAACTTTCAAATGGATGGCATCGGATGTTCTTTTCTTTTTTTTTTCTTTTTTACGCAAAATCTGAGGATGAAAATGTCTCTAGAAATGTCCTGCATTTCGATAATTTGTCCCCTACATTCCTGTTGATAGTTGCACAAACTGCGTCATACATTCATTTTTTTTTTTTTACTTCAAGACTAATCATAACTTTTTTATTATTATTTTTTAAGTCAGTTACATAAAAATGTACATTGGTCTAATTTGAATCTGAAAAGTAAGACTGGTAGTTTGCTCAGACAAGTTGTAAGACGCATCTTGTGGCTATAGCCTATGCACAGGGCCAATTCGCATAAAATTGTTAACATTGCGAAAATAAATCGTGGGCTTTTAACATTAGGCTATAAACAGTTAATAAAGTTTAAAGCCACATAAATAGAAAAAAGCGGAACATTTGCAGAATCAATGAAAGTGACGTAGCTTAGACCTTTGTTCTCTGGACTCAATGGGCCGATGCACTTTCATTTTACCCCTAAAAATGTTAGCCTACCCCTGACGTCGGCATCTCTATGGCAACTGACAACAACGATTTATGGTGGAGAAAGAAAAGTGCTTTCTGGACGGCTCGTTCACAGCATGGTTAACAAAAAAATCCTCCTGAACGCCGAGAGGACTACGTGGAAAAACAAAGTTCAGCTTTAGGATGAGAATTACAAACCTATAAAACCCTTAAAAGGTCAGTAGGCTAGATCATGGCTTTGAGTTACCGGACAGTGAAGTCAACCATCAGATCCAGAGGAACTCATCAGCCCTCTGCTCCAGTGGACAGCATGAAGGAGATGCAGGTCTGCTTGATTTTAGTTAACATCACTTTCCACAGAACACTGCACAAAGATTGTTAGGCTATTTTATGTGTTTGTGTGCGTGTTAGAGAAAGAATTCGCGTTGGATGGGTCATTTATTGTCTTTAAGTTCTGACTGTCCCAGACTGTCTTTGCATTGTTTTAATTTTGCTTTTTTTTTTAAGGCTAGTTTAAATTAAATGCACACTTCTTATGGATCTTAAATGTAGCCTATGGCCTAGGTCTGGATTTAACCCATGCTTGTGCATTAAAAATGCTGATTAATAAAGCTTAATGAGAAGGGACAATTCAAATTTTGAAGAACCTTTCAGATTCCAAACTACATTTTCTGTATTGCAAATGTTTTACAAATCACTAGATGGCAGCAAAACTCCGCAGCAACATTTAGAATTGAATAGAATCTGTATTGCAATTTTTGGTCTGGAGGAAAATATCCTGTAGTAGGTAAATCTTCAGACAGTGAAACACATAATTATGTAGGCCTATGTGCAAACGTGCAAGTATTGTGTAGGCTAATGTAGGCCCACGTGCAATATAATGTTCACTCAGTGTATAGGCTATATTGAGCAATGATCAATACGTTACAATTTAAGATATCAGTGTAAGGAGTACATTTCTTGGTGCGGAAAAAATGTCAATTCATATTTGTGTTCTCATTTATGTCAAATCGACGTGTTCAGGTATTACACTTCTCAGACATATACTGAAATTGCTGGAGGGGGGAGGGTGGCACTTGACAAAATACAGAGCTGCTAAATCACTGTCAGCACACAGTGTAGCTCAAATAATGTGGTTTTGGAAGAATTCATGGCCAAAATGTATGTGGATACACACTTCTGCAGAAAAGCTGGAAGCCTGGAATCATCTGTAATGTTTTATGATGCAACATTAAGATATGTTCTCACTGGAATTAGACTACCAGAAGAGCCAACACACTCTAATTGCAAATTGTTTGTGCCATTGGGTTATTTAAAATATACACTCACACCTAAAAGATTATTAGGAACACCCGTTCAATTTCTCAATAATGCAATTATCTAATCAACCAATCACATGGCAGTTGCGGTCAATCTCCTGAACTCCAAACTGAACGTCAGAATGGGAAAGAAATGGCATGGCATTGGTATTTCACATTATTTCACAATCTGCTCAGTTACTGGGATTTTCAGGCACAACCATTTCTAGGGTTTACAAATAATGGTGTGAAAAGGGAAAAACATCCAGTATGGGTTAGGGTTATGGGGCAGTCCTGTGGGCGAAAAAGGCTTGTTGATGCTAGAGGCCAGAGGAGAATGGGTCGACTGATTCAAGCTGATAGAAGAGCATCTTTGACTGCAATAACCACTCGTTACAACCGAGGTATGCAGCAAAGCATTTGTGGAGCCACAACACGCACAACCTTCAGGCAGTTGGGCTACAACAGCACAAGACCCCACTGGGTACCACTCATCTCCACTACAAATAGGAAAAAAGAGGATACAATTTGCAGGAGCTCACCAAAATTGGACAGTTGAAGACTGGAAAAATGTTACCTAGTCGGATGAGTCTCGATCTCTGTTGAGACATTCAGATGGTAGAGTCAGAATTTGGCATAAACAGAGTGAGAACATGGATCCATCCTGCCTTGTTACCACTGTGCAGGCTGGTGGTGGTGGTGTAATGGTGTGGGGGATGTTTTCTTGCCACACTTTAGGCCCCTTAGTGCCAGTTGGGCATCGTTTAAATGTCACGACCTACCTGAGCATTGTTTCTGACCATGTCCATCCCTTTATGGCCACCATGTACCCATCCTCTGATGGCTACTTCCAGCAGGATAATGCACCATGTCACAAAGCTCGAAACATTTCAAATTGGTTTCTTGAACATGACAATGAGTTCACTGTACTCAAATGGCCCCCACAGTCACCAGATCTGAGATCTCAACCCAATCTTTGGGATGTGGTGGAACGGGAGCTTCGTGCTCTGGATGCGCATCCCACAAATCTCCATCAACTGCGAGATGCTATCCTATCAATATGGCCAACATTTCTAAAGAATGCTTTCAGCACCTTGTTAAATCAATACCACGTAGAATTAAGGCACTTCTGAAGGCGAATGGGGGTCAAACACAGTATTAGTATAGTGTTCCTAATAATCCTTTAGGTGAGTGTAAATACTATGTTAATGACCTTACTCCTCCTCCATGAAACTAGAGTGGAGTGAACCCAATATTTACTGCACTCTTAGAAGAAAAGGTTCTATATAGAACCTTAAAAGGTTCTAAAGCGCTACGTATGTGGAACCCCTAAAATGCAATGCATGAATGATCACAAAATTCAAGAAATGGGGGTTAAAAAATGTAGCTAATCAATATCACACTAAGAGTGCCATATCAGTTTTTATCCTCCAAAAATCTGCATGATTAAAATGTGATATTAAGTTACTACAACAGTTTAATAAACAATAATTTAATAACAATTACAAAATGTTGCAGAATAATGTAATATATGAATGAATAATTGCCTATAAAGAACCTTTGTGCCAAAAGTGTTCTTTCTTGTCATTATTGAATCTTTTTTTAGCATAAAATGTCCTTTGGAGTTGAGTAAAGAACCCTATGCTACATATATAGAACCCCTTTTTCTAAGTGTGTGTGTGTGTGTTTATTTAATCTTTACCCAGTGTTTACTGTAGCCTGAGTGAGAGAAAGAATGAGAAGCAGACAGTTAGTGATCAAAATGACATAGCAAGCTCACTCAGTCATCTTTGATCTTCTCTAATGCGATTATGAACACCAATATAACATTCCATGGTGGCCTGAAAGTGATTTATTCTAGCATCTAATGGTATAGAAAATCAAGAACAGCTCAGTCAGCAATTTGTATTTAAGATCCCAATAAATGAAAACTCAAGCATCAGCCCAAATGCATAATGGGATTGCTGGTATAGGCTTTGGATTTAGTGAGTGAGTTCTTTTCAATGACAGATTTCTTACAGTTGTGCAGTTAGTGGTACCATAAAGCATTGTTGGGTTTTGCACTTGTTTCTAATGCTGTTAATGAGACCTAGGGCCTGACTTAGTGCTTATGGATAATAAGTGGACTAACCACCTGCCTGTGTGTGAGTGAAAGTGTGTGTATGGGTTCATATGTATGTTCTCCACTTGGAGAGCCAGTTTGCAGATCTTCTACATAATTCAGCAGGAGGCTCTTCTTACACAAGCCCCTATAATAGGAAGATCCTGTTAAAAAAATCAGTCAAAGCCACTGTGAAATATTGATGACCTAACTGCTTTTAAATGCAAACCTTCGCAACCATTTTCCGGGTATCAAACGTTCAGGCTCCCCATGTGGGCACGCGGTCTTCTGTGATCACGAATGGATGAGTTGGTCGTTGTACAATATGTGGAACGGCAGAGACTGGGTTCAGAAATCAATTAATAATAACCGGCTTAGTGTTCACAGAAATCTTTTGAACCCTTTCTGAGAAAGCATTTTTCACCGTCTCCTAATTGATGTCTTGGCCTAAGGCACATGTAACACTCAACAATCAGCATGTGATGATTCTGAAGAAGAACATAGATTTGAAACTTGTCTAGTCGAAGTGTCTAGTTGAAGTGCTCCCAAGCACATGCTGTGGTTTTCCGCCATACATTATAGTTATCCACTTTACATGCTTAGAAAAGCACAACGTTTTATTTTGTGTCACCATTCTTGGTCGAGTTACACTACTCGCGTAACTGTATTTAAATAGGGAAAACGTGGAGGTGTTTGGCCGCTTGTCTGCTTGAATCCTAATGAATGTGTCTTGCGCGCCAGAGTGATTCAGTGCGATCACTGAGACGAGAGGTATGTATCAACTCGTCTTTAAGGGAATAACATTTAATATGAAAAAAAAATGGTTGAGTATCCCTTTAAGAGTCTAGAGGATGACTGTCTCTGAAGTGTCAGCAGTAAGCCAACATTTTTCATTAACAATCATCTGTTACTGGTTACTGTTGTAACCTCCGTTCCCTGATAGAGGGAATGAGACGTGGCCCTTGCCCACACCAATACGTTTTAGTTACGTTTCACACCAATACGTACAATACGTTTCACACCAATACGTATCAGTTTGCAGTGTTGTGCAAGTTACTTCCAAACTGTAATACATTAGGTATTACTAGTTACTGTTATTTAAAAGTAATTCATTACCTTACAATATTACTGTCCCAGAATTGTAATGCGTTACATTACTCATGTATTACTTTTGAGTTACTTTCACCAAAATAACTATAAGGAAGTTGAACTTAACTTTGGGGCTGTAACGATATGCAATATGAAACCGAAATCGCGATTCGCCACACGACTCAGATCCACGAACCTACAGAATCACGACACACCTCTTCCAACTCCAGCGTTATTCTCCTTACCGTCCAGATCCAATGCTACCTTATCTTTACATTAGGCTATTAGTATTATTTGAAGTTAACATTATAAAATACGTAGACCTACAACACAAAACTAGTCGAGGATAAATTATTTAAAATTGGGGAAGTCCAGCATTATGGACATTACATTTGCAGTCAAAACTTGAAATAAAAATTCTCAGAAAATACATAATGTATTGAAACGTATATAAGCTACTTCCTTAAAGGACTCCAGACATTAGACAAATATCAGTCTATGTTTTATTTTTAATATTAGGGAAAAGACACACAGTCAAATGCAAAGTGGATAGATTTCAAAACGCTGTTTTCGCATTGTAGACTGTAAAAATAAACATACTTGAAAATGATGAGACGTTTAGTCGTGTGACGTATATTGTACCGAATAGATATTAATGTTTTACCATTATTGTGCTATGTGCTATTCACATTCACACAGTTGCTATTATTTTTTACTTTGCACACTCTTCATACAACAGTCCCGCAAAGATTACAGAAAATGTACTTGCATTTGCTGTGCTGCAGCATATACTATTAATATAATCAGTGTTGTGCAAGTTACTTCCAAACTGTAATACATTAGGTATTACTTGTTACTGTTATTTAAAAGTAATTCATTACCTTACAATATTACTGTCCCAGAATTGTAATGCGTTACATTACTCATGTATTACTTTTGAGTTACTTTCACCAAAATAACTACAGAAGTAGAACTTAACTTTTGGGCAGTAACGATATGCAATATGAAACCGAAATCGCGATTCGCCGCACGACTCCGGTCACCTACAGAATCGCGACACACCTCTTCCAACTCCAGCGTTATTCTCCTTACCGTCCATATCCAATGCTGCCTTATCTTTAAATTAGGCTATTAGTATTATTTTAAGTTATCATAAAATACGTAGACCTACACCACAAAACTAGTTGAGGATAAATTATTTAAAATTGGGGAAGTCCAGCATTATGGACATGACATTTGCAGTCAAAACTTGAAATACAAATTCTCAGAAAATACATAATGTATTGAAACGTACTGTATATAGGCTACTTCCTTAAAGGACTCCAGACATTAGACAAATATCAGTCTATGTTTTATTTTTAATATTAGGGGAAAGACACACATTCATGCGTGACAAAAAAATAGGAGGCAAAATATATTTTTTGTAATTCTGTTAATTACACTGCGCAAATCGGATGAGGAAGGGTTGGCTCTCCAGTCTCCATAGAACTTAAAATATTCATTTTATTTTAGTTTTCGTGTTCGCATTTATGAGGAAAAAACAATGTTACAGACGCGACCGCTCTGAACTGGCACTAAAAGACTGCTTTAAAACTTTCACATAGTCTGTTGCCTTTAAGAAGTAAAAGCAGACAATACACTGTAATACAACTGTAATACAAGCCTCACTGAACATGTAACGAGTAAAATATTACTGAAAATTGATTAGTAATGCCTTACACTACTGCGTTACAGCAAAAAGTAATATGTTACTGTAATGTATTACTTTTGTAATGCGTTACTCCCAACACTGAATATAATATAATATAATATAATATAACTAATATAATATATTGTATTTTTTACTTGCTTATTTCAAGCAAAAAGTGTAATAACAGAAAAAACCCCAACAATAATTACAGTAGTAATAATAATAACTTGGGAAAGGGGAAAAACAAGAATGAGAAAAGAATTACCACATGGATTTCCACATGGGTAGCCTAAAAAAACTAAACCAATACTCCACACAACATGAATACAATCAAACCTCAATCAACATGAATACAATCAAACCATTGTAAAGGGACCAGGCCTTTTGTTTTTAAAGACGTTTGAAATTGTGAATGCAATTTGACATTGCTTTAATTCCGGCCCAAGATTATTCCACCAAGTAACCCCACATAAAGACATAGAAAATCTCCTGGTGGAACCCGCCATTGGGACCACAAAGTTTCCAAATCCTCTATATGAGAAAACATATTTTGACTGTTCACAGCTAATACATAGTAGTACGCTTTGAACATGAACTGCATTGTATTATTTTGCAAGACCCTGCATTTTTAATAACTGTGGTTTGAGAAAGAGAGGATTTGTGTGCTCAAAATAGGCAGCCTTGGCTCTTTTCTGTAGCATAAAAAGTGACTGTATTACATTTCTGTAATTATTACCCCATACCTCTACACAGTAGGTTAGATATGGCTGTATTAAAGAACAATACAAGCTATGGAGTGCATTTTAATCAAGGACATGTTTAGCTACTAATTATAGCAAGGCTTTTGAAGACTTTAGTAGTATTATGCCTGATGTGGGCATTCCAACCTTATAGTCTATCGTTACACCTATTTGATTTCCTGAACATTTTCAGTGTGTACTTCTTCTATCTCAACCCGGTTCTGTGAGTCAGCTTGATCACAATGAGTCATATTGATCCCACTTGAAAATTTGCGTGATAACTTTTTTATGTCTTGTTCTGTCTGTATCATCTCAGTGAGCTTTTATGAGGGTTTCTTGTGCATTTGAAACAGTCCCAGTAAAAAGAGGGACTAAAACACTGCTCATATGTGAAAACTGGACTGACCCATTACATGCAATCTGGAGTGGTCAGGTGGTACAGCGGCCACGTAGTAAGCTACAATTTCTAGTTGTAATTACAAGTTCTACAAGCATGTGGACGATTTTTACTTTTCAGAATCGTTACGAAATGCGTGAACATGTAAGAAAAACATTTGACATGCTCTGTTGTTCTTTTTGCCACAACATGACGTAACCCGCCACATGACGATTGATGAAAAGACACATAAAATCAGATGTAAACTGATACAACTAAAAAATAATAATTGAACATCAACTTCAGTAGTTTATTTATATATGCCTACAGAGCAGATTCACTATAATAAACAGTAAAATAAGTTCAGACTTCACTCATTATTTTTTTTTTCAATAGAAAATGTAAGAATGTTTATTTTATTAATTTTTTTTATTGAAATAAAGCAATGCTTGGATACTGATAGTAACCTAAAGTTAATGTCATTCATCTTACTTACTTCCCATAGCTTTTACATAATAAAGTCCTAACCTTCTATCTGATTATAATACAGTGTATTCACATTCATGAGCCCATTAGTTAGTTCAGCAAGATGTGGGGCATTCCCTTAAGCAGATGTCCATTCACAATACATATGAATAGCTTGCATTGTCAGTGTCTCACTGATAAATAAAGTGTTGTATATTGTGGAGGTGTAAATGTTGCCTCTCATTCCTCCCAAGGCTGAAGTTCTGTCTGAAACTGTAGACTTAACAACAATGGTCTATTTAGCCTCATAGTTGACATCTGAGAAGGTCCATGACCATTGTTAACCAAACAGAGGACAGGTGATCACCCAATACCAAAGGACTAGATAAAGAGCAAATGAAGGGTAAAACAATCTTTTAGTCCTTTAACATACCACACGGCTCTCATGCAGCGTTAAACTGGAAATAATTTCAGCACTTGTCTGCAGTCAGGGTAACAATGATGCCTCATACACCTGACTTGCAAAACAAGGTAAGATGAACCTTTGCGTCTCAGGTTTGCAGTGACTTTCAAATATCACAACAGAATCTACTGTACAGTTAAAACAAGTGTGAATTTTAACAATTTTCTCTTTCCAGTTAATGAAATCTTTAAATCGATGATAACAGACCACGCAGAAACAAATTACACTGAAAGCATTAACCTTCTCAAAAGAGCTGGGAATCCCTTATTTGGAAAGGTCATCATGGTTTTCTTGTCTTTCATAATGGAAAATTAATCTTTATTCATTCAATTAAATTGAATTACAATTTATTTATATAGCGCTTTTCACAATACTTATTGTTTCAAAGCAGTTTTACAGAAAGTGCATTGCATATTCGGTTTTACTTTTTTCAAGTTTTGAAAGAAAAAGTGAATTTCATGTTTTGTTTAAAAAGCAGCAATACAAATCAATTGAAAATCAGCTGCAAAGCAATACATAGAGGATCATAGTGCAGTTGGGTTTTTAGGTATAGTTTGAATCATTGTTTTAACTTTTCTTCCATGTGGCACTTCATGATCCCAAAATCTTTACATTAAAAATTCACAAGATCTCAGGACATGAGTAGCGTGTTTTGGCGTTTGGGGATTGATTCTCTTTCCTCATCTGGAAAATCTTCCTATCCTAAAGTTATCTTTTCATTTGTCTTGTGTGTTGCGTTGCTAGGTGAGCGCTGGCGTTTAGGCCTTATCATTTATTTACAGTTGTTTTTGCAGTCACGGTTGAGGAAGCACTGGTCTGTCCTTCCCACGCTAGCTGACCGTTCCCATTAGCTCCAGGGGTCAGTTGCTGTATGCATCTTGCCCAGGCTTGTTGGCCTCTGTTTGCTGGACTATAAATCTTCATCCTTTTCATCTACTGTCATTCAGATGGCTTCACTAGACTTCAGAGTCCGTTACCTGTGTCAGACATTTAAGACTTAGTTAAATATGTTTTGGCAGTGGTAAGTCAAAGGTGATTGGTTAAGTATGAAATAAGTCATTTATCTCACAGTTTTGTCCAAAGCAACAGCACACTTTAGAGAAATAGATCTCTTGTAGCAACAAGAGGTTAAATGGGCTACATGTAAGAAATCCCTTTTTGTTGCCAATGTGAATAGCTTGTAACAAAACATAAAAAAAACCTTGACCTTCCCCGACATCCTGTAGATTGCCTATAAAAGCCTGTAAACTGACTTTTTGTCTATAGGACTCTGTCTATAGGACTCTGAGTCAGGAAGTTTTTGCCAGGAAAAACGAAAGTATGTGACATTAATGTGAGCTCCCGTGAGCCTCACTTCCGTTCAACGACACATGAAATGAATGCTTATTATAATAATTTGTTACATTTGTAAAACCCTTTTCTCAGCACTCAAAGCATTTTTGTTTTGTGTGTCTATATATGTATTATACAATGTTCAGGATAATGCCGAAAGAGCAGTTCTAAGGTTATTGAGTCATGCAAAGAAAAGGGAATAATTCTTACTATAATCAAACATTACATTGTAATTTGTATTACCTCATCTGTTGACACGATGCCAGTGAATTGCAGAGCTGGTGCAAACACATCCACATCACTTCATTTTTGTATGTGTTTTAATGGTCCCGTGGCCAAAATTTAGACCAGCGTGTCAAAAATTATGGGTTACATAATTAACATATATATTTGTATATATATATATTTTTTTTTTTTCTCATTAAAACTGATTATGTTTATCAGTGGTTGTCAAGCAGGAACATGTTTGTGTGCATTTTACTTTGTGATTTCACCGTAATGGATTCAAGCGAGACAAGAGAGCACTTTGATTTAAAATAACAACAACACATTTCAGCATGCTATATCGCCTCTTATTTAACAAATGAATGCTCTGCTAGTTAACTGGATATGTTTTATTTATTTGAATTGTACATCCGTGCCACGATATGTTTAAAAGTGCTGGGGACAATATTGACCCTGGCAAAAAGTGGTGGTGAAATTTGCAAAATTCGAGGACTTAAATGGGTCAGTTCACCCCAAAATGAAAATTCTGCCAGTAATTACTCACCCCCATGTTGTTCCAACCCCATAAGACTTTCGTTCATCTTCGGAACACAAATTAAGATATTTTTGATTAAATCTGTCCAATAAGGGAGACATCTAGAAGGTGTAGTGTTTTGGGCTTGTTCAAGGCGAGCTCACCACTACCAGGATAAAATGCATGAAAGATTTAGTGCTAAGCTGATCTTCTGCCAGCCACCCCTGCAGCAGAAGAGTTGTGGTCGATGAGAAAAGCATGTGGACAGCACAATGTCATGGAGATTAAATGGGCTATGTCTTCCAGATTGTTATTTATCTGTCTCCCAGGCGCCTCCCATCTCACCTGCAGTCTCTTATACTGTAAAAGGAACAACTTTGCGACACCAATAGAAAACCTTAGTCAAGTCAAGTCAAGTCACCTTAATTTATATAGCACTTTTTAACAATATGATACGATTAACCTAAAATGATCAAGGGGTAAAAATAAAAAAAAATGTATGTGAGTTGTGGTTAATTCAAAGCAATGATTTTTTTCTTCTTACGGGAATATATATATATATATATATATATATATATATATGAATCGTTTATCTTAAATTACAATTAATCAATGCATTCAATGCAACTAATGAGACACTGTAGGGATGTTTACAGTCAAATACCACAGAGGTGGTATAGAAGCTGCATCTGAAATTAATCATTTTTAAATTAATGATTAATTAATTAATTTAATCAATTAAATTAAAAAATGCAAAGTGTTTTAAGTTTTCTTAATGCCACTGTGTATGAGTAAATCATGAGTGAATTTGGTCATTCAAAGAGCTGATTTTATTCAGGAATGAACTGTGACTGTCTTTAGATTAATTCAAATTTAAAAATGCATATTTCAAACGCATATTAATTCAGGAACGAAAGGCAGCATGTGGAATGGTTCTGCTCCGGATTTGTTTTGAACTATTTTCATTGGCGGAATAGAGCAAAAACAGATAATATTTACAATAATTTGTCGGAAATGTGACTCATGGTATTAACTTCTTAATATTATTTATTGAACTGTTGTATAAAATCAATGTCATGTTTGTTTATACCATAGGATATAAATATAAGACAAAAACTCACAGGGATATTTATTGCCCCCACATCTAGATTTCTAGAGTCTAGAGGGTTTATACAGAACAGGTTCTGCTAGGCACTTAGAATAGAATAGAATAGAATAGAATAGAATAGAATAGAATAGAATAATAGACTAAAATAGAATAGAATAGAATAGAATAGAATAGTACAGTTGTACCAAACAATGAAATTTGCTTGTGCAACCTTTAAAACAACACTCTCTATAACCTTTTAGGGGTTTCCATCATGGGGAAAATGGGCATTTTTATGGATTTAGTTTTAATCCATTATTATGTTTTAATTAATTTTAAATTTTCCTTCAATCTTATGGATCAAACAGCTCGCAAACATACTTTATCACTAGAAAATTGTAAATTACCTATTGAACACGAAGTAATGCGATAATTTAAGACCTTTGACCTTAGAGAACCTTTTTGACATAAATTGTTCTTTAAAATAGAGTCAAGGAACTAGGGTTCTATATAGAAACTGTTTTTCTAAGACAGTAGATAATGGGCTACAAATTGAACACCCCATATTGCAACATGACATCATGACTTTTGCGTGAACATATCATGACTTTTGCCTAAACATACACGCCAATTTCGAGTCAAGTGGCGTGTTATCTCGACGCATTTTGAGCTATCAAATGCGTGTATGTCTACGCCATTAACGTCCGCGTCATTCCGCGTGTCCGTACACGCCGTCAAATGTCTGACCAAAACAAAGCAAAATGTACATCTACATCTGGGGAGCGATGTTTTTCTTTCCTAGGATGGTAAGGGAACGGTCATTAACCCCAGTGACGGTTAGGTTTAGGGACGGGGTTGAGGTAAGTCATATATTTATATATACACAGTAATAATGTTAAGTCAACGGCGTTCATAAACACGCTGAAAAGCGATTATGCGTGTTGATAGCACGCCAAAAATGGAAATACGAATTGGCGTGTCATACACACGCTACTTCATGAGATCAGTCTGCATATTGAGGCAACATGTGCCCCTATGGTGGTTCTGTCCATCTGTGCTGGTTAGTTGTATTTAGCATGATTTTTCCCTTCTGTCCATGGCTCTTCAGGAAGAGGAACATTTTTTAGGGCATTCGTACAATGTATTTTAATTGGAAGTGTTTTATCATGTCTTGCTCATAAAGGACTCCGATGATTGAGATGGATTTTCTTAATTACTATCACAATATACATTAGGTGTGATTCCAATGCTGGGTTACAATTTTATTGTAAAGTAGAAATTACACATTTGACATTTACATTATATCAGAACAGTAAACAATTCTTTAAGTAAGTGGCCCTTGGAATAAAGATTATTTCAAATCCTTAGAAAGACCAACATACAAGTATGTTTCTTGAGCCTCTGTATCCGGCCCACAAAATGTTGTTTAGTTTATTGGCTCATTTTTGTTTTTTACAGTGTTACCTAGCACCCCAGCCAAGTGAATTTTACTGTCTCACAGCTTTGAGAGGGGCCCAGTCTGCTCTGCCCATTTAAGGCTTTGTTCAGTTGTCTTTCTTTTATTCTGTACAAAAGACCCTAAACATTTCAGCTTTTACTGTCATGAGAAAAGTGGAGACTATAGTGTGAAGGACACTTAAACAGATGATTAAGGCAGTCCAGTCTGGATGACGATTTTCTTACTTGGAGACTTGCCTATCAAAATTTCTACACTTGGATATACACACGTAACGATATACATTGGGGTTAGAGTGATTGTCTGCTTGGATGATGATAAAACTACATGATAGTCTGACAATCTTTACATGTAAAATCTCATGGACAACAAACATGAACAGTCTGGAAGATGCAAACCAGAGGTGCTGTCGTCGATAATCTCAAACAGCCAGATCACTGCTTTTAAAGTATGTATGACAACTCCATGTTCTGATGCTTCATTTGCTTACTTTTCCTGAGTTTGTATTTATTTATTTATATAAATCATGTATTGGTATTTTTTACTTTTTCTTTAATGCACCAAACTGGATATAAAAAGTTTATCACTGTATGTAAATATTATATATCATGTAGTTTGTAACATTTGTTTTTGCTCAGATTTAAAACAAATGTTGAGAGAGACATAACTTCAGTGAGACAATTACTCATTTAGTTTCTTAAAGGACAACTCCGGTGCAAAATGAACCTTTGGTCTAATTACACATTGCTACCTAGTCAACCGTTATCTGAGATTTGTTTTCATGATTGCCGAATGTAAATAGTTTTATCTCTAAAAACAGTTTAGCCTATAACGCTAGTGTAACGCTAGTATATAGGGCATTGAGTAATGACAAATAAAAATCGCTTGTTATTACCACTAACAAGGCTCAAAATAGCCCCACACTAACACGACAGCATAATAAGGGTCCCTAGATTCAAACCGAAGCAGTGAGAACTTTGTCAGTGTCCAAACAATTTAATAAGAAGATATTTTATACACACAGTCAACTTCGCGAATACAGGAAGAAGCCATCTTTGAAAAATAGTCTCTACCAGTCGATCTACGAACGCCGATCCTAGTGCGATGAACTGTGCAGAATCTCATATGGTCCGTTGTTTCCGGAAAAAAACACAAACACGAACCGTTTTCTTTTCTTCAATATGTACACGTAGCCTACTGTTCGCGCTCACTTTATTCACATCTCACCAGCACACTTGGATCAGCGTTCGTAGATCGACTGGTAGAGACTATTTTTCAAAGATGGCTTCTTCCTGTATTCGCGAAGTTGACTGTGTGTATAAAATATCTTCTTATTAAACTGTATGGACACTGACAAAGTTCTCAATGCTTCGGTTTGAAATTAGGGAACCTTATTATGCTGTCGTGTTACTGTGGGGCTATTTTGAGCCTTGTTAGTGGTAATAACAATTAAGCGATTTTTATTTGTCATTACTCTATGCCCTATATAGCATTATACTAGCGTTAGCTATAGGCTAAACATTTTTTTAGAGACAAAACTATTTACATTCGGCAATCATGAAAACAAATCTCAGATAACGGTTGACTAGGTAACAATGTGTAATTCGACCAAAGGTTCATTTTGCGCCGGAGTTGTCCTTTAAGTTGTCAAAGTGTCAAGAAACTGGGTTGATATATAAAAAAAATGGTTCAGCTCAACGTAGTTTGATTTTAGTACATCCTTTGGACGTGCATAATATGTCCTAATTGATATTATTGAATTCATTATTTGTGGTTCTTCAGTTATTTGCTGTGTTGCAGAATTTATCAACAAAAAGAGCTTCATTATAGTTTAAAGGATATGTGTGTGTGTGTATATATATGTTGTTACACTTTATTTTAAGGTGTCCTTTTTACAGTGTAATTATTAATTTAAGACCTTAAACTGCTTGTTAAAGGGATACTCCACTGTTTTTTCATATTAAACTATGTTATTCCCTTAACTAAGACAATGCTTTAAATCATTTCCATAGATCTTTCAGTTTACATTTGGTGTCATGGCAATAATCACAAATGTGACAGAGGAGCACATCTTTTTTTCAGTCAGATTGAAGATCACAATTTCTGATTAATTTGTTTAGTTTGGGTTCAAGTTCAGGTTTATCAAACTTTATTCCTCTCTACAAATATTAAAAAAAAAAATCCTTACTATCACACATAAAACTTGGTCATGGATTTTTATTCCAAGATATGTGATGAATGTTTTACCTAGTTTGAGGTTTAACTTTTCACGATTTCTGGAATAAATCAAAAGTACTACAGTGTCCTACTACATCTATTGGAGATTTATAAACAATTTTTAACAGAATTTCATAAATGGTAAAATGGTGACTATAAGCCTCCTCGCATACTCTAAATTGGGTGCATCTTCTTATCACACAGCAAAAGCTGAAGGAAGAGCGTGAGGCCAAGAGAGCACAGCTGGACAGCAGACATGACTATATTCTCAGCATTGTGTCCTCTTGTGTGGGTCTGGAGAAGGCTGAAGTTGAAGATGCGATACTGGAGGGCACACAGGTTAACAATATTCCACATTCATACTTCAGGGTTTTGAAGAGCATGTTTTTAACATTCTATAGTCCGGAAGTCACAGATTGCTAGCATTTGTTAGTATAGTGATTACTTTTAGTGACACAATTTTTAAATAATATTATGTCTAATCTTTCAGATTGAGCGGATGGAGCAATTCTTTGCTGTTGATGGCCTTCCTCACCTCATTTTATTCTACCAAGAGACAGAGCCTGTGGATACAGGTTAGCAAAGCCTGCAAATCTCATGTCATATGTCATAATTCACCCCAAATTCAAAAAAAGTTATATAAAAAATAAATAGGCTGTCAAAAGATTAATCGCGATTAATCGCATCCAAAATAAAAGTTTTTGTTTACACAATAAACACTGTGTATAATTATTTTAAATATATAAATACACACACATGCTTGTATATATTTAAGAAATATTTTCATGTATATACTGTATATAGATTTATATATAATTTATATTATATATAATGTAATATTTTATAAATAAATAATATTTTTTTTCCTAAATATACATGCATGTGTGTGTGTGTGTGTGTAATGATATATATATATATATACACAACATAATTATACTCAGTGCACCCACATATATTATGTAAACACAAACTTTTATTTTGGATGCGATTAATCGCGATTAATCGTTTGACAGCCCTAAAATCAACCTATTTGCTCACTAAAAAAAAAAAAAAAAATGTGCCTCTATCTACATGTTTGCAGAAATCCAAAAAAATGTAATATATCTGGATCACTGAAACGGATTCTACGTTATAAGACGCCATATTTAAGTTCAACTGTTCCAGATAAAACTAAACTCAAGTTCTGAAGGCTACTCACTGGATATTTCACATTAAAAGTGTTGCAAAATAAGCGAGAAGTATGTCAAATTGTTTTGTAGAAATGTCGCTACAGGCACATTTTTCCAATGAACCAATGAATGAAAAAAAAAAATGCAGTAATGTTGTTAGTTGTTTGTTTTTTATTATCAATATTCTCAATGATGATTATCATTAGACTCTATAGCACTGCACCCAGACCAGACATGCAAAAACATTTCAGCAATGATCGATTTGTCTTTGTGTCTTTGTTTGGTAGCTGTATCATCCTCAGTGAGTCGCGGTAAGAAAGCGAAGGTCTTCGTGACTGAAGGCACAGATGTGGCCCTCACTGGCAGTTGTGTGTTTTTCACCCGGGCAAACACCTCCAAGCCTATCACATCAGAGAATATCCACAGGGTAAAGAGAAACAACAGAAAATGTCTGAAAAGCAGCCCCTAAGGTTTTCCCAGAAAAATCTCACCATCTGTTAACCATGTCATTAACAAGGTCTCTTCAGATAGTTCTTGCTCAAGTCATAAGTATAATTTAGTACATTCCTTATGGGTAGACAGTGGATTCTTACGGCTTTTTTAAAAGCATTAGAGGCACAATAGTTGTTATTATTTTTTTTTTTAACCAGAAATATTAGAGTAATGTTAGACTAATGTTACAATATCATCTAACATAAATTAAACCAGCATACAAAAGTAGCTAGTTTTAAAAACATCAAATATCAGAACTACATTGTGATTTTAAAATAATCCAGACTGTATTCAACAAATACCAATTTATTGTCATACAGTTGAAATCACGACAAAATCACGCAGTAAACAACATGCCTTATGATATTTAACTATTTATATTATATGATATTTAACTGAACTTCTGACATTGACAACAGTTTATTAAGGTTAATAAAACCTCTTTTTAGTACCATTTGCTGTTTGAAATTTTGTGCTTCAATTAGAGGCTTATATTTCATCTAAACAACAACAACAACACAAGTCTCTTGTGTATGTGTTCATCCTCAGGGCCGGCACTAGCCATTTGGGTGCCCTAAGCACAAATGCTTGGTGGTGCCCCCATACCCCCCACCCCACCCCCCAACCACCCATACCCATGTATTTTAGCATTGACCCTGCATTCAGAAATACAAGACAAAATATTCATGGATTCTACTGAATCATTAACCATCATACAAAAATATTGCACACATTAGTCTTTTATATAATATAGGCCTATGTGTCACTGGAACATTTAAAACTCAAAACTCTATTCTACCTTTAAAAGAGGTCTGATGAGGCACAATATAATAATTCTGTACATAATTTGTAGGGCTGGGAAAAGATTAATCGTGATTAATCGCATCCAAAATGTTTGTGTCTACATTAATGATATAGGCCTATGTGTGTGTACTGTGTATACTTATTTTGTATATATATATATATATATATATATATATATATAAATGCACATTTGCATGTATGTATTTAAGAAATATTTGTTATTTATATATAAAATATTTTAATTTATATATAATATAAATTATCTATAAATATATACAGTATATACATGCAAATATTTCTTAAATATATATGTGCATATGTGTGTATATTACAAAATAATTATACACAGTACACTCACAGATCATGTAGAAACTTTTATTTTGGGTGTGATTAAGCTTTTCCCAGCCCTAATAATCTAATCTAATAATAATTCTAATTGCAGTTTCACCAACAGATGTCGCCCTTGGGCCTTTGACCGCATTATCCGCATAGAACAACAACGAAAAAACTTATCTAAGCGGTCTTCCTTTTCTTCTCAAACAAACTAACTGCATCTTAAACAGCCCAAGTTGAAAAATTCCCCCGGACCCCCGTTAAAATAAAAGATTCTACATGCTGAGCAAAGCCCTGGATCATTTGCACAACTACTAGCGACGCCCCCCTGGACATGCATACACGAAGCAAGGGCGCCTACAAAACTAACACTTTTATTTAAAACATTGTCTTAACTGCAAGCGAGTATTATCCCGCTGTCTCTTCTTTTCCCCTTTTCCCCCCGACTCTTGGTGCCTTTTCGAGGCCATGTCTGATGTCGATCAGGTGTCTGCCAAATTTGACACTGATTGAGGAACAGACCACTGCAAGGTGGGGAAGGGGGGGCACCAGAGGGAGACTGGCACAGGAGATTCACCTTTTTCTCCAATTTGGTCTAGCCTAGGCATATTGCTTTTGTATTGCTTTTGTATATTAACATGCTTTAGACATATTTTATTTGTTATTTATACTAGTAGCCTATTGTGATGATTTTTCACGACCCAGATTTTTTGGTGCCCCCCCAAGCACTTGGTGCCCTACGCGCAGTGCGTGATGTGCGTGTGCGGAGCGCCGGCCCTGTTCATCCTTTTGCCTCTGTTTGCTCTTATAGGATGTGAACTTCAACATGTTGGACACCACTGGTGTTGGTCTGCTGAAGAGCATGGAGCAGCTGCTGTCAGAGATCTTCATCCTCACTCTGAGGAAGATGAACCATGGCTGGGGAGAGCTAGCAAGCCCGCAGGCTCAGGCTGTCAAACAAGACTTCATTAGCTCCCTGGACAGCTTTGTCTCTGTGTTAGCTGGGGCACAGGAGAGCCTCCAGGAAAAGGTCTCACAAATACAAAAGGACAAAGAGAGAGGCACACTTTTACAATAACATAAACACACTCATGGATTGCACACACTCCATTCTAGTTTTCTATTGATCCATGGACTCTCGGAAATTCATTTGATGGTGGATTTGGGGATATATTGGAAATTTGATTTTAAACTCTTTTAAGCTTTCATCCATCAAGATCCTCTTTCCGGATATATAAGATCGGTAACACTTTATAATAACTGCACGCTATTAATCATTAGTTAAGCATGAGTAAACAGTTAATTCATAATTTATAAAACATTACTAGACATTAATATGCAGTTTATAAATATAGCTATACATGCTTTTTTCTTGATTTATAAGCATATCTATAATGCGTTTAATAATTGTATTTTCATACTTTGTTAATGATCAATTAATAATTTCTAAATGAAGTATAGCATTATTTACAAACCAGTTATTTAAGAGTTGTCAGTCATTCATAAGATCACCTAGAAAGTGTAAGTAAATGTAGTAAATACAGGTAATTATAAATCATTTAGTAGTGGTCAGTTAACTATTTTTGTGAGCTCATCTAAAGTGAGGACAATTCATGCCTTGTAAAGCATTTATAAAGGCGATTTAAAGACTCGTCAATCTTCTAAACAGTAAAATGTAACAAACACAACGCAGTGATACAGAACTTAGAAATATTTAACAGCCTTTAAAAATGCTTTACAAGGCATGAATAGTCCTCACTTTAGATGAGCTCACGAACATAGTTAACTGACCACTACTAAATGCTTTATAACTACCCAAATTAACCCTTAATTACAGCATTAATACACGTTAATAAAGCATTTATTAACACATTAAGTAACCATCACTATATGTCTGAATAATAAGATGTATGAATGTACATTTAAATAGTTTATTAATCATTTACTTACTCGCTCTAAGTAATCGTATGAACCACTGAAAACTCTTAAATAACTGGTTTATAAAAAATGCAATTCTTCATTTAGAAATGATAAATTGATCATTAATAAAGGATGAAAATACAATTATTAAACAAATTATAGATATGCTTTTAAATCAAGAAGAAAGCATTTATAGCTGTATTTATGAACTGCTTATTAATGTCTATTAATGCTTTATGAATGATGAATTAATGGTTTACTCATGCTTAACTAATGATTATTAGCGTGTAGTTATTATAAAGTGTTACCCTAAGATCTTGATGAATTTGGTGGAGAAAGGGGTAGATCATTTTAAAATAATGTTTTGAGTTTCTTTCAACAGGATTTGTGCTAACATGAGACTAATGCGACTATTTAGTTACTGCGATCTTTCATCTTGGTGAACATCTTTGTTGATCCTGGAACAACATCCTAATCAACCAATCAGGGGTGCGTTTCCCGCACAACGACGTAGTTCGCTGCTTTACTACCATAGTACGATGCATCGTTGGAAAAATCAACTTACTAGTCACGACTGTTTCCCGAAACCCACTGTCGCAAAGTATCGTTCAACCACGTTGGTTTCGCGCGTGGTGGAGAAAAACTACTTTTATTGAAACTGTTTGAGATCCAATTAACGCTAGATTTGTTTTATATAAATTACAGACATGTCATCTGAGGACTATTTCTAATTGTTCTCAGTTGTTTTGCTTTATTACCATACTCAATATTTGGCTCGTTCTTACATAGTAGAGCGTGTTTGCACATGCGCACTCTTCAAACACGTTACTTTAAATCTTTTGACAAACTAAAAGACGTAAATTACATTTGTATGTATTCTGAATAAAAGACACCGGTTGTACTGAATGTCAGCTTGCTTATTTTGTTCAAGATAAGGATTTATTACCTCCAAATGTCATGCAATATAGAAACGATGCTTCTAACCACAGGTCGAGAGCTGTCGTTCAAACCACACAACTTTGCGATGCTGTTTCCGAATGTTCGTTGGAACGATGGTTTCGGGAAACACCAACTCGTTGAACTATGCTGGTAACGACAGAACTTGCGACCATAGTTGGCTAACAATGCTTTCGGGAAACGCACCCCAGATTTATGGGACTAATTTACTATTAAGTTTAGGGTTAGGCTTCCACGTTAGTGTTATTCACCTATCATTTTCCTCTGATTAGGGATAGATTATGGGTTATTTCAACCCGATCTCACGACCAAGTCGTACGAATTCGACGAATGATTAAAAAGTGGCTAATTCGTAACAATTCATACGACCTCACTCGTACGAATTAATACGATTTTGCTAAATCGTACATATTTTACGAATTGGCCAATTCGTATGAATTCGTACGAATGACCTACCCCTTACCCCTCCCCTAAACCTAACCATCACGTGGGTTTAGACAAATCGTACGAATTAGTACGAGTGAGGTCGTACGAATTAGTATGAATTAGACACTTTTTAATCATGCATCGAATTCGTACGAATTGGTCGTGAGATAGTGTTGGTTATTTCAGGGGTGGGGTAGTGATAAGGTTAAAGGCCCATTCACACCAAGGGTGATAACTATAAAGATAACGATAAAGATATAGCAGTTCACACCACAACTAAAACGACAATGGCACAGAGGACTTATATCATTGGAATCACTTTCAGGGGTGTGTTTCCCGTACAACTATGTAGTTCGCTGCTTCACTACCATAGTATGATGCATCGTTGGAGAAATCAACTAGCTAGTCACGACTGTTTCCCGAAACCCATTGTCGCAAAGTATTGTTCAACCACGTTGGTTTCGCACGTGGTGGAGTAATAACTACTTTTAATGAAACTGTTTGAGATCCAATTAACGCTAGATCTTTTTTATATATAAATTACAGACATGTCATCTGAGGACTAATTCTAATTGTTCTCAGTTATTTTGCTTTATTACCAGACTCAATATTTGGCTTGTTCTTACATAGTAGAGCACGTTCGCACATGCGCACTCTTCAAAATCGGGACTTTAAATCTTTTGACAAACTAAAAGACGTAAATTACATTTGTATGTATTCTAAATAAAAGGCACCGGTTGTACTGAATGTCAGCTTGCTTATTTTGCTTAAGATAAGGATTTATTACCTCCAAATGTGATCCAATATAGAAACTATGCCTCTAACGACAGGTCGAGAGCTGTCGTTCAAACCACACAACTTTGCGATGCTGTTTGCGAATGTTCGTTGGAACGATTGTTTCGGGAAACACCGACTCGTTGAACTATGCTGATATAACGACAAAACTTTGACCATAGTTGGCTAACGATGGTTTCGGGAAACGCACCCAGACCGATTTTATCCAGCTAATTAATGATAAAAAAAAAATTGGCAAAAAATGGTGAATTATGCCATGATGGCAAAGCTGAATATTTGGCAGCCATTACTCTAGTCTTCAGTGTCCTTAGAAATCATTCAAACATTCATTTAACATCCTGAAACATCTCCAGCTCAAAGTAACATCTGTGAAAACGGTTTGATATTCTAGATAAACCTCCAAGAATGTGAAACGTTTGACCTGAAGACGTTGAAAGGTCCTTCAGATTACACAGCTGTGGCCAATAGCACAGAGGCTCTGGAGAAGATCGAAGCCTGCATGAAAACATGGATCAAACAGATCGAAAAGGTTTCAAATGCATTTTAGTTTGTAACTTGTATAGCATTTATTATATGCATTGGTTTTCTAGAAATTTTGAAAGTTAGATCTTCTTCTTGTGCTCTGAAGGTCCTTGCAGAGAGTGACCAGCTAAGGAAAGAGGCAGATGACCTGGGCCCCCGTGCAGAGCTTGACCACTGGAAGAAACGCATGTCCCGTTTTAACTACCTGCTGGACCAGTTGAAGAGCCCCGAGGTCAAAGCTGTGCTTGGCGTTCTTATTATAGCCAAGTCCAAACTCATTAAGGTTAGTCAACGCATTCTCATCCCAAAGCGCCATATACAACGCTTTTGCAAAAGCGTAAATATCCAACGCACATGGCACCCTTTAACGTCTAATGAGACGCTTCGGTTATGGTTAAGTTTAGGTATGGTGTAGGGTAAGGGTTAGACCACTAGGGGGCGCCTTCTGCCCAAATATATCTGCGTCTCATTTCACGTTAAAGGGTGCCATGTGCGTTGGATATTTACGCTTTTGCAAAAGCGTCCTATATGGCGCTTTGGGATGAGAACGGGCTCGGTTAGTTGAGCTTGAACATGTATGTTGTCACATAAATGTGAAATTCCAGCCCGTTTTCATCCCAAGGCGTCATATACTGACGCTATTGACATTGCGTCTACATCCAACATACATGGCAGCCTTTAGCGTCAATATGAGATGCAGATATAAATTAGCCAGAAGGCGCCTCCTAGTGGTCTAACCCTAACCCTACCCCAGAACTAAACCTACCCATAACCAAACAAAGCTCTGTGCGTGTTATATTGACGCTAAAGAGTGCCATGTGCGTTGGATTTAGACGAAATTTCATAAGCGTGACTATATGGCGCCCTAGGTTGAGAATGCATTTCTTTTCTTAAGAATTCTTAATTCTTTGTCTCTTCAGGTTTGGCGAGAACTAGACATCAGGATCACTGATGCAGCAAATGAGGCCAAAGACAATGTGAAGTACCTGTACAGCCTTGAGAAGTTTTGTGACCCACTGTACAACAGCAACCCCGTAAGGCTTGTTCTGCTACGGTTAATGCATTTGTAAACATGCTTTCTAAACATGAAAACTGAAGACAATTTCAAAATCCCTTACCTACAACAATAAAAAAAACTAATTAGACCCAAAATTACTTCTGCAGTCAGTAAAGCTAGCAGTACACCCTGCACATCAACAAGCAAAAATGATCAACTATTAAAACAAATTGTTGTTTTATTTATTCTTTTTTTATGAGGAGTGTTTTTCTTTGAGGCAAACTGAACAAAACAGGTTTAAACACAAAATCATGATTTTTGATTAGATCAATATAAAAAATGCACTTTAAATGGCCAACTAAGGTTGTATTTATGTGCATTACAGTTTATAAAGAGTTTATGATAAAGAGTACACCCTGTGATATTAGCTGTGTTCTTGGTTCATCTTTACGTAGGTGTCCATGGTAGAAGCTATTCCTGGGCTCATAAATGCGATCCGTATGATCCATAGCATCTCTCGTTACTACAACACCTCAGAGAAGATCACCTCCCTTTTTGTCAAGGTAAGAGTGAGCTGACACCCAAGTTAATTTCATTTCAAAGACATAATACTTTAAACTGGAAATATTATCTTTCTGCTTAGGTTACAAATCAAATGATCACCGCCTGTAAGGCCTATATCACAAATAATGGCTCAGCAACCATATGGGATCAGCCGCAGGAAGTGGTGTCTGAGAAACTCAAAGCTGCCATTCGCTTGAATCAGGTACAGTGTGACATTTAGCTGGATGATGTGCTTACATAAACTGATCAAGGTCCAGACATCACAGCATTTTTAAAAAGCAAAATGTGTCACATTTTCCTTGGCCTTTCATGTGAGTAAAAAGAGGATAAATGACGAAAAAAAAAAAAAAAAAAACACAAAACAGCTCCAGTGGCACTAGGAGATCATCTGCTAAACGAGCCTGCCTTTGAACACGAAACTTAAAGGGTTAGTTCACCCAAAAATTCTGTCATTAATGACTCACCCTCATGATGTCCCAAGCCGTAAGACCTCCGTTCATCTTCGGAACACAGTTTAAGATATTTTAGATTTAGGTTTCCGAGAGCTCTCTGTCCCTCCATTGAAAATCTATACACTGTCGTTGTCCAGAAAGGAAATAAAGACATCATCAAAGTAGTCCATGTGACATCGGTGGGTTAGTTAGAAATTTTGGAATCATCGAAAATACATTTTCGATGATTAAAAAATGTTGAATAATGAGGCCCCTCCCCCTGACCACAAGACAGAAATCTGCTCGAACTTGCGGCCAGTAGCCAGTCTAGCTGTAATCTGGTCACTGCACGAGTGAGTAACTTCTCATGTGCTTTGTCATCACACAAGGAGCGAGGATGTCTATTTTGCCATTTAATACATCAGCCAACCAACTCGCAATATGCAAGATGAGTGTGAAGCACTTTAACAAAGTGAGTAGCATCTGCCTGCAAAAACGGAGGCTGCATTTTTAGGTCCCCACTTCCAGGACCGCATTCTAGGACCCTAGGTTTTTAGTGACAACGCCACCTAACAAATTAGAGGACCAGCAGAGATGGATGACATTCAGAGTGTGACTATATCAAATGTGGAAAAAAATTGCTTTAAAAACTGCTTTAAAAACAATTGTGATGCATTTCATTGAAAAATTAACATTGCCAACGTGCTGGTGATTTGCTAAACAGTCTTGAATGCATAGCCATCATATAATAGCCTCTAATGCTGGAAAATGAATTGTTAGCACGTTCATTTAACGGAACTGTTGCATGATAAGCCTGTGTTGACTTATTTACAGCACAATAAACTGTAGCATGTTCATTCTGAAAGCTTGTTAATTACTCATTGTTTTTCCATTTGAATTCAGTTAAAATAATCTTAATGTTTTCACAGTCACCTGCTCACAGTCAGCCTGTTTAACATTACCCACGATACCAACGCATTCTCATCCCAAAGCGCCATATAGGACGCTTTTGCAAAAGCGTAAATATCCAACGCACATGGCACCCTTTAACGTCTAATGAGACGCTTCGGTTAATGGTTAAGTTTAGGTATGGTGTAGGGTAAGGGTTAGACCACTAGGGGGCGCCTTCTGCCCAAATATATATGCGTCTCATTTCACGTTAAAGGGTGCCATGTGCGTTGGATATTTACGCTTTTGCAAAAGCGTCCTATATGGCGCTTTGGGATGAGAACGGGCTCACGATACATGTTATGTGTAAATCTCTTAATTTTGACATTGACATCGACATTTCAGTTGTTATATATTATTTTGTAAAATATGTTGTGTGTTCAAGTTCAGGTGTTATATATATATATATTTTTTTGTAATCTTAAATCTACCCCCAGAGTTATCCTTGTCTTACCTCTGTACTTGAAAATGTGGTCCATCTAGTGACTGAAAAAACTATAACATGAATCCTTGTTTATTTTACTTGAGTTTTATAGTATGCTACTTAGACCCAATAATTTCTCAACATTCCAAGGAACCTGATTTAATTGCAATAAAGAAAGTTGTATTTGGTTGTAATACAACTTAAAACAAAACAAAACAAAACAAAAAAACTGTAATGTAGTTAAAACAGGAAATACTGCCTTGGTGGTACTTTTTGTCGGTCCTCCAAAACTAGGGTCCTGGAAATGTATTCCTGGGACTGTGGTTCTCCGACTCAGTAGGTGGCGCTGTCACAAAAAACTAGGGTCCTAGAAATGCGGTCCTAGAAATGCGGTCCTGAAAATTCAGCCTCCGGGACTGCAGACAGATAATATTGTTGAGAGTTGCGTTTGAAAGGGAACACAAATAAGTTACTCAAAAGTAGTGATTATTTATTTATTTATTTATTTATTTATTTATTTTATTTTATTTTATTTTATTTTTATTTATTTATTTATTTATTTTTTTTAACGGAAAAGTAGTTGGAAATGTATATGGAATTTATGTATTGTTTTTTTAGTGAAAAAAAGTGTCTACTGTACATGAATAAAATATAAACACAAATATTTGTCTTGAATATTTCAGGAATACCAGAAGTATTTCCAAAACACCAAGCAAAAGCTAGAGGAGAATCCATCGGAGCGCCAGTTTGACTTTAGCGAGATGTACATCTTTGGCAAGTTTGACACGTTTCAGCGGCGGATGAACAAAATCCTAAACATGTTTAACACCATTACCACCTATAATGCCCTGCAGGACTCCAAAATTGAGGGACTGGAAACCATGGCAACCAGATTTCAGGTATTATGGCTATGACGTAGTAGCTAATCAGTATTATCTATTTTTAGGTTTGCAATGAAGACAAAAGAACATACCAGAAAATAGTGTAATTACTAAATTAAAGATAGGTTGTCTTCTTTAATGGACTATAAATGTTGAATTTGGATGAGGCATTTGTCAGTGAACTAAACGAACTGTATAACCTGAGATTTAATTAAAGGTAGTCAAACACCTCATTATGTGCAGCCACTGTAAAATGTTCCCAAGAACTATAGTATACACAATAGGGGGTATAATCAGATTTTATTAAGATGATTAATGTGCAGTTCATAATGGTGATGTGTAAGTCTCCTAGGTTGAATAACATTAAATGAGACACTTTTGAATAATTTGCCTTTGCAGTAGTTCTCCATATCATATATGTAATTATATAATACTTAATCCAGATTTCCAGTATGGGAAGAATATACACATAAGGATAAATTTGTTTGGATAAGGATAAGTTTGATTCTACATATAAGCATTTTATTTTACTGTAATTAGCGTTGTTAACATAAGTGGTATTTGTTCTCTCTGCTGCCTCTTGTGGACAGACTGCAGATATGCAGACAAAATGGGAGGTAACTGTAAAGGAATAACTTTTTTTTAATATAGTAGTGCATGTCTCATTATTAATTGTTAACCAGCATGGGTTGGGAACTAAATCCATAACTTGAACTTAGAAGTAGAAACTGCCCTTTCACAATGATCTGACTTCAGTATTCTGGTTATTTTTTTTCATAATGATGAATTCTGGAATTTTGGCTGGCAGGCTGGTCCTGGATTTGCATGAAAGGGCAAATGTTTAATGTAGCTTTAACCTAGTATTGTCGTACTGTGAGTCCATTAACATTCATTGCATCTCTTTATTCCAGTCACAAGTTTATTTATTCACTCTCATTTTTTTTGTGTGTCCATGGAAACAAAGTTCAGACCCAGAGTGCTCCAATGCTCCAGGAGAACTGAATAATTGAACAAAAGCTTATAGAGATCTATTGCTCACTCCTGTTCTTTGTGAAAGTTGACAGTCTGTAGGAGTAAATTAATATTTTATAAAACCTGCTCCTCTGGACATTTAAGGTGTTCTTGTACACAGGTGAATGTTTATCTTTCCAACTGGGAATGCTTTTGGTAAAGATCTGCATGGTTGTTTTATGAAGAGCAGGAACAGGAATACTTCACTCAAAAATGAGTATTCTGTCACCATTTAGGGCTACTTATTCTCATATTATTTTAAGCCCATATGACTTTAAAGGATTAGTTCATCTCAAAATGAAAATTTCCTGATAATTTACTCACCCCAATGCCATCGAAGATGTTTATGTCTTTATTTCTTCAGTGGAAAATACATTGAGGAAAATTTCAGGTTTTTTTTTTTTCAACGGTAACCAAATTGTTGAAGTCCAAATCAATGCAGTTTCAAAGGGCTTTGGAGTGCTTCAAACGGCTCTACACGATCCCAGATGAGGAATAGGTTCTTATCTTGTGAAATTATCAGTAATTTTCTAAAAGAAAAATAAAATTTAAATACTTTTTAACCACATTTGTTAGTCTTGTGATGGTTTGCGAAGCGCCAAGCATTACATAATCACGTTGGAAAGGTCACACTTGGACCTTTTATTGTATGTTGAATGAAAATTTATGTCTTTATGTCAGTTGATTGTTTAAAATGGTCCTTTCATGTGCGTATCCTGGATGTTTAAAACAATGGGGCGGTACTTACGCCTACATCCAGCGTGACCTTTCCAATGTGATTAAGTAATGCCTGGCTAGCCCAACGCAGACCAGCACAAGACGAACAATTGTATTTAAAAAGTATATATACATTTTTATTTTTTTAATTATTTTTTTAAAATAAAACAAAAAAAGTAATTTCTTTTCTACTGAAGAAAGAAAGACATGACCATTTTGGATGGCATTGGGGTGAGTAAATTATCAGGAAATTTTCATTTTTAGGTGAACTAATCCTTTCATTCTTTTGTGGAACACAGAAGACATTTCCAGGAAGACTCATGCTGCTCTTTCCTTGGCAATGAAACCATATTCAATGGACTATAAATTTCCCTTGACTAAGTCACCATAAATGTCACCATTTATGGTGACTTTTGGCTTAAGAAGACTTGAAGAAGACTACTTTAATAGTTCTTTTTTTAGTCCTCCTTTTATATATATATATATATATATATAAATGGCATAAGGGTGAATAAATGATGACAGAATAACAGATTTTTGATTGTAGGTGAACAATTCCTATTCCATATTTTGATAATCCTATAAATAAGACATTTTATGGGGGCATCCCATAAAGAAAAGAAAAAAAAATGGGCCATTCCCAGAATTCCTGAACACTAAGCTTTTAATAGTCTTAACCACAAACTATTGGTCAGGAAATTAACTAAATTTAAGCAAATACACTACTTAAAAAAACATTGCTGATTTAAAAACATCAAAGACAGAATTAATTTTTGGTAAAATATGGGAAGTTGTGAGTGGATTTCACAAAGAAGCAAGAGTTGCATGGTGATGCACCAGAGAAATGTCAAAAATCTGCTGAGAAATCTTTTATAATAAATGCATCTCTTGCAGTGAAGCAAGGAGGAAGAGGTACCAGTGTGAGCCTTTTTAGCGACTGTGAAACGTCATCTAATGCTTTGGAGTACAGGAGAATATTGCAGAATGGCTGGCTTCCCTCAAATGAAAAGTTGTTTTCTAAAGAGGAATGATCAGGTGTTATTTTTCAACAAGACAATAAGCCACCAAAAAGTGGCTTGAGAACAAATCCACAAGGCTCATGGTTTTGGCCTGGTCAGAGTTCAGATTTGAACAATATAGTCAATATTTGTCCTCACATTAAACTTGCATTTTTCAACTACTCAGGTACCGTTTGAAGCCATTAACATTGAGTGGAACAGTGGAACTAATTTCCCAAACATTGATTTGTGAATAAATGGTTAAGACCATTAAAAGAAAACTTTTGTGCATGTATACATCAGCTGACGGCTGTTTGTTTCTTTGTTATTACGAATTGTGTATGTCCAGGCCATTGTGTTGACCATGAAGAAAAAACAATACAGTTTCCTGGACCAAAGAAGGACTGATTTTGATCAAGACTATGATGAATTTTGTAAACAAACTAGTGAACTACATGTAAGTATGTTTTTAATTGTTTAAAATATAATTATTATGATATTACTAATATTTTTATTTATTTGAATTTGTTTGAATTTGTTTCCGATTAAAACGATGCTCTTAAATATTTCTTTCTAGACCCAACTGAAAACTTTCATGGACAACACCTTTGACAAAATTCAAAATACTGAGCGGGCTTTATATGTGCTCAAGAAATTTGAAAGGTAAGATCTATTTTTATGTATATCATTCAAAAGTTTAAGATTTGTATTTAATTTTAATTCTGTTGCTGCGTTCATTTAATCAAAAATGACAGTAATGTGACATTTTATTGCAATTTTGAATAACGGATTCCTCTGATTGCAAAGAATTCATTTTTTTTCCTTTCTTTTTTTCTTCTTTTTTAATATTCACCAGGCTTGGCATCCCAGACTTGGGCATCAGTGAGAAGTACCAGAAAATTCTGCAAAACTTTGGCAGGGACATTGAGATGATCTCTCGAATTTACACCAAACAGAAGACAGATCCCCCCATTGCTCCAGACGTCCCCCCTTTCGCAGGGAAGATCATGTGGGCTCGGCAGCTTTACAGCCGAATCCAGGAGCCCATGGATCTTTTCCAGCAGCTGCCCGGGATACTCAGCACCCCAGATGCCAAGCCCATCATTCGAAATTACAATCGGGTGGCCAAGGTCTTGCTGGAGTTTGAGGTGCTTTATCATCAGAGCTGGATGGCACAGGTCAGTTGTCTTGTCAATTCAAATTAAGGTACTCATGTGCCACCTTCAGTTATTGATGCCTTTGAAGAATAAATGTTCTTAAATGTACTTTTTAGATTATATTTTATTGATAGAAATCAATTCCGATCAGCTTTTAAAAAGTACACTAATTCAATTAATGATTCATCTTTATGTTTTAACATAACGGCCTTGTGTATTTATATATCTTTCTATAGACTGAGGCAGTTAAATTGGGGCTGCAAGCCTCTTTACTGGTCAAGAGTCCAGAAACTGGGGAGCTGCATGTGAACTTTGATCCCCAGATCCTGACCCAGATTCGAGAGACAGACTGCATGCTAGGAATGGGACTTGAGATTCCACCCTTTGCAGCCAACTTGCAGCGGAAAAAGGATGTTTTCAAAAAGAACTACAATAAACTTCAGGTATCTATCACATAGTATGTGTATCCTTGTTGTACAAGACAATGCCCTACGTCCACTCTTTTGTACTTTTGTTGCTATGAATTAGTGAAGAGATCAGTCAGGATTATTTCAGGATGAATTCCCTTCAGAAAAGATAGCAGCCCATTGTAGAAAATAATCTATTAATGTTGTACACGATTAATTGCTAAAGTACCAATTGAGCCACAGCATAGACAACTATGGAGCACCATTTCTCGTGCTAAAATGGACAAAATGAAACAAAAATTGTACAAAAATGAAAATTCTGAAAAGTCTGAAAATTGGAGTGAAAATTATCCAAACACAAGACTTCCTTCTGTTTTGGAACACAATGAAGATTTTTAATATCATCTTAATTTTGTCCATCCATTGAAGCAAACTTAAATTCATAAAGACATTGTAAAGGTAATCCATACGAGTTATGCGATTTAATCCAAGTATTCTGAATAAACACACTTTTATAAATGTAGACTTATTCACAAATAAACATTGATCAGTGCACATACACAGAGCCAGCGTTATTCTTGTATCATTAAGATACTATTATAGTTTGTGTTAATATGTTAAATTAGTTTCTATTTATTTATAATAAATTTATTTATAATTAATTTGTTTCATGTCTTTAATATGTCAGTTTTTCTTTATAATTTTTTTTATTTCAGTATTAAGTTAAACTAAATGAAAATGAGAAATGTTGCCTTGGCAACTAGAGTTACATTATACAGGGACAAGAAGAGGAGAGGAACTAATCACTAATCTTTAATCCACAAACACACACACACACACACAAAACATAAATAAAATAATAATAATAATAATCAAAACAGTGTGACAGTCAGGATTTATACCACATATAATTCTTATACATTCAATGTTACATTGATCAATAAATAAAAGGACATCACTATATTGGTTTGGTTTAAGATCTGTATTTGTCATTGCACTGGCTTAGATGTTTGGCTTAAGGTTAAAACATTAAAACCAGTTAAAAACCTTTATTGTATTAGAGGGGAAGTAATAATAATAAAAATAATAACCTCTGCAAGCACAATTAAATAAAACATAGCCAATATATATATATATATACACTGGCCAATGTTGGAGGTTTCACATCTATATGCCTGGCGGCCAATCTTCAGAGTGAAGCACGGGTGGATCAGTGATGGTTTGAGCTCCAATATCATGACAATCCTGATTGTATTTGATGGACACGACACTGCCGAGGACTAACAAACCCTTCTGGAGGATCATGAGCACCTGATGCTCAAACCGTGTATCAGCATGATCATGCACCAACACACACAGCAAGACTTGTGACAGAAGGGTTTGATGAAGATGAAAGTGACGTTGAACATCTCCCATGGTCTGACAGTCACCAGATCTGAATATTATTGAGGTGTTTTGGAGGAGCGAGTCCACCAGCATCATATAGTGACCTGGACACTGTTCTGGAAGAGGAACGGCTCATAATCCCTCTGGTCACTGTGAAGGACTTCTATCTGTCAATTGGTGCTGTATTTGGATGCAAAATGAGGCCCTCACCATTCTAACAAATTATTGTGTAGTAAAACCAGGTGTTTCAGTTTTTTTGTCCAACCCCTGTATCTACACATGATTCATATTTTAACATATAGTGACCAGTGGTGTTATAAATCCTAAAAAGAACTATGCCAAGTATGCATATTTCTTAGTGTATAAATGTAGTGTGTTATTGGCCTTCATGAGGCTCATACAGATCATGAGGGCAGATGAAAAAAAATGAATAAAACTTATTGTAAACTGGTTGTTTGAGCAAATTAATTAAGAAACAACTACAGTACATATTTATTATCTGGAAAACAAGCTCACAACATCTTTACAAAGTGGTGTAAAGACAATGACTGACAAACAAAGACTGTATCACTGGGTATATATACACAGGCAAACAATAGGCTAACAAGAAACAGGTTAGACTGAGAGGGTAACTATGGTGACTAAAAATGGTAACGTCACAGGGCTATGTACAGTATATAAGATGGCACATCATGGTGTTGGCGCAATGGGAACGTGAGTCACGTGTTGTCACACACCAAAACATTAGCCTAGGATGAAGTCAGGTGACGCAAAACAGTGCACAATCAATTCTATAAATAACACTGCGGCGAAAACATCACCATATTCACTTGTCTGAATAAGACATGCAGGCGTACTCGAATTGTGGCACCACATGCGGCCACATGTACCCACATCGCCATGTTGAGATGATGCCTGCACACAGGTTGTGGAAAGTTGCACAAGCACTGTATTATAAGAACGACTCTGTATAAGAAGAACCTGGGGCTGAGTTCAAATACACACTATTAAACCTGATGAATGTGAGTGGAGAGGACCAGCCTGCCGCAGCACAAATATCACTCAAAGACAAAGGCAAACAAGTCCTCTTCCGCCTGGCCAAACTTCTGCCAAATGGACTCCACTACTTGAGGGTGGATTTGCCAATCCCTGGCCTCAGCCCTTGCCTTGACAGGACTTCTGCTCCCAAATTGAGGTGTCCCTTGATAAGAGCAGTGCCCTCAGTGAGAGCAGTTTGCCATCCTCCCTGAGTTGGATGAACTTGGATCTGCTGGACCAGCCTGAACAGGGGGCCCGAACGGAACCCGCACTTGTGATTTATGTAGGAGACTACCAATTTGTTGTCCGTCCGCACCAACATATGATACAGGTCTTGGAGAAAGTGTTTTATTGCTAAGAACATAGCCCTTCCAAAGACCCTGAGCTGGAAGGGCTTCCGTGACCGTTCCCCAGCACATAAGAGAGGCCCATCGTAATGATATTGCAACTGTAAAATACTTCTAGAGGGACCCAAGGTGAGAAACCGGGGATCAAGCATCCAGAGAGAAAGGCCACAAAGAGCACTGCATGTGCCCCTTACCATAAACGGGTTTTAATTAGGGTTGAAACCCTTTGCTTTTGAGCCACTACTCATGTGTCATGAACTCACCACTCAGGTCTCATGTGCAGCAAGCCTAACGGAATTACGTTGGCAGCTGCCGCCATAAGATCCATCAGAACCTGGCATTGATGGACGAAAAGCTCATTGTCTAACCTCGGACTGCCTACCGTGGTGTGAAAAGAAAACACCCAAGTTTGGGACAATTGCGCCCGCATCTTGGTCAAACCCCAAACCTCCCTGAGAAACATTGTTTTCTGCCATGGACAGATTGGTCTTGTTTAGATTTAGTCTCAAAACTAAATTCTTGACATAAGCGGGAACAACCTCTCAATGTGGAACTGCCAACTCTCGTAATCTGGTGATAATGAGCTAGTCGTCGATGTCATTTAGCACCCAGATGCCAACCCTTACTACCTTTCTGGTAGGAAAACTCGCCCCATTGCCCCTTTGGCCAGAAGCGCAAGAAACTGGCTTCACTGTTATAAGCACACCGTTGAAACGCAGTGGACGATACCTGAACTGGATCCTGTGACCATTTTCTATTGTTCGAAGTACCCACTTAGAGATATTGGCCTGAAGTTTCATTGCTCTTAACTTCTCTGCAAGGAAAACAAATTTGACACTTTTGTTAAAAGTGAGGGAGGGAACAATGTTGGTGCCCTGAAACAGCACACATTTGTTTTTAGTGGAGATGGGGCAGAAACCCCGCTAGGAACAGTTATTTTATAGAATTGATTACACACTGCATTGTGTCATCTGACTTTTTCCTAGGCCAATGTTTTGGTGTGTACTACACATGACGCTTGCATGCTCAGAAGGCCTTCCCATTGTGTCAACAGCATGATGCGGCATCAATATTCCTTCAAAGCATAGCATAGCAAGCATATTTTAGCTTCTGTTGACCATTTTTTGTACTTTATATATTTGCATTGATCAATGTTTATATGTTTAATGACGTTGTTTATCTAATGTTTATGTAATACTGCTTATATCACCATTCACATTTTGTGCTTGATATCAATTCAATTTCTTTCATCCTGATGTTTTTTTCCTCCAAAACATTCAACTTAGCCCATCAGGTCAGTGGTATGGTACTGTGCTCTGATATGCATAGCTTTACTAAAAAGGTCATTTTCTTTTTTTGTGTGCTTTTTGCCTTATATGTTTCTTGCCTCAGTTGATGATGACAGAGAACTCTAGGGTGAGGTCTAAGATCCAGCCAGCCTTTGAACAACTGCTCATGCCACACGTCGCCAAAGTAGATGAGGCCATCCTGCCCGGTCTGACCTCCCTCAATTGGAGCTCCCTAAACATAGAGAAATACCTTAATCGAATCACTGCTGCACTCGGTGAGTTAGTTAGTCAATTTCCATCCCCACATCAGTAACATTCACTACAGTAAATGGCCACAAGTATGTGGATACCCAAACACCCCCATACCTGTATATACTTTGTTCAACTTTTAATTTCAAGGCTACCTGCATTAATTAGAATCTGGCCCTTAAGTGCCACTATAAAAGCCTCCGCTCTTCTTGGAAGGCTTTCTATTTTATGTGGGAACATGTCTGCCAGGGTTTTCTCCCATTTAGACACAAGCACAAAGGGATGTCCACATACTTTCGTCCTTGTAGTGTACATATAATGCTTGCTTATAATTGTGGCCAGTGTGATTATAAATCTGAAAGGGTTCTTTCTTCTGGTTCACAGACAACCTTGAACTTCTGCTGCACAGAGTGAATGACCTGGTTGAGTTTAGAATCGATGCTGTTCTGCAGGAAATGAGCACAGCTACATTGTGTGTGCTTCCTGAAGATGAGCCATGCACCTGCGAGGAGTTTGTTCAGACCACCAAGGTACACACACATACATATACATAAAACAAATTATGTTTTATTAACAAAGTTCGGGAGGAGCATGTTCAGATAATTAACGTGGGTGGAGAGCACTCAGCAATCAATGATAAGAGGTGTATATACTGTAGATTCAGCAGTCTCACCTCAATCCATTGAGAATTTAGCAGCATCCCTCCACCACCCCTTCTCCACTCTTCTAGTCATAAACATTTACGACTAGAAGGGGGGTTTGGGGGATACTCTGGGAGCTCGGAGCCCTCCCCCTGGACAGCACGCCAAATACGCATAGACCAGCAAAATTACAAAAAATGGTGACTCGTCCTGCAGGACCCGGTGTCTGAGTCACGTGTACCAAGTAACCAAACATGGCGGACGCAGTGATGATGTCACACGGTTCTCCCCAGCGTTTAAAAAGATCAATTAAAAACACATCATCAGTTTAAATGTCTTCAGGAAGCCGATTGATTGTGTGCTGTGTGAAGATTGCAGTGTGTGAAAGAGAAGGAAACATGGCAAACTATTGTTATGGCTCGATTCTCGCGTTTGCCGAGGCAGCGTGTAGATAACGAAACTGTAAATAATATTAAAACAGTATTTTTGGTGATTATGGCCGCATTTAATTCTGATGAATTAAAATGGTGAGCAGCGAACGTCGAGAATCGTTTTAAATTTTTCCCTGCCGGTCCTCCGCTTCAGGGTATCGAAAACGAGACGAAAATAGCAGGGCTGTCCTCCCCGTGGAGGATGCGAGAATCGGTCCTCCGCCGAGCCCTCAGAAAATGTTGTATCTAGCGTCAGGTGCGCTTCGGGACATATCGGTTTTCAGCGAATGCACGCTGCAGTGTTCGCCACAAGGACTTGCGGCCAGGCTGCGGCCAGACTGCTGAGAGCTGTCCCCCCCGGCATGGAGAGATCGAGGTCGCCTCCCTTCCGGAGCTCTTGGGAAATCAGTGCTGTGTTCCCGCTGTCCAGTACGTCTCGGGCATCACTGTTTTCCCGCGTACCTTGCGCCGCCTCAGCCACCTCTAGAAAGACCTGTGGCTGGGCAGCGTTCACGTCCGCACACCGACAATCGTTCTCGACTACTCCCTGCCGGTCAGCCACTTCAGGGGGTCGGAAACGAGTATCGGTTAACACCCGAGGTCAGCCTCGAGAGGCTGGTTCCCTTATTAGATTATCTCGGCGCATGGCCTTCCGAATGCCATGCCTTCCAAATATATCTGCGTGGGCCCTGCATACTGTAGAGCTGGGTTATAGACTACAGTTCAGTTCCCCTCCCCCGAGGTCCAACGGGGTGGTCTGGACTGTGGTCGACCCAGAGCAGGTTCGGGTCATGAAACAGGAAGTTCAATCCCTGTTGGTTAAGGAGGCCATGGAATATGTTCCTCTGCCAGACAGGGAGTCCAGGTTCTACATCCGGTACTTCATAGTTCCCAAGAAGGATGTGGGGTTGCGTCCTATAATAGATCTCTGGCACCTGAGTTTGTAAGCGCAAGACCGTAAGCAGTCATAAGTGTACTGCTCCAGTGAGCCTTCCATTTCTTCCAGAGCTGTACACTGAGGTGTCAGGTTCATGGGAACAGCCATTCTTTGCCTTACAGAGACAGTAGTGTACAGATTTAGAGAGGCACTGGTGCAGTCAACCTACTTTGGGCAGTTGATTCCTCGGTGAGTGCAGGCTTCTCCTAATATACCTGAGCCCTCGCCAGGGATGGCTTAATAGGGGATTATCACACTGATACGTAATACTTCCGGATTCAGTGATCTTTGTGCACTGCTACTCCGTTGAATTACCGATCTCCCTGGCGAACTGATGACAGACAATACTAAGTTTATTTATACGTCATCCCTGGTAAATTAGTCTGATTCACTAAAGTGCCGGCTGCAAATAAACGTGCTACCTTGTTTTATTTTAAAGTTTTAATCCACTTCTTCCTTATACTCAATTCAGTCGGGAATCCATGAAAACTTAAGTAGGGTTGGGGTCGTTGGTTAGATTTACAAAGTGGAACAGAGCAGTGACATATATAGCCTTCGTCTCAGCCATTGTTGAACTGCGTCGGAAGTGGACATGCACAAAGTTGACAAATCCCGCCCATGAAACCCGGAAGCGTGCTAATCCCCTATAGAGGCTCATGAGGGATTAAGTGAGATTACGCTCCTTCCCAATGCAATGTTGTGCAGGTAGTTTCCATTCGCTGGCTGACTTTTTAAGTTTCAGTGCCTAATGTTCTAATATCTGTAGGCACTGGTCTGCATGGCATAGTTGGTATTGACATCCCCATTGAGTCATCTGATGCAACGTTGAGTTCCCACTAGTGGTGCGTGATATATCAGCCGCCGATATAATATCGTCCTACATGGTCAATTTTTTACATATCGGTATCGTTCTGATGTTAGGATAGGGCCAATGTGAACAGGTCGATAATCATTCCTGTTTGACGTGTCTGTAGATGTGAGTGTGGGGGCGGAGGTGTTTGTTTTTGCACAAACGCATACATTACACGTCACATAATGTGCTGAAGCAGGTGCTGGAAGTGCAAAGTGTCTGAAGAGTATTCTCGCTTGGGCTGCATGACGTATCATTTTAGCATCGATATCATGATATGCCCATCCACGATAGTCACATCGCAGGAAGTAGGCTACGGGCCAGCATCTCCCCAGCCCGTAGCCTTATTTGACTGGGTGAGTAATGTAGATGATGGACTGCTGCGCTTGTAGAGAGAAATGAGCAGAGAGAGTCCCGATCACTCTCACCATCTTTAATCTGCCTCTCTCTCCCCCCCCTCGAACGTCTTTGAGAATGTTTTTATTTTTTTTCTCGTTCACTTGTTCCTCTCTCAGGGAACCATGGTTACACATGGAACCTGAGACGTTTTCTGGCTGAAGAAATAACCAATCTGATCATCATCATTCAATTTATTTCTCATTTTAGGAGCTTTGCATCAAAGGAGCCCAAATGCTGCATACCAAAAGCTCATTGGTGGAGGAGGCAGCCAATGAGCTGATTAACATGTTACTGGAATTTGAGCATAAAGAGGAACAAGAGAGAAACCGTGATGAAAGCAGGACAGAGAGTAAAGTGGAGCCGATGGACAGTGATGGTAAGACCTGTTGTTGATCATCCATGTGGTATATGCTCTAGAAATTGCATGCCCCCCCGACAATATATATATATATATATATATATATATATATATAATCAATATATAAATTCATCAATTTCAATCAATTTAACAAACATATACTCAATTTGAGGAAATGAGGTATGTGGGGCTGCTCCGATCGAGAAGTTGTGTATCGGCATTGACCGATAATCACATTCTATGACTCAACAGATAGCCACTAAATCGCCACTAAAAGACTTGGAAGTAAATTCCCACTGCTGTGAGTGGATAACAGTTTTGCATATTATATAATGACTTTGAACTCACCCGTTGGGGAAATTACTTTGAAAACGTCCAATGTTGTAAAATGGAAACTGGAATGATTCACCCATACATGTTCGACCCAGAGTCCGTGTGTTGCACAATTCCTGTCAGATCCAATATAGACGGCACAGCACCCTCTACTCTTAATCGGTCTGCAAATCCAGTCTTGTTTGCAAAACAATCCTCAGTGAAATGAAGCGAACAGAAGAGATGTTTTACCCTCATCAGCTGGAACGTCTATCTATGCAGTCCTATTACAATCCAGAGGAAGCATACAGCCACTGTCTTCTTCCACAACCAGGCACTGCACAATATTCTGCATTGCTCGGTATCTCCGGTTTGTCATCACGAGGTAGGCCTATGTTATTTAGCTATGCGTGAAATGCGCAAATTGGTGGGCGTGGCTAAACTGGCCATGTTGAATTAGGCATTGATCTTCTTCTGTGGGGGTGGTGTTTTATCCTCTTTGATGTCATAGTTTCCCACTTTTAAAAATGAGTCATTTGCAGAGGCTGGTGTCAATAAAAGCTTTTATTGGACTAACAAGGATGTTTTCAGTTCTGAAACTTACAGGATATTCTTATAATATGATGACCTCTTAGATGTCAAAAGCTCAAGGAAAATTTGCTCCACATGGCTCGGAGGGGTTAAAAAATAAAGGCCTTCCGAAGCGAACCGATGCGTTTATAAAGTAAAATAACTAGCTTCGGCTAAACGAACATACGGATTCCACTTACGCCTAAAGTGCAACTTACACAACTTGAGACGTCGGAAGTAGCGTCATGGCGTATAGCGTAAATATCAACAGTATGTCGGATTACTCACATAAGTGGAATCCATATGTTTGTTTGGCTGGAAGCTAGTTATTTTACTTCATAAAGTTGTAAATATGTATATTGTTTCTTACACAAACACATCGCTTCAGTTCAGATGGTCTTTATTAGGGCATTCGTGTCATTAACAGAGACAAATCAAGACCTTACTAGAGCTCAATTCACCCTTTCATTGAAAAACAACCTCAATCCTCTTTTTTTCCTTGCTGGTTATTAAGCAGATCATTGGCCCTATTTTAACGATCTGAAACGCAAGTGTCAAAGCACAAAGCAAGTAACTTTGTGGGCGGATCCCGGCGCTGTTGCTATTTAACCGGCGGGATAAATGCCTCTTGTGCCTGGCGCAAATCTAAAAGGGGTTGGTCTAGAGTAGCTTCATCATTCATAGGTGTGGTTTGGGCATAACGGGAAACAAACCAATAAGAGTGTCATCTCACATTCCCTTTAAGAGCATGATGAACGAGGTGTGCTTGTTCCGTGGCGCAATACTATTATAATGGCGCATTTACCAGGCGCGCTTCAATCGGTTCACAGACGAGGAGATTGTTCTCGTCAGGGCCGTAAAAGAAAGAGAAGTGACATTGGGGATGAGAAAAACCCACCCAAATTAGCTTCGGTTAAACATGCTTTTGATAATTTGGGTAAATGTGTAAGCTTTATGCCTATTTTTCCCATCGTCATGTACACAACAATAATTTCCCTTATGTTTATAAATGTTTCCTTATAATAATGTATCATTTGCAAAAAGTAAAATGTGTAGCTGAGAGAATCATTTACAGTGTATGTGCGTTGTTCTCTGTATTATGGCCAAGCATGCACGCTTAAAATAGCATCTGAATGTACGCGCAACTGACTTTAGACCGGGTTTTTTTCTGGTCATTGGCGCAATTGTTTTCTGGAACTGTAAAATAGCACCAGGGATTGTTTGTGCCAAAACACGCCTCCTTTTTGCGCTGACCCGCCCGGGGAGCGCAAGTTAATTTCCTAGTTTACCGACGTGCGTCTTTGGAGGGAAAAAGCCTGCTTTGCGCGAGTGCAAAATAGGAATGATAAATGCATCAGTGAATAAAGTCATTTGCACCGGGTGCAAGACAGAGCCCCATATCTATGAATTAGACCCACCTCCATATTTGATATATCCTTCTCAATTGACTGAATGGTTTCCATTTTTTTTTAGTGGAATTATCAGTGTGTTGCAAAAAAAAAAAAAAAATAATAATAATATTTGTTTTTTCCTTTTTCCCACCACTGTTTAAATGATCAAAAGTGCTTTTATAGAATCTCCACTGTTGACAAAAAGTTTCAAATGCTCACAAAAATGTATACCCTAAAGATATATAATGTTAATATGCCAATAAGTCTTTTTTTTATACACTTGAAAAAAAAATATAGTGAGAAAAACCAAATGATGATCAGTGAACCCTATGGAATGAAAAAACAAACAAACAAACAAACAAAAAATAATCCGACTACTAAAATGATTGGACACATCGATCCATTCCAGTCGAGCAACACTAACTCTCTTATCCATCATTTTAATCCAAGTATATTGTCTCACTTACACATCTAAAATATCTATTTTTCTAATTATCTTCTATAACAGAGATCAAGACTAAAATAGGTTCTTCATTGGTACGATCAACAGTCCAATTTTCAGTACAGCTCCAATCGCCTCCCATAATTATATTACAATCAGAACACTGATTTAAGACATTACTTAACATACTGAAAAAGATAACTCGTTCATGCCCCACATTAGGTGCATATACTGTACATTTACAAAATAAAAACGAACTCCTTCAATATCAGCCTTCACTACAAGAAGTCTACCATTTTAACACAGTCTCATCCCAAGAAGTCATATAACTGACGTCTTGGGACGTCTTTTGACCATATCCGCCTTTTTAGGGTATGCGTCGGTTATATAACGATCCTGGGACGTCATAACTGACACTTTACCTTTAAGGTCAGTTAGGTGACGGGGTAGGTTTAGGGGTAGGTTTGGGTCTGGGGTAGGGTTAGGATCCGATAACGTCATCTAACCGACGTTTAAGGGTACCCTAAAAAGGCGGATATTGACCTATGGTCAAAAGACGTCCCAAGACGTCAGTTATATGACGTCTTGTGATGAGACTGTGCTGCCCATTTACATGTTCCTTTATTTTTACATGAACTTATAACATGAACATAATGACACAAACTATTATATCTGGAGAGAAAAATATTGCACCCCTGCATTCATCATTTTTTTTTAACTCATAAGGTCAATTACAAAAGTAGGGGAGTGCGGGGCACAACCTAACGCGGGGTTAAATGTAACACGGACCGTTTACATAGTTCGTCAGGATCAAGCAGGCTGTGTTTACGATATTTTTCTCTTGTTGCCAGAAGACGGTCTCCCGCGAATTTGCGGAAAATTTTGATTATATTTCGTGAAGATACTTGACAAAGAGTGTTTTGACACCATTAAAGTATTTTTTTTTTCATCATAGATTTTTTTTTCGGTTTCTGAGTTGGGTGTATAAGTTTCCAAATCTAACTTTATATTGCCTTATATCACTGTCTTGTTGGCTCAAACATAGCACCGTTTTGAAACTTGTCAGCAATTCCTAGCGACTGTTAGCTAGGCTTAAAATATGTAATACACAGTGGGGTTCGTTGTAACACAGTGTTACAAACAAGACGCCAAGTGTACAACGATAATCAAATGAAAACGGAGCCTCACAACTTTTCAGGTTTGAGTATACATTTAACTTTGTTGGACTTCCACAAACAATGTTGGAATTTAAAATGTTTAAAATTTATGAAAAAATTAATGAAATGAATGATAACTTGTTTATTTATTAAAAATATGGCCTGTTTTTAATGCAATAAAACCTTAAAATTATTATTTTAAGCTCATTTGTGATTATTACTGTTATTATTATTAATAATAATAATAATAATTGTACATGCAGCTGCCACACACAAATCTAATTTAATTGCAATTACAATATTTTATAATTGTATTTATTAGTATTTATTGCAAAACTGTACAACCCTTTTCTATGTCTCTATCCTTGATATTGACCCACAATAGAAGGATGATTGGATGAGGGATGGATGTATGGATATCTGTCTATACAGATGCACAAACAATATAAAACTATACAAATAAAATTGTACTGAATTAAGTGTGTTACACACAAGTGTTAAAACTAACCCCTCTGTCTGTTACAATTAACCCCATATATGGGGTAAGTTGTAACATTTGCACTTCTGTCATTTTTAGTGCAACTGTACGAAAATGGTAGGTCCTAGAAAAAAACTTTAAGTGTTCATTTGAAGCAGAGATGTGTATGTTGCTTGTGTAAAAAAAATATTAATCCAACCTAATTATTTTTTAATTAACTGAGCCAAAACCAAAATGCGTTAGGTTGTGCCCCGCTCTCCCCTACTTTTTTCTCTATTATTTCTATACTTTTTAACTTGTTTAGACGGAAAATTGAACTTAATTTTACTCAAGAGATAGTAAATTACCCCCACAGTCTTCTGAAGAAATGTAAATGACTTTACAACCTTCTCTACATCAGATAAAAAGTCCTTAACATTAACCTGCTTTCCAAATGTATTGTCTAGAAACTGATCAATTTCCTCTAAGTATACAAAGAGATATTATACTGATCAGTACTAGTACTGGGCCTTCTTTCGCCTTTGTCGCCATTGGTTTTTGGCTTGCGTGGTAAATTACCTTTACCAGCATTATCAGTATTCTAACTTGTTACCTCCAGTGGCGTAACTTTGTTTTAAAAAGTGGGTGGGACATGTGTATAAATAAATGAATCACGTGACACGTGAATAAAAACATAAATCCGACTTTACAACATGTGCAGTGGAATAACCATACAGAGAGTCCTGTAAAATTAAACAAATAAATTGACTTAATAATATGAATAAAAATTATATAAACAAAAATAATATACATAAAAGTTTTAAAAGTAAATTAACTATTAGGACAGAATTTTGATAACTGATTTTTTGCGGAACGCACACAATTAAAATTTAAATTGGCTTATACCCTATCCATTGTACACACAAACTGCTGTACAATTAAACAAATAAATGGGCCTAATAATATAAATAAAGATTAAAAAATAAGTGTATAAACAAAAATGTAAAAAAAATAAATAAAGGCCTACATAAACATTTAAAAAGTAAATTAACTATTAGGCCAACATTTTGATAACTAAACGTTTGCACAGCGCTCACAAATAAAATAAAATTATGCTCATATCAATTGTACAAAAAAATGCTGTAAAATTAAACGAATAAATAAAATTATATATAATTATATATATATATATATATATATATATATATATATATATATATTATATTATATTTTTATTTATAATTATATATAATTAAAAATATACCGGCTATATACTGTAGGCTACATCAACGTTTTAAAAGTATGCTAAATGAACTATTAGGCCAAAATTCGTATAACTGAACTTTTGCGCTGAGTGCATGGATTACAATTTAAATGGCTTATTTTGTCAAACTTAAAAAAAAAAAGAAAGAAAGAAAGAAAATGAATTGTTTTCCTTATCTACAGTTCTTTTGAGTTCACCTTCAAGAACACAAGTTTGGACAATGTCTGAGGCTTCAGACTCATGCGGTGGTTGCGGAGAAAACCCTCTCTGCCCTTGGGATGCTGAACACAATGCGAGCCTCTTTAGCCAGGCGGGGAAAAGAAATGGAGTCAGACTCGTGGTGTGAGCGGAGCGAAATTGGAGCGGGAAATAGGACGACGCTCCGTCCTTTTAAAAAATGCCATTCTGCGCTCTGTCCAAGATCCGCCCGTTCGCGCTCCACTCCGCTCACATGCTCTGCAACGGAACGAACAAATAGTCTTCGAAACGGATTGAAGCGCGCTTGTGAAGATGTGAAGACTGTGTGTGAGCCACGAGATACACTGTAACCACGCTACCGATCGCAGGCGGCAAAGAGCACTTTGATCACTTGATTTAAAAAACAACGTATTTCAGGGCTAGATCGCTTCTTTTATTTTACAAACGAACTAAATTAATGGTCTGTCAGTTGGAGATGTTTTATTTATTTCTACTGTTAGCTATCCGTGCCACGAGAGCTTTTAAAAAGTGGTGGGGACAATACTGACCCTGGCAAAAAGTGGTGGGGACATGTCCCACCCGTCCCACCCGCAAATTACGCCCCTGGTTACCTCTACCACTGGCATCTCTGAAGTATCTCTGAGTGTCTCAGATGTGAGGCCAGAAGTCTCCTCCTGACCTATATGTATAGAAGCAGCCTGAGTAGTTGCATAAATCATATATGATCCTTCTTCATGTTTTATATGAAAAGAGATGTTAAGTGTATGATCTGCTGAATCTAAAAAACATGTAAACCTTCCAACTAAAATAAATAACATGCTTCAATACCGGTTGCTAACACCTCATGGAAATCTCTCTTAACGGACACACAATCTTGCCAAACCGCAATAATTCACGCTCTAATACGTCTTCAAAGTTGAATGGTGGCACGTTTGAAATCACTACAGTGTAATATTGAATACAACATGTTCTGTTCTATTTATTCAAAGGAGAGGAGGAATGTAAATCCGAGGGTCGCCTCTTTTCACGTAGCACCACGGCCCATAGCGTTGGCCCGTCTTCCCCACTGATGAGAAAGAAGAAAAAGAGGGATCTGATGAAGGTGATGGAGGAGGAGGCAAAGGAGCTTCTTTCTCATTTTAACCATCGGAATGTGGATGCATTACTGCGCCTCACCCGTAACACATTGGAGACCCTGCGCAAGCGTATCCACACGATATCCCTGATGCAATTTCTGGGTTGGTTGTTTTTCTGATAATAATTTAGCGAATTCATTTTTAGTTCATTCCATTGATTCAGAAAAGTTTTTATTGAAATGTGACAGGCAAAAAAGGTCTATAGTCTATTAGCGTAGTGCAGAAGTCACTTTTAAACCAAGCAGCTTTTTGTTGGTCAGTGCAACATGCTACCAACTTGAAATTGAGCAAAGTCTGTGTGGAGAATTTGTGGCTTCTTATCGAAAAGACCAATTTTGCCAAGCGACTGAACATGTGACCTCACATTTATTTATTTTTTTCCAAGCCCAAAGCTTCCTATAATCATTTGGTTGACCAACTCTAACTCCACTTCCCATGCAGCAGAAGCAGATTCCCCCAGTCGGCAGAAGGGCAGTGGGTCGCAGCCCATCTTTAAGGCTGGAGTGTGTTTAGCCATCCCCAACATCATCATGGTTCCAGGGCTAGATGAGGTTCAGCAAGCCTTGAACAAAGCTGTGGACTGTGTGGTCAACGTCAGTAAAGGAGTTGGACAGTGGAGTAAAGAGAGAATTTCCAAGGTTTTATTTTTATTTGTCATTAATGTCTTTCCATACCAAAACAAACACTCATTTTTATCCATGAATGCATCCCTCACTTACTGAATGCGATCATCTCACTGTTTGAAGCGCCTGTCATAGTAAATCAATGCATGCTGTAATGAATCAAGCCGTCTTCTTTTTTTGGTATACATTAGTAAACAGACACTGTTGTGTCTGCCGAAGCTTTTTTTTTTTTTTTTGTTCCAAAAAAAAAGAAAAAAGAAAATTAACTTTTGACTAAGTTAACTTTTTAAGAAATAAACAGGCTTTAAAACCAGGCTGTGTTTATTCATACTGAGTTGGGCTGCACGATTTATATCGTTTTAGCATCGGTATCACAATGTGCGCATTCGCAAAAGTCACATCTCACAATGTGCGATGTCAAATAAAGGGATCATAGTTGACCCGTACAGTGTTGTGTTTCCCGTACAACGATGTAACTCGATGCTTCACTACCATAGTATGATGGTAAAGAAGAAATATAGCTAGTCACGACTGTTTCCCAAAACCATATTGGCAAAGTTGCCGTTCAACCACGTTGGTTTATGACGTCACGGATGTGGTGGAGTGATAACTTATTTTAAGTAGCTTTAAAATTAATAATTCACACTTAAAATTTAGATTATTTACATTTAAGTTATACAATAAAGAATTTGCATTTATTTTACATTTGATCATTCAATTTCTGTACTTGAATACTGTTAGACTTATCTGAGAAACATAAAGCACTATTAATTTGTTTATTTGTTCTATTGTAACATACATTTTCTTTCATTCAAATGCAGAACCCTGAAACTCGTTTTTTAGCTGATGTCACCAAGGCCTCTTATTTTTCAACCCTTGATAAAAAGTTCAACATTGCTTTGGTTTTTGTTAAAGACACTTACTTGAAAATGTCACATTATAGAAGTAAAATGGGTTTAAAAACTATTTTATGTTGACTTTAAGTAACCTATTATGTACTTTACCTATTATTTTATTCTCCTTTTACTTTCATACTTTGTAATTATTTAGTTTTCTTGAACTGGTGTGAACTTAAAAGTTGCAATACCAAATCTATGCGTTTCTTATTTGTGTGTAATGCATGCAAAATGTCAAACTTTTGTTTTTTATTGTCACAGAGGAAAATGAGTGAGCGACGCATGGCCGCTCTGAAACAGAACAAAGAAGAGAGTGAATCAGAAGACGGTGAATCAACCTATCGCAGCTTCGCTGGTACGACTTTTCCTCACTCTCTGTAATTACACAGCTCAGCAGAGCAAATCAAGAACTAACCTTGGTCCTTGGTCAGTTGAAAAATTGTCTTTAAAATGACTGAAAATAAAAGCTCTGGATGGATAAGCTAATCTCCACCCATTTGATAAATGAAAGGTATATAAAGAAGATAATGAATGCAAAGACAGTGGATGTGATTTTATGAAGTGGTGACATGTTCTTAGTGTCACATAAAATTTATCCACATTCTTTGTTCTCTCTCTATCGCTCACTCGCTCTCAGAATAAGGGAAACTGACACAAAATTGACTACAGCAGTGCCAAAACAACATATCTCTGCCTACTGTAATGAAGAGACTCTGTCTGTAAATCCTCCATCCCTTAAAATAGATCAGAGATAAAGGGTCCTTCATAGAATTGATTTGAGGCGAAAATATTATATTACTGTTTTTCAGACATATTCTTCTCTTACAGCTCCTCTCCGCTCTTGTTTATTAAATTGAATCACTCTTCTTTTCCCCCCCCTGAAGGCAGTACCTCAGATATATCAGCATCTGCAAACCAGGCCATTCCCACCCAAATCAAGAACTACCACAAAACCATCTCTGAGAACAAAGAAATTGTCAAGCTAGTGTCTGTGCTTAGTACATCCATCAACTCCTCTAAGAAGGTCTGAATTTTTGTTGTTCTAATGTTTTTGTTTGTTTGTTTGTTTGTTTGTTTTTTGTCTCTGACTATTATCAATCCATTTACCATTGAGATTTGCCCACAGACTAAAATAATTCAAATTCAATTTATTTATTTGAAAACTAGGCAACAATATTAATCCCATTGAATGGAAAATTCTAGATTGAATAAAATGCAGGAATTATTGTGTCAATTAAGGCATAACCAGAAAGCCATCCTCTGACCTAGAACAGAACTTCAGCATATTTGTTTTGTAGTGGAGAATCAATATTAGCACTTTTAGAAAAATATGAGCTGCACATATCTGCTTTCTAAACCCTCTCAAATTCCTTGACCCATAGACATCTATTGTAAATGTATTACTGTAAACACTACAATAAACACCTTTACAAACTGAGGAATCATTTTAAATGATTTTCTTTGGCAATTCACAGCACGCTACACATGCTTATTCAGAATTTGCCACTTTCCTTTAAGGCATATAAAACATACTTATTATTTACAAGTCAAAAATATGATTGTCCCATATGAACAGGTCTACATAGCCTTTGCTGAATATGTTTGCTTCATTCGGTTGTGTTTATAATGTGACAATGTGATATTGTTTGATGTGTAATGTGTGATACTTGTCATGTACTGTTACACAGGAAATTATGAATGCTTTGGATCGCTTTAGCCTCTATCACCACATCTGGAAGGAAGATAGAGAGGAAACCATCCAGAAATTCATTCAGGGGAACCCTCTTCTTTCTGAATTTGAGTCTCAGATCTTGTACTACAGAGATCTGGAGCTAGAGATTAATGCAGAACCTGAGTTTATCTCAGTAGGAGCTCTGGCACTATATACAGGTAAACAGACTCTGAATCAACAGAAACTAAGTGTTCTAGCAGTGATAGAGAGCTTAGCAGAAAGTCAAGAGATATGTTTATTAAAATGGCACAGCTACTGATTGCTTCAATACAGGGACCTTGCTTATTATTGCTGCAATTGTTTGTAGGTTAACTTTTTTATTTAATTTAGATGAATTAATTATTATTATTTCAAGCCTTTATGATACATATGTAGCAGTGCTTGCTAGCAGATTTACAGCTTTTTTTTTGGGGGGGGGGGGGGGGGAGTGACTTTATTATTTGTATTATTGTTATTATTATCACGCTACAAAAGGCCCCTTTATTCTGTGTGTGTTGCTGAATTTACCTACAGTGGATCTAAAGTTGGCCCTTACTGCTGAGACAAAGAGCTGGATGGTGGATTTTGGTCACCATTGCAACAGGAAGTATCATATGGAGATGGAACAAATCTTCACTTTTATAGATGAGGCGAGCAAGAAACTCAACAGGCAGATTAAAGACTTGGATGATATTCGTATCGCCATGGCAACACTCAAAGAGATCAGAGAACACCAGATCTCCATAGACTTTCAAGTCGGTCCAATTGAGGTACAGACAAATGAAAAGACAAGTAACATTTGACATGACATTTTGAATAATCTTTACGCAGCTCTTTTTCATGTAACTATAATTCATGGTGACCACAGCTGGCACAACTCCTAATAATAATTTCCTTCAACTTAAAGGACAACTCCGGCGCAAAATGAACCTTTGGTCGAATTACACATCGTTACCTAGTCAACCGTTATCTGAGATTTGTTTTCATGATTGCCGAATGTAAATAGTTTTGTCTCTAAAAAGGGCATAGAGTAATGACAAATAAAAATCACTTGTTATTACCACTAACAAGACTCAAAATAGCCCCACAGTAACACGACAGCATAATAAGGTTCCCTAATTTCAAACCGAAGCATTGAGAACTTTTTCAGTGTCCATACAGTTTAATAAGAAGATATTTTATACACACAGTCAACTTCGCGAATACAGGAAGAAGCCATCTTTGAAAAATAGTCTCTACCAGTCGATCTACGAACGCTGATCCAAGTGTGCTGGTGAGATGTGAATAAAGTGAGCGCGAACAGTAGGCTACGTGTACATATTGAAGAGAAGAAAACGGTTCGTGTTTGTGTTTTTTTCCGGAAACAACGGACCATATGAGATTCTGCACAGTTCATCGCACTAGGATCGGCGTTCGTAGATCGACTGGTAGAGACTATTTTTCAAAGATGGCTTCTTCCTGTATTCGCGAAGTTGACTGTGTGTATAAAATATCTTCTTATTAAATTGTTTGGACACTGACAAAGTTCTCAATGCTTCGGTTTGAATGTAGTGACCCTTATTATGCTGTCGTGTTAGTGTGGGGCTATTTTGAGCCTTGTTAGTGGTAATAACAAGCGATTTTTATTTGTCATTACTCTATGCCCTATATACTAGCGTTATACTAGCGTTATAGGCTAAACTGTTTTTAGAGATAAAACTATTTACATTTGGCAATCATGAAAACAAATCTCAGATAACGGTTCACTAGGTAGCAATGTGTAATTAGACCAAAGGTTCATTTTGCACCGGAGTTGTCCTTTAATTAAAGAAGACCTTGAATATACAGTACTGTATGTATAACGTGTATGTTGAACAGAATTTTTTTCCTGCTTTTTGGAGCTGTGAAGAAATCTTATGTTCCACATACAGACATACAGTACATACATACAAATAAATAAATAAATCATAGGGGGTAAATAATGACAGATTTATTATTATTATTTATTTAAAAAAAATTATTGTCCAAATTGTATTCATTTTAATATGTGTTTTTGCTGAATCATTAAAAAATTAAACAGGTACAGAACATAAAGCACTTATGAATTATCCTAGGAGTGCAATGTCTCTTTCCCTGGTTTTGGCCTGCAGGAATCGTACGCCATGCTACATAAGTATGGATTATTGATTGCCAAAGAGGAAGCAGAGAAAGTGGACACACTTCGGTACACCTGGGAGAAACTGCTTTCCCGTAGCACAGAGGTGCAGAATGAGCTGGTGTCCCTCCAACCAAACTTCAGAGGAGAACTCATCAAAAATGTTGAGACCTTTGTGGAAGACTGCCAGTACTTCTACAATGACTATGATAGGGTGAGTCCTGAGGAGCAGGTAAAATCTATCCATCCACTTCTCTTTGCTTTGAGACAATCCCTCAGGCAATTATGGTTTCAAGCCCAAACACAATGTTTTCCTGCAATTATATTCCTTTGGGAATTATGTAACATGTAATGCCACACAAAAATCTGAGTGATTCTTTGAAGCAACTGATGTTCCCTTTCAAAAGCTACTCTCAATGCTGTGCTTGATTTGGCGCTCTAGCAAACACTTTTTTAATGAACAGCTGTGAAATATATGTGTGCAACACAACAACTTTTATATCCCCAGACAGTGACGTCATTGGAATGAATGCTCATCAGAGGCTATAATTAGATATGCCACAGGTGCATCTACAGGTATTTTTGTCTTCAGACCATACTGTATGTATGTGGAACTCAAGCTCAATCTGTCTTTTTGCTAGAAGTTAGTTTTCACAAGGCAATGCACAGAAAATTCTCTCTTTTAAACAAGTGAAAAACGAAAAGAAAAATGAGTGGTGTGCAAAGTAAATGCGACACACCAGTATTGCTTTGTTTGTTTGGGGGATGAGCACACTGCCCTTGCTTTGCAGAAGGGCGAGCATTGTGATTTATTCATGGTTAAGACGCTACGCGCTCGTCTTGCTTACTTCCAAGGGCCATCACCGCTATGCCATCATGGGGCTCGTGATTGGATCTGAAGGGTGAGAGACGGGTCCGTCACTATCACTCGCACTCTCTCCAGACCCAGATGTCCTTTTGTTTTATCCTGAAACACACCCTGGCTTCTTCGGCTCGTGCAGATGATTATGAATCTCTTGAATCCGTTATGGATTATGAGTTGCCGAGCATTCCTCACGTCAGGGGCGGAGTGGGACCAAAAAATCTACCGGGAAATTTTGTAGACCACCGGCCCTCCTCGCCGGCATGATTTTAATAGCCGATAGCATTTACAGTTTTACTGATTTAAAAGGAACTTTGTTGTACTAGTATGCTGGAGTAAAGTTCATAAATGGTCGTTCTTTCCTATAGTAATTTCTAAAACTGTGTTGGGAGGACTCTGTGCCTCTAGGGGGGTTCGGGGGCATGCTCCCCCGCAAGAAAATTTTGGACATTTTAAGGTTAAATGCATTAATCTCGTGCTCTCTGAGAGATCGAAATTAAGAGCTTCAACCCATGAACTGCTCGTTGAACAAAGAAAAAAACATTAATTTGTACCAGGACAATAAAGAGGGCTCAAACATCTTTTTAGTTATGAGAGTCTCAGTCTGCATTACATTATTAATGGTGTTTTAGGATGCCAAACAATTATTATAATAATGATTTATAATTATTCCTATGACGTACTGTAAAATCCATTTATAGCCTATAAATGTACTATGTAAATGAAAATGAGTATTTCAAAAGTATATTTTAACCTACATTACACTATAATAGCCTATAGGAAAATTAAAATACTTTTGTCCTAATTTCTTCACTTGCAAGAAATAACCCCCTGAGCTTTTATTTAGGAGAAAACACCAGCAGCCTGACCATGATGATCGCGTGAGCAAAGTAATCACGCAGCACAAACTGGATGCTATTCTAATGTCAGTTATTATAATGGCGCAACGCCATATCATGGTTTCAATTTTAGTTCGTTGGAAAAATATAACGTTAGAGACCTTAATGTTAGGTTTTACATCTTTACATATCTGTGTTGGGAAAAGGGAGATGAGAGAGTTCGGCAAGGCGGATTCGAACCCGCATTCAGCGCATCAAAAAGCTGCTTTCAAGTACTTCACGCCCTACGACCTACGCCACTGAGGCTGTTTCAAGACGGGTGTCGTTTTGCTGTAAAGACAGGCACTTAGTACAAAAATATGCTCCGTTATAGAAAATGTTTAAAAAAAAAAAAATGTTTTCTTCCCGTTAGCTTGGGCCATGGCGAACTTCCAATAAATACATTTTATCAGACCGGGCCGGCCCTCGCGGCCTCGAAACACTACCGGCCAACCGGGAAAACTCCCGACTCTCCCGATTGCCACTCCGCTACTGCCTCACGTGATGATAAAGCTTGTGAGGAATTACTCACTTTGAGGTGGTTGTCCGCGTGGTGGCCAGATTACAGCTAGACTTGCCACACGAACAAGAGAGCCCAAAACGCTCTAAACTCGTAGACAGATTTCTCACAGCCATCAAGGACATGGGCCGAGTGTTCCTGCTTGATGCCCCTGGCCTGCCTGGTTATTGTAATACAGTCTTCAGCAGGTTTCGGGAGGTGAAGAAACTCGAGGAAGTATTCGTGCAAATCCTTTCTCGCTTCACTCAGGGAGAGGAGCTGCCGGCCACCCAGCCTCGTCCCAGTACTTCTGTAAGACATGAGGCACAGCTGAGTCAAGCTCCCCTCGACTGGGGACTGGCTAACCGCCCTCAGCAGCCTCCAAAAAGGCCGGACCTCAGGACTATCATCTCCAAAAAGAGGAAATCCTGATGGTCTTGCGTCCAGCTCTGTAGGGGTGGACGGGGCGAATAAAAAAATTAATCAGCCCGCCCCTTCCCGGCTCCCCCACAAAATCTCTTTACCAACCCTGCCGCCTCTGGTGATTCGGGGGGCAGCAGTTTCCGGCAAATATTGGATATCAAATATTCACAACATCCCCCTAATGGGAACTATCAAAATTGGTTCCCTATTCAGAGAACTTGGCAGCATGGAACCTACCAACACATTCTCATCCCAAGACATCATCTAACTGACACTTTTGACCATACGTCAATATCCAATGTTTTAGGGTACCCTTTAACGTCAGTTAGATGCCGATCTTAGGGCGTCATCCAACTGACGCTTTACCTTTAGCGTCAGTTAGATGAGGTCGGTAGGTTTAGGTTTGGGGTAGGGTTAGGATTAGATTGCGTCATCTAACTAGCGTCAGATGTTGACGTATGGTCAAAAGCGTCAGTTATATGACGTCTTGGGATGAGAATGGGCTGAACCTACTGCCTGGGGTCCTATCAAAAGTAGAAAAAGGTTAAAGGAATCAATTTGTTCGCATTCTCTGCGAATCAATGGTGTGGTCCTCACTACAGTGTAACTAGAGCAGGCACACTTACCGTCACAAGAGCTCAAATCTCCTCTAGTCAAAGGGACCATAGAACATGTTCCCCTCCCAGAAAGAGAGAGTCAGCTAGGGTACTACATCAGATACTTCCTGTTTCCTTAGAAAGATGGGGTGTTGCGTCCAAATTTAGAAGGCTTCAACCGTTCTGTTAGAAAGCTCAAGATCAAGATACTGTAAAGATGATTTTGTCACAATTTCAACATTGTGAATGGTTCGTCACCATCGATCTCAAAGATCGATGCCACAACACAGGAAGTTCCTGAGGTTCGCTTTCATGGGCAAAGCTTATCAATATCAGGTTTTTCCATTCAGCCTAGCTTTATCACGCTAGTACACATACACAAAGTGCATGGATGCAGCACTGTCTCCATTGTGACTCCAGTGCATCTGTATTTTGAATGACATACACGTAGACAATTGGCTGATATTAACACAGTTACAAGAGCTGGCATTACAAAACAGAGATGTCGACTAACTCATCTAGTTGATCTGAGGTTGAGATTCAACGTCAACAATAGCGTTCTCTCTCCTACCCAGATAACGACACATTTATTGGACGTACTGGATTCGATCACTATGCGGGTACATTGAGAATACCAAAGCCAGGCAAGGTCAAGATTGTACTGTTCATCATATCAGCAAATATTTCATCTCATGGCATCTAAAAAGCCCTTCACGATGATCCCGAAAGGCCCACAGGCCTTTTGCACATGAGACCATTTCAGTTGTGGCTCAAAGCCATTTCAGCCTAGGGCCAATCCCTGAAGGCAGATAAGGGTTACGCGCCGCAGGCTACTTATCCTCTCTCTGTGGCTCAGACCCCAGCTTCTTACCTTGGGTCCCACTCTCTAGGTGCACCTAGCCATCTTAAAATCCTTACAGCAGACGTGTTGCACACATATTTCACAACTGGTCAAAGCAAAAATTATTCCCAGAGCACTGAATCAAGCGTAGCATCTCGTTCCCATTTTATTTTCTCCCATCACAGGAAAAACAAAGTGGTTGTTTATCTTGAAGTAACAATATGTGCATACGTTTATCTGGTTTTGTGCTTGTCAAATATTTAGGATGGTCCCATGGTGGTTGGATTGGCTCCCCAGGATGCAAGTGATAGGCTTATTATGTTTCAGGTACAGTATCCTGTAAATCCTGTTTGCATAAACATAACATACATTTCCTTGACACAATATAACTGTATTACACTGAATACTTTTTGTTTTCCCCTTCAATTAATTTGATACAAATTATCTGTCATGGGTTAGCATGTAGTAAATATCCAAGAGAGTTGTGTGACACAGAATGCATGAGAATTAGTCTTTTAACTAACACAAAGAGAGATAGCATACACATGCCAACTTAGATTAACACAATAGATGGTTTGCAGTCACGTGATTGTGTTGACGCGCAGAATGTAGATGGAGGGCAAGGAGTGAAGAGCGCAATGGACGAGATGGAGGAAAATCCGCACTGTACTGCTTTAGACGCTATTACAAGAGAAATATATAAACAGAAAATCGAAACATATGTTGGACGTGATCCTTACGTTATGAAGAGGACCGATTTTCAACTGAATTGAGAGATTTGCCTGCCATCGAGGCTGTAGATATGAGCAACTAACTCGTCTTACAGACATACTTTGACTTTACAAAGTTCGGAAACTGGTACGTTACACAAACGGGCACATAAGTGTATTTAAACACCTGAATAATGTAATTATAAGCCACATAAATAATGTATTAACTCACATTTGACGAAGTGATCACTGGCACACACACAGGCATTTTTCCATTTGGCTCCTCCCGACCGCAGACGTTGGTTTGCAAGGCATTTTTCCCGTTGTTTTTAGGTCAATTTCTTGTATTTTCCACCATTTTGAACAACAACTTTTGGCACACGATAAAAACTCCTTGTGATTTGATCGATTTGAGCAACCATAAACGACGCAAAACATAGGTATTTTGAGTGTGTTGTAGTGCTTCCTAAATATTGAAAATCACTTCCTGCCCTCCATCTGCGTTTCGCGCCGTGGCAACGCAGTGGCGTGACATCACGTGAAAACAAGCTATATAATGAACAGAGTAGAGAACTGAAGGCTTAAATACACTGAAGATGTTAATCAAAGGAACAGGAAACAGGTGTGTAACCAATTAGAAACCATGACAACAACTGAATGACTGGGGCAAATTCCAATCAGAAGTAAGCATCCCTGTGCTTTAGGAAGCACTACAACACACTCAACACTCCAAAGGGCAGAGCCCTTGAATTGGGGAATTTGGAGGGAGCAGGACACTTTAAACTTTGAAGGGTAACTAAACCCCTGGTCAGAGCCTGACTCCACCCACTGGCAATATTTGAAAAATGCTGAAAAAGTGGTCAGATCCCAGGGGACTCTATCCTGATCGTTTTCAATAGTCGCAACTCCTGACTCGCTACAGTGGTTTAGATGAAAACGAGCTGGTTTTTATACTTCCAAGGGCGTAGCTTGTGCCAAGAGCTTGGTGAGCTGAAACCTGCGTACGTCACAAAGTTCGGAACATCCAATAGGAAAATTCAACTGCAGTAGCCACCGTTCAACTTGTAGAGGGCAGCACTAAGATGTTTTTACACCATATATTGTAGAAATAAAACACTTTATACACAAATGTCAAAAAAGTTACTCAAATCAATGACTGGTATTAATAAAGATCCATTCTTACAGCTCATTAGCTAAAAAAAAGTTGGTATAGGGTTTAGTTTCTCTTTAAATATTAAACATAAAGCATTAAAAATATTTTCTACCTATGAAACTTTATAAACTAAATATGAAATGCATGAAGAAAATGTGTCTATCACAACAAAACAACCTGAATTTATTCTGTTTATACGTTAACTCCGACCAGTGCTTTAAGTGGCCCAAAAGAGGTGTCGGTACCTTATTATTATTATGATTATTATTATTATTATTATTTATTTATTTATTTATTATTTTTTTGCTGACTCCCCTCCTCCCCTAAGGTAACAACAACTATATTGAAGAGGAGTTATATAAAGCAGTCAACAGACGACCTTACAAAAAAACAATAAATACTTTTATTAGTTTGTGGATTTGCTTGTGTTAGAAAGAGCTACTGAACATTAATAATGTGCAAAAGGCTATTGATAAAATACCCTTAGAAAGAGCTACTGTAGCTAGAGCTACTGAACATAAATAAATAAATGTGCAAAGGGGTATTGGAACAATTTTATACATAAAATAAAGGTAACACTTTATAATAACTACACGCTAATAATCATTAGTTAAGCATGAGTAAACCATTAATTCATCATTCATAAAGCATTAATAGACATTAATAAGCAGTTCATAAATACAGCTATAAATGCTTTCTTCTTGATTTAAAAGCATATCTATAATTTGTTTAATAATTGTATTTTCATCCTTTATTAATGATGAATTTATCATTTCTAAATGAAGAATTGCATTTTTTATTAACCAGTTATTTAAGAGTTGTCCGTGGTTCATACGATTACTTAGAGCGAGTAAGTAAATGATTAATAAACTATTTAAATGTACATTCATACATCTTATTATTCAGACATATAGTGATGGTTACTTAATGTGTTAATAAATGCTTTATTAACATGTATTAATGCCGTAATTAAGGATTAATTTGGGTAGTTATAAAGCATTTAGTAGTGGTCAGTTAACTATTTTTGTGACCTAATCTAAAGTGAGGACTAGTCATGCCTTGTAAAGCATTTTTAAAGGCTGTTAAATATTTCTATGTTCTGTATCACTGTGTTGTGTTTGTTACATTTTACTGTTTAGAAGATTGACGAGTCTTTAAATCGCCTTTATAAATGCTTTACAAGGCATGAATAGTCCTCACTTTAGATTAGCTCACAAAAATAGTTAACTGACCACCAATAAATGCTTTATAACTACCTGTATTTACTACATTTACTTACACTTTCTAAGTGGTCTTATAAATGACTGACAACTCTTAAACAACTGGTTTGCAAATAATGTTATACTTCATTTAGAAATTATTAATTTATCATTAACAAAGTATGAAAATACAATCATTAAACGCATTATAGATATGCTTATAAATCAAGAAAAAAGCATGTATAGCTATATTTATAAACTGCATATTAATGTCTATTAATGTTTTATAAATGATGTATTAACTGTTTACTCATGCTTAACTAATGATTAATAGCGTGCAGTTATTATAAAGTGTTACCAAAATAAATTATAAAACATAATAACCATAGAACTGTAGAACATAAACATGAATCTTGAAGATGGTTCATTTCTTTACCCCTGAAAAATATACAATATTATTCTGACTTGGTGGTGTGTCAGCCAGCGAATCCTCTGATTCTGACCTTGTTCTTTTACTACTCAGAGTCTGAAGCCAGGAGAACATATCAAGTGTCCATTGAATTTGTATTTTAACCGAGCAGCTATGGTTGCGCGTTACACACACCCTCTCCGGACCACGTTGAGTTGACACACTGACAGCGGCAAAAGCGACGCATACGATTTACACTTGTAAAACTCAAGGGTGTATGGGTAATGTCTCTGCTCTCGGTGGGACGAATTAGGAAGCGTGCATTTTGAAGGGTACTGTGAAAAGTGGCAACGCAGCCAAAGGATTAAAACAGATGTGCAGACGTTCTGGGCGCACGTAGAGGTGACGGTATGCTCAAGAGATACATTTGGAAGTGGCGTACCGGCCGACTTAAAGCACTGACTCCAACTCTTTCGCCATATCTAAATTTAAAATGAATCGTGAAAATTCTTCACCCTAAAAGTCACGTGAACATGTACGATTAAAGGAGCTGTATGCAAGATTGTGGCCAAAACTGGTACTGCAATCACTTTCAAATTAGGGTGTATCCCTGCCTTCCCCCATGACTCGAGGTTGCCAGATATGCTGCAGGTTCCAGAAGGAATGTAGGATGCAACAAGACGCTTCCAATTGGAAGTGACGAGTCCTACACAGTGACTTTTTTTTCTGTTAATTATTTGTTTCGGACTTTGTAACAAAGTATTTCAGATTCATATCGAGTTTTTTTGAGGTTCCGCAACGTTAGAATTTTTTTTTATCCGAATCCAACATGTTCGTATCTGCAGCTGTGGTAACTAGAGAAGAGCTGGCAACCTGAATGCTGCAACACTACTGACTCCGCGATTGGTAGATCGGTGGAGGGTGACACATCAAAACAAAACACAACTTAACAACATCAACATCAGTCAAGGGCTGCGACTTAACTTTTTAAATGACAATATCCTGGCCGGACTACTGTTGTCAGTGATATAAGTTTGAAATGAACATGATTTCTTAATGTCTAGTGACATATCAGGGAAAAGTTATGATTAATTGAAATCATTTTTTTTTGCATACAGCTCCTTTAAATTACTTCCTTGAAGTGACCATCGCATGTTCCTTTCAGTAACGGACTTGTTGAAAGACCCTTCATGAAGGGATTCAGTTGTTTACTTTCGTTTGGAACACCCCTACAAAAGGGGTCCCGTTCCAGAAGTACCCTTCAAGGTTGCAAAAACAATATTTGTAATTCGCCCTAGAACTCAGAAACTAAACATGACCGTGTCCGTGACAGTATATTTTTTTTGTGTGTGTTTTTAACTTACTGCTTTAACTAAGCTAGTTTAATGTCCACAGTACCACTCCATATTCTCTTTTTTCTTACATAGTACATATACTTGATATTGGTTACATATACTGTAAATGTTATGTAATTTATCAGCCCATTCTCACTCCCAAGGCGTCACCTAACTGACGCCTTGGGAAGCATTTGACCATGCTTCAATATCTGACGCTTTAGGCGCCATTTAGCGTCAGTTAGATGACGCCCTAGGATCGCGTACCCCCACCCCATACCTAAACCTAACCGCGTCCTCTAACTGACGCTTTCCTTTAGCGTCAGTTAGATGACGCCGTAGGATCGCGTCATGTAAGTGACGCTAAAGGGCGCCTAAAACGTCAAATATTGAAGCATGGTCAAAGGTGACGCCTTGGGGTGAGAATGTGTTGAATTTATGTACTGTATGCATATAAAGTAATCCTTGGTTTGATTATTTATTTTAAAATGATCTGCCGTTTCACAGAATCGCTTTGACAACCTCTTCCGCAAGTACATCACATACACAGGTGGGGAGGAGCTCTTTGGCCTATCTGTTACCCAGCATCCACAGCTGCTTGAGATCAGGAAACAGTTGACACTTCTCCAAAAGCTCTACGGACTCTACAACAGTGTCATTGACACGGTCAATGGTTACTATGACATCTCATGGGCCGACATTCACATTGACAGAATCAACAATGAACTTCTTGAGTTTCAGACGAGGTGAGAAGGGTACAGAAGTCAAACTAAATTTCTGAAGACCCTCTCTCTGGCAGTCATGTAATAAGTTACATTGAAAAGCATGAAGGCACCAGGGGATTTCAATTGTGCTGGTCTGTTCTGGTAATTGCAGAAGCTTCTCAGAAAAGAGATTCATTCTCCATGCCTGTCAAGAAGTGAAATTAAAGTCAGCTGTGTTGGAGCAAGGACCAGTGTAATGCAATAATTGTTTCAGAATAAAAGGATTAATGGAGAGTTTTCTGTCTGATGCAATTTACTTGAGTTAAATATAATAATTATGGACATCTTTATAGTTTACAACAGCATCATTTATAGTACAGTCAGTAAGATTTACTTTACTATATGCTGTCACTCAATGTTCATTTACTGTAATAGTGGACAAAAAAAATGGGTAACACTTTATAATAACTACACGCTAATAATCATTAGTTAAGCATGAGTAAACCATTAATTCATCATTCATAAAGCATAAATAGATATTAATAAGCAGTTCATAAATACAGCTATAAATGCTTTCTTCTTGATTTAAAAGCATATCTATAATTTGTTTAATAATTGTATTTTCATCCTTTATTAATGATCAATTTATCATTTCTAAATGAAGAATTGCATTTTTTATGAATCAGTTATTTAAGAGTTTTCAGTGGTTCATACGAGAGCGAGTAAGTAAATGATTAACAAACTATTTAAATGTACATTCATAAATCTTATTATTCAGACATATAGTGATGGTTACTTAATGTGTTAATAAATGCTTTATTAACATGTATTAATGCTGTAATTAAGGGTTAAATTGGGTAGTTATAAAGCATTTAGTAGTGGTCAGTTAACTATGTTTGTGAGCTCATCTAAAGTGAGGACTAGTCATGCCTTGTAAAGCATTTTTAAAGGCTGTTAAATATTTCTATGTTCTGTATCACTGTGTTGTGTTTGTTGCATTTTACTGTTTAGAAGATTGACGAGTCTTTAAATCGCCTTTATAAATGCTTTACAAAGCATGAATTGTCCTCACTTTAGATTAGGTCACAAAAATAGTTAACTGACCACTACTAAATGCTTTATAACTACCTGTATTTACTACATTTACTTACACTTTCTAAGTGGTCTTATAAATGACTGACAACTCTTAAACAACTGGTTTGCAAATAATGTTATACTTCATTTAGAAATTATTAATTTATCATTAACAAAGTATGAAAATACAATCATTAAACGCATTATAGATATGCTTATAAATCAAGAAAAAAGCATGTATAGCTATATTTATAAACTGCATATTAATGTCTATTAATGTTTTATAAATGATGTATTAACTGTTTACTCATGCTTAACTAATGATTAATAGCGTGCAGTTATTATAAAGTGTTACCAAAAAATGTTCAAAGCTAACTATAAATTTCTTTAAATGTGAAATCAGACACAATGAACTTTAAATTTCACACCTTTAAATGTTCTTATTTTGTAGGTGCCGTAAGCTGCCGAGGGCCCTTAAAGAGTGGCAGGCATTTCTTGACCTGAAAAAAACTGTTGACGAATTTAGTGAGTGCTGCCCCTTGCTGGATCTAATGACCAACAAAGCAATGATGACACGCCACTGGAAGAGAATTACTGAGGTTACAAGTCACACCTTTGAGGTCGAGACTGATAACTTCAAGCTTCGCAACATCATGGAAGCCCCACTGCTGAAGTACAAAGAAGAAATAGAGGTCAGAATTAGTTTGTAATTCCATAGACATAAATAGAGATTGGATTGCAATTTTGGCCTTAAAGTTCTCCACTTTTTAAAGACTTTGTAAATAATCCATTATGTTTGTGACAACACATTTGAGCAGGATATCTGTATCAGTGCTGTGAAGGAGCGTGACATCGAGCAGAAACTCAAGCAAGTAATTGCAGAATGGGACAACAAGACCTTTACCTTTGCCCATTTTAAAACCAGAGGCGAGCTCCTTCTGAGAGGAGACAGTACGTCTGAGATCATTACTAACATGGAGGACAGCCTGATGGTGCTTGGTTCACTTATGAGCAACAGGTGAGCCAAATAGGTCAACAATGGGCTATATGCACGCATAAATTCCGCATTTATGCTTGTCCATTTCCGGTTGTGGAGATTAAAGCGGAGGAGAACCGAGGAAAACGGGATTATGCCAGAGTCTTCAAATTTTCTCACCCCCATGTCATCCAAGATGTCCATGTCTTTCTTTCCTCAGTCGAAAAGAAATTAAGGTTTTTGATGAAAACATTCCAGGATTTTTCTCCATATAATGGACTTCAATGGGAACCAGGTCCAACCGAGGTCCAAACGACAGTTAATAACAGTTTCAGATGCAGCTTCAAATGTCTTTAAACGATACCAGACGATGAATAAGGGTCTTATCATGCGAAACGAGAAAGTCTAGCATTTGTCCTTAGAAAACATTACATTACATTACATTTTTGGAATAAGCTTTGAAATAACCGATCATTTCGCATGATAAGACCCTTATTCATCGTCTGGTGTCGTTTAAAGACATTTGAAGCTGCATCTGTAACTGTTATAACTGTCGTTTGTACCTCGGTTGGACCTGGTTCCCATGGAAGTCCATTATAAGGAAAAAAATCCTGGAATGTTTTCATCAAAAACCTTAATTTCTTTTCGACTGAGGAAAGAAAGACATGGACATCTTGGATGACATGGGGGTGAGTAAATTATCAGCAAAAGTTTTTTCAAAAGAGAACTAATCCTTTAATTTCTCTGGAAATTCTACTGTCCGTGCAGTTGCAGTTTATTTATATTCTAATATTTGAGTGTTATTTACTTATTTCGGAGAAAAACAGGTTTCACTCATGAATTTGGCAAATTGGTCGTGTTGAATTGTGGTTTTACATTTAAATGTGTGTGTATATATATATATATATATATATAGTAAATTTATAAAGTACATTGGTATAGGAAAACAAATGGAATGATTCGGGACAATTATTTAATTTATCCTTTAATATTCCTGACCTTGTGCCTTATATCTCTGTAGATACAACACACCTTTCAAAGCCCAGATCCAGAAGTGGGTTCAGAACCTCTCCAATACAACAGATATCATTGAGAACTGGATGACTGTACAAAACCTCTGGATTTACCTTGAGGCTGTTTTTGTTGGTGGAGACATAGCCAAACAGCTGCCAAAGGTAATATCAGTAATTCAGTCTCACTCCCACACATTGACACTTTTTTGGCCATTTTATTGAAAGTGAAGAAACGATGGGGAAAAAAGAGAAAACTAATGCTAAATGAGGCCTTATTATAAAGTGTTACCAAAAAAAAAAAGAATAATTACATACTTAAAATTGTACTTTATGATTTAAATAATCATATCATAACATGCTATATGATAATAAGATGTTTAATTTTTAGAATCTCAATTTTAGAACTAGTCTTCTGTTTGTTTTGTTTTGTTGTGTTAAATAACACAGATTTTGCTGAAGCTTTTGTTTTGTGAAATTCCAGATACCATAGGTGTTTCTTGTTTCCCTGGAGTTAAATATGTAATGTGAAATCTTAAATTCAAGTGAAACCTTCTCTTTTAGGAGGCAAAGCGCTTCTCCAACATCGATAAATCGTGGGTTAAAATCATGACTCGAGCTCATGAGATGCCCAATGTAGTCCAGTCGTGTGTGGGAGATGAGACTATGGGTCAGCTGCTGCCTCACCTGCTGGAACAGCTAGAGATGTGTCAAAAATCTCTCACAGGGTACATAACACTAATCTGTTTTTCAGTCTAGTCCTTATATCAGGAGGATTCAGCAGTTTTATAACCAGTTTCTATTGCAAGATGGAAGATTGCAGTTATGTTTTCACAGGTCACACAAGGTTGAGTTAAAAAAAAATATTCTGAGATATACATTTTTAAATCAATTTTGGAATAAACTGCTATTTTTGTTAGGTTAAAGTGGATCTAATTCATAGTGCTGCCAATTTTTAGCTTGTCTTCTGCTTTTACAGGTATCTGGAGAAAAAGCGATTGCTGTTTCCACGGTTCTTCTTTGTATCGGATCCTGCATTGCTGGAGATTTTGGGCCAAGCATCTGACTCCCACACCATCCAGGCTCACCTGCTTAATATCTTTGACAACATCAAATGTGTCCACTTCCATGAAAAGGTGATCACTACTTTAGCCTGGAAAGCCTGCTTTCTTATTCTTAATGCATCCCTCTTCATGTCTGTCACGCTGGGTTATAGAGATCACATGATAAAGAAGAAGATAAGGTTCAGAAAGTCTTTAATAATCCACACGAGTCAACAAGGCAGACACAACCTAAGCATTATTATGACCAGACAAATGAGAGCTGAAAACACAGCAACTTAAATAGTAGGGCAAACAAGGGTGATTAATGATGGACAGCTGAACAGAACGACTTGTAATAATCAGTAATCATGACAACTAAAGAGTGGCTGGAAATCTGAACAAAGGAAAACATAAAACTGATGATTTGAAAAGTGAAAGTGAAAAACTAACAAGGCAATGGGCTATATGCACGCATAAGTTCTGCATTTGACGCAAGGATGCTCGTCCATTTCAGGTTCCGGCAGAGTCTTCAAAATTGACCGTCCTCCCATCTTTTAAACGAAACGTACATATGTTTAGATATAGTTATGTTTATTTAAAATAATTTTAAAAAGAAGCATAAACACAACGAGGGGTGTCTGTTTTATCTGTTTTTGTGACTAACGTTTCTTTAGTATAACCATGGAGTATAAAATTCAATATAAATGCTCGGTATTGCATTGGACTCTACAATCGGCGGAAGTTATCGAGCATCCTTACACCTTCACCGGAAATAACGCCGTGCATAAAGCCCATTGTGACTGTCACAGTCTGTCGTCTTCACCTGTTTGTCCCGTCATCTGCACTACACTTCCCCAGATCCTTTTGTTCCTCTCCCGGACTCACTCCCCAATCAGCCACCTGTTCCTCGTCCTGTCATTATCATTTTCACCTGTGTTCACCCCAATTAGCCTTATTCCTCTGTGTATTTAGTTCAGTTCAGTTTGATTCAGTGTTGTCGGTCGATGTCTTTGGTTGTTTATTTTGAACCTGTGTGGTGCCTGCCTGCCTGCCTGCCTGCCTGCCTGCCTGCCTGCCTGTCTGCCTGTCTGCATTTATCTATTAAAACCCTGTTCTCCCCGATACTCCGGTCTCCTTGTTCCTCAGCCTGAACCACACCGTGACAGATCGACCGACCAAACTGCAACATGAACGCAGTGGCTTTTCCGGGGGTTCTCCACCCGATTCGGCGGCCCCGTTGGATTCTGGTCCCCCGAAAGCCTGCGCTCACCGTCAGCCCCGCCGAGCTCGAGCTCTCCTCTCCGCTGGTTCCGTCCAGCCTCTCCGAGCCCAAGCTCTCTTCTCCGCTGGTTCCGTCCAGCCCCGCCGAGCCCAAGCTCTCCTCTTCGCTGGTTCCGTTCCGCGCCAGAGACCGTCCAGCCCGCGCCAGAGACCGTCCAGCCAGAGACCGTCCAGCCAGAGACCGTCCAGCCAGAGACCGTCCAGCCAGAGACCAGGATCCCACCCAGCCTCCCTCTCCCGCCTCCTCCCACTATTCACCCATCAGCCCTCCTGTCCCATAGCCATCGAGACCCAGCAGGGTTAGCGGATCCCCGGCCTTCGCCTCACACCTCCTCCATCTCAACCCTTCCTCGGCCCCCGGTCCCATCGGCTCCCCCGTGGCTTCTACCTCCCTCAGCTCCTCCATGGCCCCTCAGTCCACCAGCTCGACCAGGCTCCCTTGCCCCTCTGGATTCCTTTCAGTCCCTCATCACCCGTCCTTCACCGTTGGACTTCCATTTGTTTGCTTTGCCCCGTCATTTCACCCACCCGCTTCAGTTGGATTCTTCACTCCCTCCAGTCACCCATCGGCCCTCACTCCCTCTGTCCTCACCGTGTCCCTCTGTACCCCTGTCATCACTTCAGTCACCAGAGCCTGCGGTGTCCCCATGTTCCCACGGTCCCTCTTCAGCACCCGATGTCGTCTGTCCCTCAGCTTCACCCTGGTCTCCTCTCCCATCTGCTCCGCCCCTGTCAGTTGGCCCCCTGGTGTCGTCAGCCTCATTTCCTTCGGCTCCACCAGGGGTCCTCCCTCCATCTGCTCCGCCCTGGTCTCACCCTCAGCCTGCTCCGCCCTGGTCTCGCCCTCAGCCTGCTCCGCCCTGGTCTCGCCCTCAGCCTGCTCCGCCCTGGCCACGCCCTCAGGCTGCTCCGCCCTGGCCACGCCCTCAGGCTGCTCCGCCCTGGCCTCGCCCTCAGGCTGCTCCGCCCTGGCCTCGCCCTCATCCTACTCCGCCCTGGGGGGGCTTCCTCCTCCTGACCACGCCCTCCACAGCCTCCAGGGCGCCCACCCCCCCTCCCCATTGATGTTACGGCGTGAGGCCACGCCTACCGGGAGGGGGGAGTGATGTCACAGTCTGTCGTCTTCACCTGTTTGTCCCGTCATCTGCACTACACTTCCCCGGATCCTTTTGTTCCTCTCCCGGACTCACTCCCCAATCAGCCACCTGTTCCTCGTCCTGTCATTATCATTTTCACCTGTGTTCACCCCAATTAGCCTTATTCCTCTGTGTATTTAGTTCAGTTCAGTTTCATTCAGTGTTGTCGGTCGATGTCTTTGGTTGTTTATTTTAAACCCGTGTGGTGCCTGTGTTCCTGTCTGCCTGCCTGCATTTATCTATTAAAACCCTGTTCTCCCCGATACTCCGGTCTCCTTGTTCCTCAGCCTGAACCACACCGTGACAGTGACAATGTTGTGGTACACATCTCTTTTTGCTGTAAAATCTGTGAAATCTATACACATTTTCATAAAGTAAATAAGAGTACCTTTTATATTGTTAGTAAGATAAACACTTCTTTGAGCAACTTAGGCTTAGTTGATTTTCCATACATCATTTTTTTGAGAAACATCATCTTACATAAAATGTGAGTATCAAATATAATCCATCAGGATTTTGAGGAATGTTAGGAAAGTATACATTTGCTTGAAAATATCTGCTTTTCATAAATAACCAACACTGGGTTTGCTTATAGATGTATGATAAGGTTTTGGCAATATCATCACGAGAGGGTGAGACAGTTGAGCTGGACAGGCCTGTCATAGCAGAGGGCAATGTGGAGGTCTGGCTTAATGCACTGCTAAAAGAATCCCAGAGGTCTTTGCACCTTGTCATCCGTCAGGCTGCACTTGCCATTCAAGACTCTGGTTTTGAGTTGATTGAATTTTTGGACTCCTTTCCTGCACAGGTATCTAAATAATGACAGTGATACGATTTATAAAGTCAATTTTAAAAAATGGTATAGTATATTAACGGGACTATTGGCTTCTGTGGTTTAAGGTTGGTTTACTAGGAATCCAGATGATCTGGACCAAAGATTCTGAGGATGCATTGAGCAATGCCAGATATGACCGTAAGATCATGGCTAAAACCAACCATTTTTTTCTTGAGCTCCTCAACAATTTAATTGACATGACCACAAAGGACCTTGGAGCTGTTGAACGGACAAAGTATGAAACCTTAATCACCATTCACGTACACCAGAGGGACATCTTTGATGATTTGGTGAGTCCCAGAATATATTCATCCAGTTTATTTACAGTTTATAATGCTATATGCTCAGTCTGAGCATTTTTGAGTTCCATATTTTAGAATTTTCGAACTTTATCATCTTCAATTTTAAAAGCTCTAGAATAGGCAATTTAACTAATGTAGACTGCGAAATTACCAATGCAGTCACTTTGGTGGGGTTATGTCAACTGGCAAGGTTGGATGTTTTGATATCTCATGACTGAATGACAAATTACTGAGTATGTCACAACCCTCAGATATTAGTAAGCGTTTGTGTATGTCCCTTTGAGACAGCTCCAAAAGATAACCACCCAGGAAAAACTGTTTTCTGTTCTTCTCACACAGTGTCGTTTGCACATCAAAAGCCCCACAGACTTTGAATGGCTGAAACAATGCCGTTTTTATTTCAACGAGGACACGGATAAGATGATGATCAACATCACTGATGTGGCTTTCATTTATCAGAATGAGTTTCTAGGCTGCACTGACAGGCTGGTCATCACTCCTCTCACTGACAGGTGCTGCTAAAAATTACAAGCTTGTTTACCTCTATGTTCACACTGTGCCGCAATTTATGTATAATTACAAATCAGATGTGATTTTTCATATACCACACAATTATAAATTCTGCTCAGAACAAAATACCGTAATAAAAATGACGACCATATGAAATTATATTGTGCATAAGGAAAATGAAGATTAAAACCAATGTGTTTTTTTGTTTTTTGTGTGACTTTTTATTTGCTTTCATGATAATTTTAATTACACATTTTAATTACTGTCTGGATGTTTTATAATTGGAATTATTTAAAATGATGATTCATTTTAGATTATCATCACTAAAAAATATGAATGGAGTTATCAACAAAAACGGCTGTATAACAACTTTATGTATAACAACTGTAAAGAAATGTACTGTATGTACAACTTTAATTTCTTACAAATGTATAACAACTTTAAAGCTAAAAATAACACACACACACACATATATATATATATATATATATATATATATATATATTTTTTTTAATGGTCCTAAAATAGCCATATAAGCAAAATGCACATATAACATTTATTACATGTTTATTACTTTCGTACACACTGCATTTTCCTATTTTGTATTGCTTTTCCATAAAGATGTCTAAACATATTTGGATACATTAGCATTTATTTAAATAATTAAATAAATCATTTGTATGTGTGCTTAATGCAAAAACAGTAGATAATTAATTAGAGATGCATCCTGAGTTATAAATATTCAGATTTTTGCTTCTTTTTTTTTTTTTTTTTTACTGGACAACACACAAACATAATAATTAAGAAATGTTTCCTTTGCAGTGAAGATGTTACTTTTTATTGCCTTAAATCATCTCTTCAAAGTCATTTCAATCTATTTCCTAGATGCTACATTACTTTAGCTCAAGCTCTGGGAAATGAGCATAGGGTGGAGCTCCAGCCGGGCCAGCAGGAACAGGAAAGACGGAAACCACTAAGGACATGGGCCGCTGCCTGGGCAAATTGTGGTGGTATTCAACTGCTCTGACCAGATGGACTTCAGAGGCTTGGGCAGAATATTCAAAGGTGCAAACATTATAAAAACAAATGTTACTTTTATTCTTGCTCATTAAATGAAAGCATATTCATGTAATAATATAATCAAATAATGACAATACATTTGAAATCTGTAAGCAATCATCCTAATTTATTACCCATACACAAGCAAATCCTGTATGATATCATGTGTGAAATGAACATACCAATGCTTTGTCATTTCATCAGAGTGTTCGTTTTTTTGTTTTTTGCATACTTGGGGATGAATTTATTTTTTTATATTTAAAATAATTTAAAAAAAATCTGCCTTTAGGTCTCGCTCAGTCGGCTCCTGGGGATGTTTTGATGAGTTTAACCGCATTGACCTGCCGGTGCTCTCAGTGGCGGCTCAACAAATCGCCATTGTGCTCACCTGCAAGACAAGAACGGCGGAAGAACTTTATCTTTACTGATGGTGATAATGTAGAGATGACCCTGAGTTTGGTATCTTCCTCACAATGGTAAGCTGGTGCATCATGTCTTCTGTGAAATGTCACACATCTCACAGAGATTTAAAAGTTTCTTTAACATTTATGAACTAATAACTCATAAAAGGTAGAGATACATTTATTGGAGTGGTTTGCACATTCTCTCACTATACACACACATGTGACTCTACATCAGCTGAATTAGTATATATTAATGAGCCAAGTTACAATTGCCAAGTGTATCTGTGTATTTATCTGTTTTTTTATCATACTGCTGTTTCCAGCAATAAAATTTTCCACTTTATTAAAGCAACAAACCACTAAATCCATGTACCATGAATTGTATCATTAATAGGGGCAGATGAGGGCACAGTATAACAATGTGAATGCAATGTTAAAGTTTGCTTATTTTTTCATACTATATGAAACAAATGGAACATATTTACGAATTCATTGTTTATAGATATTTCTCAAGGACTTTGGAAATCTGACTAAACTGGGTTTAAAGACCCATGAAATGAAAGGTTAAACTTTCAGTCTAACCGTAATATATACAATACAGAAGGTTGTTATCTTCTCTTTTTTTCCATACAGAATTCTGGATACGCAGGGAGACAGGAACTTCCAGAAATCTGAAAATTAACTTCCGCTCAGTGGCGATGATGGTTCCTGACAGGCAGATCATTATCAGAGTGAAACTGGCAAGCTGTGGCTTCATTGACAATATCGAGCTGGCCAGGAAATTCTTCACTCTGTACAAACTGTGTGAGGAGCAGCTCTCTAAACAGGTGACTATCATTAGTAACAGTGTACTACATTATATAGGCCTACTGTATGTATATATATACTTAATAATCACACATTCCGATTTTCCAGTAAGTTCTTCTCTGCTTATTGTAAACTAGATTTACAGAAAAGAACAGTAAAGTGTTGCTAAATAACTAAATATTACCTGTATGTATTATACTATGGGGGGGTGAATGCTTGATTCTGATCGGTTGACGAATGTTCTAAAGTGTGCAATTATTTTTACAGTAAACCCATAGCTATGGTAGTTCCAGGTAGGTCTTGGACGCATTATAGTTTCATATGACCTTCATCGCCAAATGATTTTAGTTGTTTCAAAGATACTTAAATCTGACAACAGCAAATGAAACAAAACCCAAAGAAGACACTGACTAAGCAAATAAATATAACAAACGCCTCGGTTACGACTGTAACCTCGGTTCCCTGAAGAGGGAACGAGACGTTGCACCGAATGACGCTAAGGGAACACTTTGCGTGATGATGTATTGAAGCACATGTAAAATCAGTCCAATGGCGTGACGGGACGTTAGAGGTGGGTGACGTCATGAACCAGGAAACTGTATAAGCCGGTTCAAACCCAGCCACGACAGCTTCGTAAGGTCTGAACAAGTTGCTTACAGGGACGTAAGAGATATGGCAGGTGACGCAACGTCTCGTTCCCTCTTTAGGGAACCGAAGTTGCAGTCGTAACTGAGGCGTTCCCTTTCCCTTTCGAATGACGCTAAGGGAATGTCTATACCAATGCCCCCATAGCGAGAAATTCCTGTCCAGTGTGAAATCAGGTGAGCAGCACTAGGATGAGAGCACTCGGGACCCTGGAGAAGATTCCAAGTCCAGAGCATAAAACCTAATGAATGTGTGAAGTGAGGACCATCACAAACGCCTTTGTAACAGATCTCCTGACAAAAAGACCTTAGAGACCGCGATATTCCTAGTAGAGTGAGACCGAACAGCCAAAGGGGAAGGCTGCCAGGTTGACTTATAAGCAAATAAGATAGCCTCGACCACCCACTTACTAATTCTTTGCTTAGATGCAGGTGACCCTTTGTTAGGGGGTTCGGATTTACACCACAGGGCAGCTCTGTGGTCGTAACCATCCAAAGCCCTAACCGGGCACAGCAAATTGTGCCTCTCCTGGTCCGCATCTTGGAATGGAGGAGGACAGAAGGCCTGCAGCACTATAGATCGGGCCACATTAGTGGGGACCTTCGGAACCTGGTCTAGGACGAAAGAATGCTTTGACGATGCCAGGTGCAAATTCCAAGCACGAGGGTACAACCGACAGAGCCTGAAGATCTCCTATTCTTTTAAGAGACGAAATGGCGAGGAGGAACAGAGTTTTTAGAGTAATAAAACTGGCTGGAACCTCCTCTAGGGGCTCGAAGGGAGCCTGGGAAATGCCTTGGAGGACAATCACCAGGTCCCAAGTTGGAACGCTAGTGCGTTCAGCAGGGCTCAGCCTCAAAGTGTAACGAAGAAAACGAGATACCAACAGGTCTTTCCCCACAGACATTCTACCCAAAGGAATATGGTAAGCACCTATGGCCACCACATAGACTTTCAACGTGGACGGAGATATACCTGCAGTGAACTGGTCTTTCAGAAACTCTAGCACTGAACCGACCGGGCAGTTAACTGGGTTCAACTGATGGTTACTGCACCAGGAAGTGAAAACTCTACATTTTAAAGCATAAAGTTTCCTCATGAAGGGAGCTCTGGATTATAGAATGGTGAGAGACCTGACCCTATGAGCTGGGCCCACTCAGAGGCCAAGCCCACAGGTTCCACAGATCGGGACGAGGATGAAATATCGAGCCTCCTGCTTGGGACAACGGGTCCCTCCTGACGTGAAGCTCCATAGGAGGCCTGTTGAGGAGAGACACTAGATCTGCACACCAAACTCTGCCCGGCCACCGCGGGGCTATAAGAATCAGGCTTAGATAGTCCTTGCCAACTCTCTCCAAAACTCCCGGGAGCAGAGAGATCGGGGGAAATGCGTACAAACGTAATCTCGGCCACTTCTGTACCATCGCATCCAGTTCGAGAGGAGCTGGATGCCTGAAGCCTCCATTCCCTGGCCCTCGGCCCCTGTCTCGATAGGATGTCTGCTCCTACATTCTGGGCCCCCGGGATATAAGCTGCTCTAAGTGAAAACAGCTTGCCCTGGGACCACAATAGGATTTTCTGTGGTAGTTTGCACAGTGGACACGAATGCAAACCCCCTTGATGGTTTATATAGGTGACCACCGATGTGTTGTCTGTGTGGACCAACACATGGTGGCCCCTGAGGTCTTGGAGGAAATACTTGAGAGCAAGAAAAATGGCCATCATCAGCGATTGATATGCCAGCAAAGGTGATGGTCCCCCCATAGACCTCGAGCCGAGCGTCCCTCTAGGATCGCTCCCCAGCCCGTGAGGGTTGCATCTGTTGTTAGCATCCTGCGACAACAAGAAGCACCCAGCATGGGACCCTGGGACAGGAACCAAGATTTCTTCCACATAACCAGGGCACGTAACCATTGCCGCGTAACCTTGATCATGCGAAAGGGTTTGCCCAGGGAAAACTGTTTGGTTCTGAGCCACCACTACAAAGGCCTCATGTGCAGCTGGCCAAAAGTTATCACGCTGGACGCTGCTGCCATCAAACCCAACAGTCTCTCGTACCTGTGGTGGGGCAGCAAAGTGGAGGACAGGGACCCGATTCGGAAGGCCCGGAGGTGGCCCGAAGCAGGGTCTGAGTGTGATGCATGACATTTACCTGTCTCCATGAGACGGCCAGGGATGCGTGAGAAGGCAGATGGCCGGGTCCTCGAACCGCACCCAGCTGCTGTGCTGGCAAACAAGAGGGGGCTGAGGGGTGAAAGGCTTTACAGGGTAGTACACCGCCATACTTCCCCACTTGGGGCCCAGGAACAGAGTAATTTGCTCTTTCTTTGAGATGTGGGTACCACTTGCTCCACACTTTTGGGAGCAAAACAGTGAACGGTGTTGGGAAAGTTCACTTTCTACATGAACTAGTATAAAGTAAAGTGACACTGCTGGCTGGTGTTGCCAGATGCCAGATGCTGGTGTTGCCAGGGTGTTTTTTCGCTACATATTAATAAGGCCTGTTTACATATGCTTTAGCCGGGTTTTCGCCTGGAAGGCACCCTATACAAATCTGGCACCCTATTGTTTGAAGTTAAACTGAGATAGCGTGCGTTCACAGACACCAGAATGAGCGTCTTCACAGTAAATTTCATCAGACAGTAATACAGTAGGTTCAGTTCACGTTCGCCTAAAATATGAAAGCGTTCATGAACTGTCGTTCATTGAACGCGTTCAGGCACAACACTGGCAGTGAAACAGAACACACACACCAAACAAAGACTCCACCCGGCCCTCACCCGGGGGGAAGGAGTGGATCGATGACCAACTCCAAGAGCATCCTCGTTCATCCTGGGCAGCCCGCTCCGGAATGTTCCTGCTGTCGCTTGCCACCTGGCTTGGCAGCGCCTGGAGCGGGCTGGGCGTCTCTACTGTGGCTGGCTTCTTGCTGAGGCCTGGGTGGAGGCTGCGGCCGGTTCACCCCAAAAGGCAGCGGCAACCAGACACAGGTGCACCTGTATCATGACAGACTGCTCCAATGGAGGAACACCTCGCAGCCCTTCACCGCTCCTCAACCAAGGGTTGTGAGGGGGAAAATATATTCAGGCAGTTTTTGGCAGAGAAAGGTACCATTTACCACCTGATAAGCTCTCCATGCATTTCGGGAAAAAAAAGCACTGGGGCGGCGAGCTGAGAACCAGCGCTGCCCGCCCCAAGATACTAATCCTACAACCGAAAGTGAACGGGACAGCCGAGTCGTCATCTCCAGAGGCCAGATCACCCTCCGATGCTGCCATCTGGGGGAACTCCCATTGAAACTGCTGGTCGGTCCATTACAGAGGGACCAGCATGCTCAACAGGAATTCCATCGGCTGCGGTGTTATGGTGGAGTGAGGAGCCCACAGGGAATGGTTAGCGGGCAAGACATCCATCACTATCCTCCAATAACCCATCCCATGTGGCACCCGGGGGTGGGGCATGGTAATGGGGACTCGCACTTTGCGAACGAAGACGACACCGCAATAGTCATATTCCCGCAATGAGAACATGAGCCATCCACAAAAGCTGCCTTAGCATGCCGAACATATACGTTTATACACATAAATATATTGCTCAAACACCTGATGCAACTATTGTGACCGTCAGAGAGGAAAAGGGAACGACCGCATCCAGAAACGCACAGGTGGAATGACATCTTTTTTTAAAATTTTATTTAAAAGACGCAAACGCCCCCTTGTTGCTCTTTCAAAAATGGGACCCGTCACCAGTGCCGGAGCACACAGGAATGACCGCGGCAACAGTGAATTCAGAGACCAGCCGTCAAACACACAAACACAAATACCTGCTTTTGCTCTTAAAACAGTAGCTGAGAGCTCAACGCTTGCGACCACCGCTGTACTGCACTGTAGAAATCACCAGCATTGGGAGAGTCTTTCCAAAAGTGCACTGACACACTCGCTCGTTGAAATCAACAGCACTCTTCAGTGACATCAATACGAAGGCTCTGAAGCGAAAGGCAACTTAGTGCGTGCATCCACTTCTGTATTTATAACAGAAGCACAGGGGCGGAGTGTGTGATGTGAATCACACACGCAAATTACATTGGCTCCTTCAATAGTACTCAAACAACCTTTATAACCTTTATAACTTTATTAGTAAATGTAAATGTATGACTTTTTTTTCTAGGTCCACTATGACTTTGGCCTGCGCAATATTTTGTCCGTCCTGCGTACTCTTGGTGCCGCAAAACGGGCCAATCCCAATGACACAGAGTCTACTATTGTCATGAGAGTTCTGCGAGACATGAACCTGTCCAAACTGGTAAGAATACCCGCGCACATGAGTTTTCTCATATGACTGACATTCACATGACACCTCATGAATATATAAACTTGACACTTATTTGATTATATATTCTCTCTCATATCAGTTTGTGGTTGAATGTCAGAATTCCTTTCTGAAAGCATCTGTCATAACATTCAAATGACACTTGTCTCTGCCCTTTAAGATTGATGAGGATGAGCCATTGTTCCTCAGTTTGATTGAAGATCTTTTCCCTGGAATTCAGTTGGATAAAGCTGGATACCCTAATCTGGAATCAGCCATAGACAAACAGGTTGGAAAAAAAATAATCATATATAATAAATAAAACATTTGTTACGTTTAATAAACAATAATAAACTATAATAAATAAAACATATATATAATAAAACATTTGTTAGGTTGAGGATTAGGAATCAAAATCAAAAATCATTTCCAAAATCTTTGTTAATCTACTAGGTAACTGAGGCTGGTCTTATCAATCACCCACCATGGAGGTTAAAGATCATTCAGCTATATGAGACTCAAAGAGTTCGTCATGGTATGATGGCACTAGGACCCAGCGGAGCAGGAAAAACAACTTGCATCCATACACTTATGAAGGCCATGACTGGTGAGAATTAGACATCAGCCACAATAACTAGGCCATTATGTTATGTGGACAGGGTCCCTTTCATTGGTGATGTAAATAGTGATGTAAATAGTAAACATTTTTAATGTATATGCAACTTACACTGTAAATGCATGTTTAGATTGTGGCGAACCTCACAGAGAGATGCGGATGAACCCTAAAGCTATTACTGCACCTCAAATGTTTGGTCGACTCGATGTGGCAACCAATGACTGGACTGATGGAATCTTTTCCACTCTTTGGAGGAAAACACTCAGAGCAAAGAAAGGTAGATCACCTGTTAAACAAGTGTATAGAATATGCATGAGCAGTAGAAGCTTTTGGGTACAATTACAAATAACTACTGAGTAAAAATAAATTTATTTATTTATTTTTAATTTATTATTATTTTTTTTATATATATATTTTCCAAATTATTCCAACGCATCATGCAATATAAAACATTAAAGTTAACATTCTTATCAATGAAATTAAAGAACATTAGAATTACATATAAAAATAAAAATAAAAAAGAAACATAACACAACATAAAGGAGGTAGGTATACAGTATACATATATAATTACATTAAATAAGAGGAGTTCAATTCTTTGAAGATGTCCATCGTTCTGGTTGCTTTGTGATTTGAGAGACCTTTCAGTGTTTCAAAGTAAATTTTCAAGTCAGCTTTAAAGTGGCAAATGTTAGGTGTCCTTCCATACCATTTACATTTATGTATGTAAAATTTACCAAGAAATAAAATCAAATTTAACATAAAAATTAGACTCTTGTTTATATCTTTTTTACCATAATAAAAAAAAACACATCTCTTTTACCAATGCAGATTTTTACTCCACTTAACATATTAAATAAATATTCCACATCAATCCAAAAAAACCTCACAAACATACATTCAAAGAAAAGATGTAAAACAGTTTCAGTATCCTTTTTACAAAATGTACAGAGTTCAGAAAGGTCATTTTTTATATCTTTTTAGGAACTCATTTGTTGGGTAAATTTTATGTATAATTTTAAAATATATTTTGTATACTTTGTTATTAATACAGTATTTATTAGAATAGGTCCAAATCAATCTCCAATTAATATTTTCAAAATGTTCATTCCAAAAGAATTTATTTCGAGGTGTAGCAGGGCAGTGAATCAAGGATCTAAGTAAAAATAAATAACAACATTTACTTACTATATGGTTATGGTTTGGATTAGGGTTTGGTTTAGAATTAGTAGAATGTATTTACATGTATTAATAATTTACTGTTATTAATATAATACATGTAACAAGTAACAAGGACACTGCAAAATTAAGTGTTACCCAGTTTTTTTCAGCTCCTAAAACTGTTTTCCTGAAACGATTGCCCGTATCAAAGTAACTTTAAAGTATATTGCACTGAACATTAAAACTATTAAACATTCTTAGCATGTCTGGTTTAAAATGTATAAAAAACACATCTACTTTTGGGGGAGCAAATGTTTCAATATATGCCAGCAGAACCCCTCAGGGCTTTTTTTGTCTGGTCAGTTGTGTAAGAAAGCTGATGAGATTTATAACACATGAAAGAGAATGTTTCATTTAAATGGAAACAACATGTTGAAACCTATCGACTCGGTTTTTTAAATCAATGAACAAGTGCATCCATCAAACAGGGTATTTGACACTAATGGGCCAAGCAATCAGCCATAAAATGTCAAATGTCAGTCATTGATCATAATGATTGATGGAGGCCACAACATTATGCAATTGTAGCTGTATCTAATTTAAATTCATTTGTACTTCTTGGTTTGTGTTTAGGGGAACACATATGGATTGTTCTTGATGGGCCAGTTGATGCTATATGGATTGAAAACCTGAACTCAGTCCTGGATGATAACCGTACACTGACATTGGCCAATGGTGACCGCATCCCCATGGCCCCCAATTGCAAGATTGTGTTTGAGCCACACAACATCGATAACGCCTCCCCGGCCACAGTGTCCCGTAATGGGATGGTGTTTATGAGCTCTTCTGTCCTTAATTGGAGCCCTATTTTGGAGGTGGGTGATAACAAATTGGTACTGAATGATACTATTATTGAGTATTCAATATTTAGATCATTTAAGTAATTTTATAGTATTAGTAAACTGTTAGGTTTGTGTTAGTAGAATATGTTGACATGTACTTGCCAAGTTTCTTATATTCAGCAGTAGAGTGTATTTTGGGGGACCATCAAAATAGTGTTTGCAGATATTAAGCAGACAGTCTACTAATACTCTAATGACTGGTAGTTGACATGTAGTCCAAAGTTACTTAAAGTAAGTATGTCTAAAGTGGACTAACAAAATGAAGTGTTACCAATTTAAGTAATTGGTTCGGTTTAGGGTTAGCTGCATGTACTAATACATAATTTATAGTTATTACTATAGTAACTTCATGTAACATGTAACAATGGCACTGTACAATAAAGTGTAACCGAATGCTTGCTTCCATGAAATCTACAGAAATAGTTCACCCAAAAAGGAAAATGATGTCATTTACTCACTCCATTGTTCAAATAATTTTCCTTTCATGGAACAAGAAGGACATAGTATGCTCTATCTCAAGACTAAGGGGCTGTCAAGCTCTAAAAAATCATAAAAGCATCATTCATGAGTGGACTATGGTCTTCTGAATGCAATCTTGTATGAGGAACAGACCAAACTTTAGAATAATTCTCTGAAAATTTGCCATAGCTCTTAAATATCATTATTGCTTTCTCTAATATTCATGCATAATGTCAAAATATGACAAAGGATACCACAAGGAAAACCTTAAAAGTTTAAATGTGTATAATAGTGAATGCCTCTTCAGAAAACTTGGTCTTTATGAACTTTTTGAAGCGTTTAAGTGTTAGTTCACCTAAAAACTAAATCCTTTCGCTTCAAACCCATAATACTTTCACTTATCTTCAGAACACAATTGAAGATATTTTTGATGAAATCTGAGAGCTTTCTGTTCTATCCATTGAGAGCTACGCAACTACCACTTTGACGCTTCAAAAAGTTCATAAAGAGATTATAAAACTAATCAATAAAAGTCAGGCTGTTTAGTCTGAATTTTCTGAAGAGACTTGCGGAAGCTCAAACGTGCCTCATAACTTACGAGAATGGACCTCATTGGTTCTTGCGGAAGCTCAAACGTGCCTCATAACACACAAGAATGGACCTCATTGGTTCTTTCCGAAGCTCAAACGTGCCTCATAACACCCGAGAATGGCCCTCATTGTTTCTTGAGGAAGTCAAACATGCTGCGTAACACGAAAATGAACCTCATTGGTTCTCGCACGTCAAGCAAACATGCTTGACTTTCCATTTATCACAACTGATGTGAGAGTTCATGAACGTTTATGTTATTAAAAGCATAAATTCAATCTCTTCATCATATAAAGTGATCGTGTCTCTCTCACTGAATTCATATGAATTCGTTTTACGACCTATTTTTTAAGCATCAAAGTGACAGTTGTCAATGGAGGGACAGAAATCTCTCAGATTTCATCGAAAACATCTCTAATTGTGTTCCGAAGAGGGTGAGGGTGTGTAATTAATGACAGAATTTAATTTTTTGGGTGGACTTTTCCTTTAAAATTTGGGGGGAGTAAGGCACAGAAGTTGAATGAAAGTCTTATAGGTTGGAACAACATGATTGTTTATAAATTATGGAAACATTTTCCTTTTTGGGTAACATAAATTTAGTATATTAATCAAGTTTGTAGAAATTTGAGAACACTTACAATCTACAATATTTCCCTCCAAATGTGCATAATAAAAGTGAAAGAAAAGGCATCCACTGAACCTCGGTTGTAGAAACCAGTAGTTGTTTCTTAAAGTCCACTCTGAAGTCTAAAATCCCCAAGGCATTTCTCTCTGTCTTTTTAACAGACTTCAAAGTGTTCAACTGTTCAATGCATGAAGAGTAAATGAAGGAGAGCCAGAGAAAGACAGAGAAGAATGATACACTATTTTTAGCTCTAAAGGATAGTTCATTTAATTTCAGTATGTCCTTCCTTACGGGTTTTTTTCACTTGTGTGTTTGTGTGTGCAGGGCTGGCTGAAGAATCGCTCCCCTCAGGAAGGGGTGGTCCTGAGGGATCTCTTTTCGTCCTCCTTCCCTGAGCTCTATCGGTTCAGCATTCAATCTTTGCAGTATAAGATGGACATGCTGGAGGCCTTCATCATCATGCAGTGCATAAACATGCTGCAAGGACTCATTCAGCCCAAGGTTGTAGTCCTTATTACAGATTTTGCAACAGTGAAAGACTGCTTACTAACATGTCAATCCAAAAATAAGGGTTTTAAAGGGTTAGTTCACCCAAAAATGAAAATTATGTCAGTATTTACTCACCCTCATGTTGTTCCAACCCCGTAAGACCTTCGTTAATCTTCGGAACACAAATTAAGATATTTAAGATATTAAAATCGCTCCTGCATACAGTCCATAGGCTTCTTGAGGGACTGGCTCTTGCTGTCCTCGAAAAGTCATTAAAGACATCGTTAAAATAGTCCAAGTGACTACAGGGGCTCAATCTTAAGTTTATCAAACGACGAGAACACTTTTGTGCGCAAAAAAACAACAAAAATAACGACTTTATTTCAACTATTCGTTTATTTCTCCCTCTGCGCGAGTCAGGTTACTAGTTTAATAGCGTAAGCTTCTGTTATTGTACGTCACACGCATCACACACACATGACCAGCGTCGGCCAATAGTGAGCCTACGTGTGACGTAGCTCTACGCAATCACACTACGTTAACTGACTTACAGGCTCATGGAGAAGGAAGTGAATAGTTGAAATAAAGTCGTTATTTTTGTTGTTTTTTTGCGCACAAAAGTGTTCTCGTCGTTTGATAAACTTAAGATTGAGCCCCTGTAGTCACTTGGACTATTTTAACGATGTCTTTAATGACTTTTCGGGGACAGCAAGAGCCAGTCCCTCAAGAAGCCTATGGACTGTATGCAGGAGCGATCTTAATATCTTAAATATCTTAATTTGTGTTCCGAAGATGAACGAAGGTCTTACGGGGTTGGAACAACATGAGGGTGAGTAAATACTGACAGAATTTTCATTTTTGGGTGAACTAACCCTTTAAACTTCAGCTTCTGTCATTAAAAAAACAGAGTAGCACAGTTGTTAGTACATACACTGTATACCAGGGCCGCTGTCAGCTTCCTAACCTTTCTACAATTTAAGTTAGCAGTGAGTAAAAACAACACACCACAAGTGTTCAGGGTCATTTATATCTAGCGCTATATCAAATTATTTTACATAGGCCCAGACGCACTTCTTTAGCCAATTTGCTTGTGGCTTGTCTCTCACACTAAAGACATAACAAGTGTGAAGTACGTTCCAGGTGACGTGGTTATTTTATCAACAGTACCGAAGATACGGTGGTGAGCAAATGTTGAGCAGCCAATCTCATTGGCTGCTGAATCAGCAGAGGCCAACCACTACTACTGCTGTTCACTTGGAAATGTATAACAATTCCCCAAAAATATTGTAGTATTATGGAAATACAGAGAGTAGACCTCTTGGAACTTTAACTGAACACCCCTGCTTTATGCATTAGTGCACATACAGTCCATTATGCATGTATAACATTTTTCCCCTATCCCCTCATAAGCTGTTCCTCCTATATAGTGTATGTGATGCAGTCCTCTACCTGAGAGAGCAATGAACAAGCACGTTTGTGCACTGAAGAGGGCAGTGGTGATATACATAGTAAAAATAATGTCTCCACATACAAGATTTCATTTGATGAGATTCATTGGTGCATTGTGGATGTTTTCAAATCTTATTAAAATGCATTATAGGAATTAGCAATGATTTCTGACAGCACTATAACATGTCTGACACCTGAAACTGTGTACTAGTGAAAGGGTGATTTGACAATGGCTATAGCAAAATAATACAATTTCGCTACATTTAATGCAGTGAGATTTGATTAATCTTGACAGCGGCCGTCATTAAACTGAAATATTGAATGCTCGTTGATCAGCTGAAGAAAATAAAATGTATAGGCTCATTAATATATGATGCAATATAAGCAGAATAAGCTTAAGTCAATCTATGAATGATTAAACGTATACTGAAGTCCTGACCGGTTTACTCAATACATTTCTTCTTGACATTCAACCCATGCAGATTTTCCCTTATCTGAAAGTCATGAATATGATTATAGGATGAACTGTCCCCAGTAAATGTCACACATTATAACTCGCATTTAGCTTTGAGATACACATTATACAGTCCTATTGTAACCACACTATCATTCTATGAGAATTAAACATGAGCCAAATATGCATTACACCCACTAGCTCTGTAAAAAAAGGACCTATAACCTTCAAAAGCACTTTGGGCTTGATGTAATTCTTTCATACACAGTGTGTATAGAGCACCAACAATACAACCTGCAAATAAATATGTAATTGACACATCCAGTGTCATTGGATGTTGAAGGATATTAACAGGCTGGAGCTGAAAAGAAACATTCATGCGTATATTCTTATCACTGGTGCTGTCGTGTTCTTTCTTTCTTTCTTTCTTTCTTTCTTTCTTTCTTTCTTTCTTTCTTTCTTTCTTTCTTTCTTTCTTTCTTTCTTTCTTTCTTTCTTTCTTTCTTTCTTTCTTTCTTTCTTTCTTTCTTTCTTTCTTTCTTTCTTTCTTTCTTTCTTCTTTCTTTCTTCTTTCTTTCTTTCTTTCTTTCTTTCTTTCTTTCTTTCTTTCTTTCTTTCTTTCTTTCTTTCTAAAGAAATTAGTACTTTTATTCCAGAAGGACACATTAAATTGATCAAAAGTGACAGTAAGATTCTTAAAAAGATTTGTTTTAAATAAATGCTGTTGTTTTGTACTTCCTATTTATCAAATTATTCTGAAAAAAAGATCAGTTTCAAACCAACTGTAACTCTGTAACAACTTATTTCAATACTGATAATAATAAGAAATGTTACTTGAGGATATTTCACAACATTATATTTAATTTCACACTAAACTTTTGAATGGTAGTGTACTGTATATGAATGTGCTGATAATCCGGATAGAGGTAGATTTGCATGGGGAATGCATGCAACATCAAATTATTTAATATTTTAACTATACCTTTAAAAAAACAAATGTTTTCAATAGCTGTCGTCCTCATTAACCCAGATTTTGTAGCTTCTAGCAGTTAATTTTCTGACACTGTTAAACAGACTAAATATTATATCAACTTTTTTAATTATTAATGCATATCCAATCTAGTACATATGGACCATTTTACAACAGATTAACCTAATCTGAAATTTGACAAAAAGTATCATGCATATTATTCTTAAAAGTTATCAAAACATATTTAGTGGTCAGTCATGGATATACATTTTCACAATAATGGATTAGATTATTATTATTATTTGCATATATCTGATAATGCATAATATCTTTTCTCTGGTTTCATGAGTGCAAAAATAATAATTTTATCAGGCCTTCATGCTCTGACAGATCTTTGATGGTGTTTTTAATGATTTAACCCATCAGGAGCAGGGAGGGGAGCTGTCTCGTGAGCACATGGAACGACTGTATGTCTTCTCTCTGATGTGGAGTGTGGGAGCCCTGTTGGAACTGGATGATCGAATGAAGATGGAGCAATGGCTCCGTCACCATGACAACATCTGCCTAGACCTTCCCAACATCCCTCCCCACAGCGAGGACACTATGTTCGACTTTTACGTCACTAATGATGGTATCTAACACAGTCACACGCCTCATTCTGTGTTAAGATTGCTTCATTTTTATCTGCCTTTGTCTATGGTTCAGTTTACATATACATCTTCGATTTATTATAATTGTTTGAATCTTTTCAACTTGTCAGGTTTTCCAATTGGTAAATGAAGAAAAGCTGTTTAGGGAGACTGACTGTTAAGAAGTTTTTTTCTTCTGAACAAGAGCATGCTGGGAAATTACTCTTTCTGTCAGTACAATTCAAGCAGCAGTCTATAGAATTTCTATGACATTTTTCCTATTGAGAGGAGAACTTGCATGTTTATGGAGAATAGTGTATTTGTAGTCTGTAAGTCTATAAGTCTATAAGCCTCAAGACAAATCTGAGTATATTCTAGGTTGACTTCTTTTCACAGCTGAAGCTTGAAACAAAATAGCTTAGACCCAAAAGTCTCTGGTTTATAAGTGTCCTTAGAAGTTTTGTTGCAAAATACTGTACACTTTGCAATTCAAATAGATGCCTAATTAGCAGCAAGTTCCCTAGCCCTTAAATTGGAAAACTCCACTTGTGAGTCAGAACCAGGGTTAATAACCCTATTTAATTATAGAACAGATTGGAAGTTCATTATGGAATTTTAATAAAGGTTCTTGCAAGATGCTATTCACAGTATTAACAATGAAAACTGTTTGTTTTGTAGGCCATTGGGTTCACTGGAATACCAGAGTGGAAGAGTATATTTACCCACCTGACTCTACACCAGAGTATGGCTCCATATTGGTGCCCAACGTAGACAATGTTCGCACTGACTTCCTCATCCAGACCATTGCAAAGCAGGGAAAGGTGAGAGCCTTTTCACTCTTTTGAATTATATATATATATATATATATAACCTGTTTCGATTTAATGATCAGGCTGCACATTTATCTGCCTGTTACATTATTAATATTGTCATATATACGTATGTATATAATATGTTCTCAAAACTGGCAAGACTGCAAAGTGCTATGTTTGTTAGTTTACAGTACATAGTTATTATGGAATTATTCAATTCCCTTGACAGTTTAAACACAAGGGTCCACAGAAGCCTGACCGAACATCCATCGAGCACTGGCTCTGAGACAAGAACAAACACTGTTTTGGTGGAATAATGTTATCTGTCTTTGTAAATTGGAATTCAATTGTAGATTGTATTATAAAACCCTCGGTAACACTTTATAATAACTACACGCTGATAATGCATGAGCAAAAACTTTATTCATAATTCATAAAGCACTAATAGACATTAATAAGCAGTTTATAAATACAGCTATAAATGCTTTCTTCTTGGTTTAAAAGCAATCCTTTTTCATCCTTTATTAACAATTAATTAATCATTTTCTAAATGAAGAATTGCATTTTTTTTATAAAACAGTTATTTAAGAGTTTTCAGTGGTTAGAACATGTAAGTAAATGATTAATAAACTATTTAAATGTACAATCATACATCTTATTATTCAGACATATAGTGACGGTAGCTTAGTGTGTTAAATGCTTTATTAACATGTTTTTATGCTGTAATTTAGGGTTAATTTGGGTAGTTATAAAGCATTTAGTAGTGGTCAGTTAACTATGTTTGTGAGCTCATCTAAAGTGAGGACTATTCATGCCTTGTAAAGCATTTATAAAGGAGATTTAAAGGCTTTTAAATATTTCTATGTTCTGTATCACTGTGTTGTGTTTGTTACATTTTACTGTTTAGAAGATTGATGCGCCTTTAAATCTCCTTTATAAATGCTTTACAAGGCATGAATTGTCCTCCCTTTATATGAGCGGTAACACTTTACAATAAGGTTCGTTAGTTAACATTAGTTAACTGCATTAGTTAATATGAACTAATAATGAATAGCACATATACAGCATTTGTTAATCTTTGTTAATGTTATTTTCAACATTTACTAATACTTGATTAAAATCTTGCTAACATTAGTTAATGCCCCGTGAACTAACATGAACAAATGATGAACAGCTGTATTTTCATGAACTAACATTAACAAAGATTAACAAATGCAGTAACTAATGTATTGCTCATGGTTAGTGCATGTTAGTAAATACATTAACTAATGTTAACTAATGAACCTTATTGTAAAGTGTTACCATATGAGCTCACAAAATAGTTAACTGACCACTACTAAATGCTTTATAACTGTATTTACTACACACTTTCTAAGTGATCTTATGAATGTCTGACAACTCCTAAATAAATGGTTAGTAAATAAAGCTATAGTTAATTTAGAAATTATGAATTGATCATTAACAAAGTATGCAAATACAATTATTAAACGCATTATAGATATGCTTATGAATCAAGAAAAAAAACATTTATAGCTGTATTTATAAACTGCTTATTAATGTCTGTTAATGCTTTATAAATTTGTAATTAACTTCTTATTCATGCTTAACAAATGATTGATAGCATGCAGTTATTATAAAGTGTTACCAAACCCTCTCGATCTGATAAAAACACTCATAGTTTGTAGATTGTATTCTATAGTGTAGTAGTTATAGACAATGACACCATGCAGTGCATTATTGATTTGTCTAAGTGAGGCTTGTTTAAATGGACAGCTACTTTGTTTGTCATCAAGACTTTTCCTGTGCTGCCAGCACTATGATTAGCCTTGCACAAGGACAGATGGTCGCCCTCTCTGTGAGTCTACTCGTGTTTCTTCATGTGTTTCAGGCTGTGCTTTTGATAGGAGAACAGGCACTGCCAAACTGTCATCATCAAAGGCTACATGTCCAAATATGACCCAGAATCCCACACTGCCAAGAGTCTCAATTTCTCCTCTGCCACCAACCTCTTATGTTTCAGGTACATTAAGTGTTTTTT
>NW_024121154.1:150337-210187 GCF_016745375.1 Pimephales promelas
CCATAGAACTGTAGAACATAAACATGAATCTTGAAGATGGTTCATTTCTTTACCCCTGAAAAATATACAATATTATTCTGACTTGGTGGTGTGTCAGCCAGCGAATCCTCTGATTCTGACCTTGTTCTTTTACTACTCAGAGTCTGAAGCCAGGAGAACATATCAAGTGTCCATTGAATTTGTATTTTAACCGAGCAGCTATGGTTGCGCGTTACACACACCCTCTCCGGACCACGTTGAGTTGACACACTGACAGCGGCAAAAGCGACGCATGCGATTTACACTTGTAAAACTCAAGGGTGTATGGGTAATGTCTCTGCTCTCGGTGGGACGAATTAGGAAGCGTGCATTTTGAAGGGTACTGTGAAAAGTGGCAACGCAGCCAAAGGATTAAAACAGATGTGCAGACGTTCTGGGCGCACGTAGAGGTGACGGTATGCTCAAGAGATACATTTGGAAGTGGCGTACCGGCCGACTTAAAGCACTGACTCCAACTCTTTCGCCATATCTAAATTTAAAATGAATTGTGAAAATTCTTCACCCTAAAAGTCACGTGAACATATACGATTAAAGGAGCTGTATGCAAGATTGTGGCCAAAACTGGTACTGCAATCACTTTCAAATTAGGGTGTATCCCTGCCTTCGCCCATGACTCGAGGTTGCCAGATATACTGCAGGTTCCAGAAGGAATGTAGGCTGCAACAAGACGCTTCCAATTGGAAGTGACGAGTCCTACACAGTGACTTTTTTTTCCTGTTAATTATTTATTTCGGACTTTGTAACAAAGTATTTCAGATTCATATCGAGTTTTTTTGAGGTTTCGCAACGTTAGAATTTTTTTTTTATCCGATTCCAACATGTTCGTATCTGCAGCTGTGGTAACTAGAGAAGAGCTGGCAACCTGAATGCTGTAACACTACTGACTCTGTGATTGGTAGATCGGTGGAGGGTGACAAATCAGAACAAAACACAACTTAACAACATCAACATTAGTCAAGGGCTGCGACTTAACTTTTTAAATGACAATATCCTGGCCGGACTACTGTTGTCAGTGATATAAGTATTTGAAATGAACATCCCAATGTCTAGTGACATATCAGGGAAAAGTTATGATTAATTGAAATCATTTTTTTGCATACAGCTCCTTTAAATTACTTCCTTGAAGTGACCATCGCATGTTCCTTTCAGTAACGGACTTGTTGAAAGACCCTTCATGAAGGGATTCAGTTGTTTACTTTCGTTTGGAACACCCCTACAAAAGGGGTCCCGTTCCAGAAGAACCCTTCAAGGTTGCAAAAACAATATTTGTAATTCGCCCTAGAACTCAGAAACTAAACATGACCGTGACCATGACAGTATAATTTTTTTTGTGTGTGTTTTTAACTTACTGCTTTAAATAAGCTAGTTTAATGTCCATGGTACCACTCCATATTCTCTTTTTTCTTACATAGTACATATACTTGATATTGGTTACATATACTGTAAATGTTATGTAATTTATGTATGCATATAAAGTAATCCTTGGTTTGATTATTTATTTTAAAATGATCTGCCGTTTCACAGAATCGCTTTGACAACCTCTTCCGCAAGTACATCACATACACAGGTGGGGAGGAGCTCTTTGGCCTATCTGTTACCCAGCATCCACAGCTGCTTGAGATCAGGAAACAGTTGACACTTCTCCAAAAGCTCTACGGACTCTACAACAGTGTCATTGACACAGTCAACGGTTACTATGACATCTCATGGGCCGACATTCACATTGACAGAATCAACAATGAACTTCTTGAGTTTCAGACGAGGTGAGAAGGGTACAGAAGTCAAACTAAATTTCTGAAGACCCTCTCTCTGGCAGTCATGTAATAAGTTACATTGAAAAGCATGAAGGCACCAGGGGATTTCAATTGTGCTGGTCTGTTCTGGTAATTGCAGAAGCTTCTCAGAAAAGAGATTCATTCTCCATGCCTGTCAAGAAGTGAAATTAAAGTCAGCTGTGTTGGAGCAAGGACCAGTGTAATGCAATAATTGTTTCAGAATAAAAGGATTAATGGAGAGTTTTCTGTCTGATGCAATTTACTTGAGTTAAATATAATAATTATGGACATCTTTATAGTTTACACCAGCATCATTTGCAGTCAGTAAGATTTACTTTACAATATGCTGTCACCCAATGTTAATTTACTGTAATAGTGGACAAAAAATGTTCAAAGCTAACTATACATTTCTTTAAATGTGAAATCAGACACAATGAACTTTAAATTTCACACCTTTAAATGTTCTTATTTTGTAGGTGCCGTAAGCTGCCGAGGGCCCTTAAAGAGTGGCAGGCATTTCTTGACCTGAAAAAAACTATTGACGAATTTAGTGAGTGCTGCCCCTTGCTGGATCTAATGACCAACAAAGCAATGATGACACGCCACTGGAAGAGAATTACTGAGGTTACAAGTCACACCTTTGAGGTCGAGACTGATAACTTCAAGCTTCGCAACATCATGGAAGCCCCACTGCTGAAGTACAAAGAAGAAATAGAGGTCAGAATTAGTTTGTAATTCCATAGACATAAATAGAGATTAGATTGCAATTTTGGCCTTAAAGTTCTCCACTTTTTAAAGACTTTGTAAATAATCCATTATATTTGTAACAACACATTTGAGCAGGATATCTGTATCAGTGCTGTGAAGGAGCGTGACATCGAGCAGAAACTCAAGCAAGTAATTGCAGAATGGGACAACAAGACCTTTACCTTTGCCCAGTTTAAAACCAGAGGCGAGCTCCTTCTGAGAGGAGACAGTACGTCTGAGATCATTACTAACATGGAGGACAGCCTGATGGTGCTTGGTTCACTTATGAGCAACAGGTGAGCCAAATAGGTCAACAATGGGCTATATGCACGCATAAATTCCGCATTTATGCTCGTCCATTTCCGGTTGTGGAGATTAAAGCGGAGGAGAACCGAGGAAAACGGGATTATGCCAGAGTCTTCAAAATTTACTGTCCTCCCGACTTGGAAACGAAACGTACATACGTTTAGATGTAATTTTTTATATAGTTATGTTTATTTAATATAATTTTAAAAAGAAGCTTAAACACAAGGGGTGTCTGTTTTATCTGTTTTTGTGACTAACGTTTCTTTATTATAACCATGGAGTATAAAATTCAATATAAATTCTCTGTATTGCATTGGACTCTACGATCGGCGGAAGTTATCGAGCATCCTTAATCCTTCACTGGAAATACCGCCGTGCATAGAGTCCATTAATTTCTCTGGAAAATTCTACTGTCCGTGCAGTTGCAGTTTATTTATATTCTAATATTCGAGTGTTATTGACTTATTTCGGAGAAAAACAGGTTTCACTCATGAATTTGGCAAATTGGTCGTGTTGAATTGTGGTTTTACATTTAAATGTGTGTGTGTGTATATATATACACTCTAAAAAATGCTGGGTTGTTTTAACCCAATTTTGGGTCAAATATGGACAAACCCGAAATGTTGGGTTAAAAATGTAATGTAAAAATTTAACCCAACGGCTGGGTTAGTCCATATTTGACCCAAAGTTGGGTTAAAACAACCCAGCATTTTTTAGAGTGTATATATATAGTAAATTTATAATTGGTATAGGAAAACAAATGGAATGATTCGGGACAATTATTTAATTTATCCTTTAATATTCCTGACCTTGTGCCTTATATCTCTGTAGATACAACACACCTTTCAAAGCCCAGATCCAGAAGTGGGTTCAGAACCTCTCCAATACAACAGATATCATTGAGAACTGGATGACTGTACAAAACCTCTGGATTTACCTTGAGGCTGTTTTTGTTGGTGGAGACATAGCCAAACAGCTGCCAAAGGTAATATCAGTAATTCAGTCTCACTCCCACACATTGACACTTTTTTGGCCATTTTATTGAAAGTGAAGAAACGATGGGGGAAAAAAGAGAAAACTAATGCTAAATGAGGCCTTATTATAAAGTGTTACCAAAAAAAATTGAATAATTACATAGTTAAAATTGTACTTTATGATTTAAATAATCATATCATAACATGCTATATGATAATAAGATGTTTAATTTTTAGAATCTCAATTTTAGAACTAGTCTTCTGTTTGTTTTGTTTTGTTGTGTTAAATAACACAGATTTTGCTGAAGCTTTTGTTTTGTGAAATTCCAGATACCATAGGTGTTTCTTGTTTCCCTGGAGCTAAATATGTAATGTGAAATCTTAAATTCAAGTGAAACCTTCTCTTTTAGGAGGCAAAGCGCTTCTCCAACATCGATAAATCGTGGGTTAAAATCATGACTCGAGCTCATGAGATGCCCAATGTAGTCCAGTCGTGTGTGGGAGATGAGACTATGGGTCAGCTACTGCCTCACCTGCTGGAACAGCTAGAGATGTGTCAAAAATCTCTCACAGGGTACATAACACTTATCTGTTTTTCAGTCTAGTCCTTGATTCAGCAGTTTTATAACCAGTTTCTATTGCAAGATGGAACTTTTATGTTTTCACAGTTTGAGTTGAAAAAACTATTCTGAAATATACGTTTTTAAATCAATTTTGAAATAAATTGCTATTTTTGTTAGGTTAAAGTGGATCTAATTCATAGTGCTGCCAATTTTTAGCTTGTCTTCTGCTTTTACAGGTATCTGGAGAAAAAGCGATTGCTGTTTCCACGGTTCTTCTTTGTATCGGATCCTGCATTGCTGGAGATTTTGGGCCAAGCATCTGACTCCCACACCATCCAGGCTCACCTGCTTAATATCTTTGACAACATCAAATGTGTCCACTTCCATGAAAAGGTGATCATTACTTTAACCTAGAAAGCCTGCTTTCTTATTCTTAAAGCATCCCTCTTCATGTCTGTCACGCTGGGTTATAGAGATCACATGATAAAGAAGAAGATAAGGTTCAGAAAGTCTTTAATAATCCACACGAGTCAACAAGGCAGACACAACCTAAGCATTATTATGACCAGACAAATGAGAGCTGAAAACACAGCAACTTAAATAGTAGGGCAAACAAGGGTGATTAATGATGGACAGCTGAACAGAACGACTTGTAATAATCAGCAACCATGACAACTAAAGAGTGGCTGGAAATCTGAACAAAGGAAAACATAAAACTGATGATTTGAAAAGTGAAAGTGAAAAACTAACAAGGCAATGGGCTATATATACGCATAAGTTCTGCATTTGACGCAAGGATGCTCGTCCATTTCCGGTTCCGGCAGAGTCTTCAAAATTGACTGTCCTCCCATCTTTTAAACGAAACGTACATACGTTTAGATCTAATTTTATATATAGTTATGTTTATTTAATATAATTTTAAAAAGAAGCATAAACACAACGAGGGGTGTCTGTTTTATCTGTTTTTGTGACTAACGTTTCTTTATTATAACCATGGAGTATAAAATTCAATATAAATGCTCGGTATTGCATTGGACTCTACGATCGGCGGAAGTTATCGAGCATCCTTACATCTTCACCGGAAATAACGCCGTGCATAAAGCCCATTGTGACAATGTTGTGGTACACATCTCTTTTTGCTGTGAAATCTGTGAAATCTATACACATTTTCATAAAGTAAATAAGAGTACCTTTTATATTGTTAGTAAGATAAACACTTCTTTGAGCAACTTAGGCTTAGTTGATTATCCATACATCATTTTTTGAGAAACATCATCTTAAAATGTGAGTATCAAATATAATCCATCAGGATTTTGAGGAATGTTAGGAAAGTATACATTTGCTTGAAAATATCTGCTTTTCATAAATAACCAACACTGGGTTTGCTTATAGATGTATGATAAGGTTTTGGCAATATCATCACGAGAGGGTGAGACAGTTGAGCTGGACAGGCCTGTCATAGCAGAGGGCAATGTGGAGGTCTGGCTTAATGCACTGCTAAAAGAATCCCAGAGGTCTTTGCACCTTGTCATCCGTCAGGCTGCACTTGCCATTCAAGACTCTGGTTTTGAGTTGATTGAATTTTTGGACTCCTTTCCTGCACAGGTATCTAAATAATGACAGTGATACAATTTATAAAGTCAATTTGAAAAAATGGTATAGTATATTAACGGGACTATTGGCTTCTGTGGTTTAAGGTTGGTTTACTAGGAATCCAGATGATCTGGACCAAAGATTCTGAGGATGCATTGAGCAATGCCAGATATGACCGTAAGATCATGGCTAAAACCAACCATTTTTTTCTTGAGCTCCTCAACAATTTAATTGACATGACCACAAAAGACCTTGGAGCTGTTGAACGGACAAAGTATGAAACCTTAATCACCATTCACGTACACCAGAGGGACATCTTTGATGATTTGGTGAGTCCCAGAATATATTCATCCAGTTTATTTACAGTTTACAATGCTATATGCTCAGTCTGAGCATTTTTGAGTTCCATATTTTAGAATTTTAGAACTTGATTATCTTCAATTTTAAAAGCTCTAGAATAGGCAATTTAGCTAATGCAGACTGCGAAATTACCATTGCAGTCACTTCTGGTGGGGTTATGTCAACTGGCAAGGTTGGATGTTTTGATATCTCATGACTGAATGACAAATTACTGAGTATGTCACAACCCTCAGATATTAGTAAGCATTTGTGTGTGTCCCTTTGAGACAGCTCCAAAAGATAACCACCCAGGAAAAACTGTTTTCTGTTCTTCTCACACAGTGTCGTTTGCACATCAAAAGCCCCACAGACTTTGAATGGCTGAAACAATGCCGTTTTTATTTCAACGAGGACACGGATAAGATGATGATCAACATCACTGATGTGGCTTTCATTTATCAAAATGAGTTTCTAGGCTGCACTGACAGGCTGGTCATCACTCCTCTCACTGACAGGTGCTGCTGCAAATACAAGCTTGTTTACCTCTATGTTCACACTGTGCCGAAATTTATGTTTAATTACAAATCAGATGTGATTTTTCATAGACCACACAATTATAAATTCTGCTCAGAACAAAATAATAAAAATGACAGCCATATGAAATTATATTGTGCATAAGGAAAATGAAGATTAAAACCAATGTGTTTTTTTTGTGTGACTCTTTATTTGCTTTCATGATACTTAGCATATGTTCCCCACATTTTAATTACTGTCTGGATGTTTTATAATTGGAATTATTTAAAATGATGATTCATTTTAGATTATCATCACTAAAAAATATGTATGAAGTTATCAACAAAAAACGGCTGCATAACAACTTTATGTATAACAACTGTAAAGAAATGTACTGTATGTACAACTTTAATTTCTTACAAATGTATAACAACTTTAAATATATATATATATATATATATATATATATATATATATATTTTTTTTTTTTTTAATGGTCCTAAAATAGCCATATAAGCAAAATGCACATATAACATTTATTACATGTTTATTACTTTCGTACACACTGCATTTTCCTATTTTGTATTGCTTTTCCATAAAGATGTCTAAACATATTTGGATACATTAGCATTTATTTTAATTTAAATAATTAATTAAATCATTTGTATGTATGCTAAATGCAAAAACAGTAGATAATTAATTAGAGATGCATCCTGAGTTATAAATATTCAGATTTTTGCTTCTTTTTTTTTTTTACTGGACAACACACAAACATAATAATTAAGAAATGTTTCCTTTGCAGTGAAGATGTTACTTTTTATTGCCTTAAATCATCTCTTCAAAGTCATTTCAATCTATTTCCTAGATGCTACATTACTTTAGCTCAAGCTCTGGGAATGAGCATGGGTGGAGCTCCAGCCGGGCCAGCAGGAACAGGAAAGACGGAAACCACTAAGGACATGGGCCGCTGCCTGGGCAAATATGTGGTGGTATTCAACTGCTCTGACCAGATGGACTTCAGAGGCTTGGGCAGAATATTCAAAGGTGCACATTATAAAAACAAATGTTACTTTTATTCTTGCTAATTAAATGAAAGCATATTCATGTAATATAATCATAATGACAATACATTTGAAATCTGTAAGCAATCATCCCTAGTTTATTACCCATACACAAGCAATATCTGTATGATATCATGTGTGAAATGAACATAACTAATGCTTTGTCATTTCATCAGAGTGTTCGTTTTTTTGTTTTTTGCATACTTGGGGATGAATTTATTTTATTATATTTAAAATAATTTTTAAAAAAATCTGCCTTTAGGTCTCGCTCAGTCTGGCTCCTGGGGATGTTTTGATGAGTTTAACCGCATTGACCTGCCGGTGCTCTCAGTGGCGGCTCAACAAATCGCCATTGTGCTCACCTGCAAGAAAGAACGGCGGAAGAACTTTATCTTTACTGATGGTGATAATGTAGAGATGAACCCTGAGTTTGGTATCTTCCTCACAATGGTAAGCTGGTGCATCATGTCTTCTGTGAAATGTCACACATCTCACAGAGATTTAAAAGTTTCTTTAACATTTATGAACTAATAACTCATAAAAGGTAGAGATACATTTATTGGAGTGGTTTGCACATTCTCTCACTATACACACACATGTGACTCTACATCAACTGAATTATATATTAATGAGCCAAGTTACAATTGCCAAGTGTATCTGTGTATTTATCTGTTTTTTTTATCATACTGCTGTTTCCAGCAATAAAATTTTCCACTTTATTAAAGCAACAAACCACTAAATCCATGTTACCATGAATTGTATCATTAATAGGGGCAGATGAGGGCACAGTACAATGTGATGCAATGTTAAAGTTTGCTTATTTTTTCATACTATATGAAACAAATGGAACATATTACGAATTCAGTTGTTTATAGATATTTCTTAAGGACTTTGGAAATCTGACTAAACTGGGTTTAAAGACCCAATGAAATGAAAGGTTAAACTTTCAGTCTAACCGTAATATATACAATACAGAAGGTTGTTATCTTCTCTTTTTTTCCATACAGAATCCTGGATACGCAGGGAGACAGGAACTTCCAGAGAATCTGAAAATTAACTTCCGCTCAGTGGCGATGATGGTTCCTGACAGGCAGATCATTATCAGAGTGAAACTGGCAAGCTGTGGCTTCATTGACAATATCGAGCTGGCCAGGAAATTCTTCACTCTGTACAAACTGTGTGAGGAGCAGCTCTCTAAACAGGTGACTATCATTAGTAACAGTGTACTACATTATATAGGCCTATGTATATATATATACTTAATAATCACATATTCCGATTTTCCAGTAAGTTCTTCTCTGCTTATTGTAAACTAGATTTACAGAAAAGAACAGTAAATTGTTGCTAAATAACTAAATATTACCTGTATGTATTACACTATGGGGGGGTGAATGCTTGATTCTGATCGGTTGACGAATGTTCTAAAGTGTGCAATTATTTTTACAGTAAACCCATAGCTATGGTAGTTCCAGGCAGGTCTTGGACGCATTATAGTTTCATATGACCTTCATCGCCAAATGATTTTAGTTGTTTCAAAGATACTTAAATCTGACAACAGCAAATGAAACAAAACCCAAAGAAGACACTGACTAAGCAAATAAATATAACAAACGCCTCGGTTACGACTGTAACCTCGGTTCCCTGAAGAGGGAACGAGACGTTGCACCGAATGACGCTAAGGGAACACTTTGCGTGATGATGTATTGAAGCACATGTAAAATCAGTCCAATGGCGTGACGGGACGTCAGAGGCAGGTGACGTCATGAACCAGGAAACTATATAAGCCGGTTTAAACCCAGCCGCGACAGCTTCGTAAGGTCTGAACAAGTCGCTTACAGGGACGTAAGAGATAGGGCAGGTGACGCAACGTCTCGTTCCCTCTTCAGGGAACCGAAGTTACAGTCGTAACTGAGGCGTTCCCCTTCCCTTTCGAATGACGCTAAGGGAATGTCTATACCAATGCCCCCATAGCGAGAAGTTCCTGTCCAGTTTGAAATCAGGCGAGCAGCACTAGGATGAGAGCACTCGGGACCCTGGAGAAGATTCCAAGTCCAGAGCATAAAACCTAATGAATGTGTGAGGACCATTACAAACGTCTTGTAACGGATCTCCTAAATAAAAAGGCCTTAGAGACCACGATACTCCTAGTAGAGTGAGACCAAACAGGCTAAGGGGAAGGCTGCCAGGTTGACTCAAAAGCAAGTAAGATAGCCTCGACCACCCACTTACTAATTCTTTGCTTAGATGCAGGAGACCCTCTGTGGTCGTAAGCATCCAAAGCCCTAACCGGGCACAGCAAATTGTGCCTCTCCTGGTCTGCATCCTGGAATGGAGGAGGACAGAAGGCCTGCAGCACTATAAATCGGGCCACATTAGTGGGGACCTTCGGAACATAACCTGGTCTAGGATGAAAGAATGCTTTGACCATGCCATGTGCAAATTCCAAGCACGAGGGTACAACCGACAGAGCCTGAATTATTTTAAGAGACGAAATGGCAAGGAGGAACAGAGTTTTTAGAGTAAGAAAACTGTCTGGAACCTCCTCCAGGGGTTCGAAGGGAGCCTGGGAAATGCCTTGGAGGACAATCATCAGGTCCCAAGTCGGAACGCTAGTGCGTTCAGCAGGGCTCAGCCTCAAAGTGCCACAAAGAAAACAAAATACCAACATTTCTTTTCCCACAGACATTCTACCCAAAGGAATGTGGTAAGCACCTATGGCCACCACATAGACTTTCAACGTGGACGGAGATATACCTGCAGTGAACTGGTCTTGCAGAAACTCTAGCACTGAACCGACCGGGCAGTTAACTAGGTTCAACTGATGGTTACTGCACCAAGAATTGAAAACTCTCCATTTTAAAGCATAAAGTTTCCTCATGAAGGGAGCTCTGGATTATAGAATGGTCTTCACAACCTCGGTCGAGAGACCTGACCCTATGAGCTGGGCCCCCTCAGAGGCCAAGCCCACAGGTTCCACAGTTCGGGACGAGGATGAAATATCGAGCCTCCTGCTTGGGACAACGGGTCCCTTCTGACGGAAAGCTCCATAGGAGGCCTGTTGAGGAGAGACACTAGATCTGCAAACCAAACTCTGCCCGGCCACCGCGGGGCTATAAGAAGCAGGCGTAGATAGTCCCCGTGAACTCTCTCCAAAACTCCCGGGAGCAGAGAGATCGGGGGAAACGCATACAAACGTAATTTCAGCCACTTCTGTACCATCGCATCCAGTTCGAGAAGAGCTGGATGGGTGAAGGAGAACCAGAGTTCTACCTCCATATCAGCTCCACCACCTCGGGGTGGAGCCACCATTCCCTGGCCCTCGGCCCCTGTCTCGATAGGATGTCTGCTCCTACGTTCTGGGCTCCTGGGATATAAGCTGCTCTAAGTGAAAGCAGCTTGCCCTGGGTCCACAAGAGGATTTGGTGCGCTAGTTTGACACAGTGAACGCAAACCCCCTTCATGGTTTATATAGGCGACCACCGATGCGTTGTCTGTGTGGACCAACACATGGTGGCCCCTGAGGTCTTGGAGGAAATACTTGAGAGCAAGAAAAATGGCCATCATCTCCAGGCGATTGATATGCCAGGAAAGGTGATGGTCCCCCCATAGACCTCGAGCCGAGCGTCCCTCTAAGATCACTCCCCAGCCCGTGAGGGTTGCATCTGTTGTTATCCTGCGACAAGAAGAATAACATCCTTGCATCCTGCGACAAGAAGAAGCACCCAGCACGGGACCCTGGGACAGGAACCAAGGTTTCTTCCACATAACCAGGGCACGTAACCATCTCCGCGTAACCTTGATCATGCGAAAGGGGTTGCCCCTCAGGCAAAACCCTTTGGTTCTGAGCCACCACTACAAAGGCCTCATGTGCAGCTGGCCAAAAGTTATCACGCTGGACGCTGCTGCCATCAAACCCAACAGTCTTTTGTACCTGTGGTGGGGCAGCAAAGTGGAGGACAGGGACCCGATTCGGAAGGCCCGGAGGTGGCCCGAAGCAGGGTCTGAGTGTGATGCATGACACTTACCTGTCTCCATGAGACGGCCAGGGATGCGTGAGAAGGCAGATGGCCGGGTCCTCGAACCGCACCCAGCTGCTGTGCTGGCAATCAAGAGGGGACTGAGGGGTGCAAGGCTTTACAGGGTCATACACCGCCAGACTTCCCCACTTGGGTCCCAGGAACAGAGTAATTTGCTCTTTCTTTGAGGTGTGGGTACCGCTTGCTCCACACTTTTGGGAGCAAAGCAGTGAACGGTGTTGGGAAAGTTCACTTTCTACATGAACTAGTTCAAAGTTCAGTTCACACATTTTAAAATTAACTAGTTCAGTTCATAGTTCATACTTCAAAAAATGAACTAGTTCATTTATAGTTCTTTTTTTTCTCCATATTTTGCAAGCTTTTTATTATTATTATTATTATTGCCACAGCCCATATACAATCACAGACAACAATTTTTTTATTGATGGGCAGTTTGCACAGAAATGTAAGATTTTTCCCATCCTCACCGACCTCGTCATAAAATCCTTTAAATGATCATACGACACCTCCTCGCTGGCTGGATTGTCGACGGCGGCCGCGGCGTGACACTGCTGGCTGGTGTTGCCAGATGCTGGTGTTGCCAGTGTGTTTTTTCGCTACATATTAAGGCCTGTTTACGTGTGCTTTAGCCGGGTTTTCGCCTGGAAGGCACCCTATACAAATCTGGCACCCTATTGTATGAAGTTAAACTGAGATAGCGTGCGTTCACAGACACCAGAATGAGCGCGTTCACAGTAAAGTTCATTAGACAGTAATACAGTAGGTTCAGTTCACGTTCGCCTAAAATATGAAAGCGTTCATGAACTATCGTTCATTGAACGCATTCAGGCACAACACTGGCAGTGAAACAGAACACCCACACCAAACAAAGACTCCACCCGGCACTCACCTGGGGGGAAGGAGTGGATCGATGACCAACTCCAAGAGCATCCTCGTCCATCCTGGGCAGCCCGCTCCGGAATGTTCTCGCTGTCGCTTGCCACCTGGCTTGGCAGCGCCAGGAGCGGGCTGGGCGTCTCTACTGTGGCCGGCTTCTTGCTGAGGCCTGGGTGGAGGCTGCGGCCGGTTCACCCCAAAAGGCAGCGGCCGCCAGACACAGGTGCACCTGTGTCATGACAGACTGCTCCAATGGAGGAACACCTCGCAGCCCTTCACCGCTCCTCAACCAAGGGTAGTGAGGGGGAAAAGCTATTCAGGCAGTTTTTGGCAGAGAAAGTACCCTTTACCACCTGATAAGCTCTCCATGCATTTCGGATAAGAAAAGCTCTGGGGCGGCGAGCTGAGAACCAGCGCGGCCCGCCCCAAGATACTAATCCTACAACCGAGAGTGAACGGGACAGCCGAGTCGTCATCTTCAGAGGCCAGATCACCCTCCGATGCTGCCATCTGGGGGAACTCCCATTGAAACTGCTGGTCGGTCCATTACAGAGGGACCAGCATGCTCAACAGGAATTCCATCGGCTGCGGTGTTATGGAGGAGTGAGGAGCCGACAGTGAATGGTTAGCGGGCAAGACATCCATCACTATCCTCCAATAACCCATCCCATGTGGCACCCGGGGGTGGGGCATGGTAATGGAGACTCGCACTTTGCGAACGAAGACGACACCGCAATAGTCATATTCCCCGCAATGAGAACATGAGCCATCCACAAAAGCTGCCTTAGCATGCCGAACATATACGTTTATACTAGGGCTGTCAGTTTAACGCGTTATTAACGGCATTAACGCAAACCCATTTTAACGCCGTTAATTTTTTTATCGCGCGATTAACGGTCTTTTTGTCCTAGGAAACTTTGTAGTTTTTTCACATGCTTTTGCAACAGGACGCGGCATGCGTCCTAATCCATTTTGGCGACGCGACTCGTCATCCACTCAAAGCCGGCTCGCAAGACGAAACATGTGTTTGCGGCGTGCCTGTTGTTTTGTTTACGGTCTAGATTCGCTTGCGCTTTGGTCAAAGAAGCAACAAAACATCCTCGCGCGGCACAAGCCATTGAAATGAATGGGTTCAGAGCGCAGCGCGAGGACGTTTTGTGCCGCACACACTCGTTTCGGCTTGCGAGCCGGCCAAATAGTAACGTTACGTGTTGAGTGGATGACGAGCGCGAGACGCCGAAATGGATGCCCTAAGATTCTGAATGGAAAGTTTACTTTTAAAAAGTTGCCATATTGTCCCATTGACAAGACCAAGCGATCTGTGTGTTTTGTCGTTGTGAACTGAGCGATCATCATCGCAGCACGTCCAGTCTGAAATACCACTTGATGATGGCCAAGCAAACACACACACACACACACAGATGATACGAATTATCCACCCCCTCGCCAATATTAGGGCCTCGTCAGTATTTCTTTCACCCTTTTATTGATAGACAGTGTTACATTGTGTGAGAGATTATTTATATATGTTAGTGTGAAATTGAACACTATTCCAATGTTATTTTCAATAATAATTTTTCCACTTTTCCATATTGATAAGAGCATTAAAATGAGAAAAAAAAATTTGTAACAAAAAGAAATCAAGAGACATTTAGAATAGATAAAAATGTGCGATTAATCGCGAGTTAACTATGACATTAATGCGATTAATCGCGATTAAATATTTTAATCGTTTGACAGCACTAGTTCATACACATAAATATATTGCTCAAACACCTGATGCAACTATTGTGACCGTCAGAGAGGAAAAGGGAACGGCACAGGTGGAATGACATCTTTTTTTTTAATTTTATTTAAAAGACGCAAACGCCCCCTTGTTGCTCTTTCAAAAATGGGACCTGTCACCAGTGCCAGAGCACACAGGAATGACCGCGGCAACGGTGAATTCAGAGACCAGCCGTCAAACACACAAACACAAATACCTGCTTTTGCTCTTAAAACAGCAGCTGAGAGCTCAAAGCTTGCGACCACCGTTGTACTGCACTGTAGAAATCACCAGCATTGGGAGAGTCTTTCCAAAAGAGCACTAACACACTCGCTCGTTGAAATCAACAGCACTCTTCAGTGACATCAATACAAAGGCTCTGAAGCGAAAGGCAACTAGTGCATCCACTTCTGTATTTATAACAGCGCACAGGGGCGGAGTGTGTGATGCGAATCACGCATGCCAATTACATTGGCTCCTTCAATAGTACTCAAAAAACCTTTAGAACCTTTATAACTTTATTAGTAAATGTAAATGTATGACTTTTTTTTTTTCTAGGTTCACTATGACTTTGGCCTGCGCAATATTTTGTCCGTCCTGCGTACTCTTGGTGCCGCAAAACGGGCCAATCCCAATGACACAGAGTCTACTATTGTCATGAGAGTTCTGCGAGACATGAACCTGTCCAAACTGGTAAGAATACCAGCGCACATACACACAGAGTTTTCTCATATGACTGACATTCACATGACACCTCATGAACATATAAACATGACACTTATTTGATTATATATTCTCTCTCATATCAGTTTGTGGTTGAATGTCAGAATTCCTTTCTAAAAGCATCTGTCATAACATTCACATGACACTTGTCTCTGCCCTTTAAGATTGATGAGGATGAGCCATTGTTCCTCAGTTTGATTGAAGATCTTTTCCCTGGAATTCAGTTGGATAAAGCTGGATACCCTAATCTGGAATCAGCCATAGACAAACAGGTTGGAAAAAAAATAATCATATATAATACTATAATAAATAAAACATTTGTTACGTTTAATAAACAATAATAAACTATAATAAATAAAACATATATATATAATAAAACATTTGTTAGGTTGAGGATTAGGAATCAAAATCAAAAATCATTTCCAAAATCTTTGTTAATCTACTAGGTAACTGAGGCTGGTCTTATCAATCACCCACCATGGAGGTTAAAGATCATTCAGCTATATGAGACTCAAAGAGTTCGTCATGGTATGATGGCACTAGGACCCAGCGGAGCAGGAAAAACAACTTGCATCCATACACTTATGAAGGCCATGACTGGTGAGAATTAGACATCAGCCACAATAACTAGGCCATTATGTTATGTGGACAGGGTCCCTTTCATTGGTGATGAGAATAGTGATGTAAATAGTAAACATTTTTAATGTATATGCAACTTACACTGTAAATGCATGTTTAGATTGTGGCGAACCTCACAGAGAGATGCGGATGAACCCTAAAGCTATTACTGCACCTCAAATGTTTGGTCGACTCGATGTGGCAACCAATGACTGGACTGATGGAATCTTTTCCACTCTTTGGAGGAAAACACTCAGAGCAAAGAAAGGTAGATCACCTGTTAAACAAGTGTATAGAATATGCATGAGCAGTAGAAGCTTTTGGGTACGATTACAAATAACTACTGAGTACAAATAAATTTATTTATTTATTTTTTATTTTTTTTATATATATTTTCCAAATTATTCCAACGCATCATGCAATATAAAACATTAAAGTTAACATTCTTATCAATGAAATTAAAGAACATTAGAATTACATATAAAAATAAAAATAAAAAAAGAAACATAACACAACATAAAGGAGGTAGGTATACAGTATACATATATAATTACATTAAATAAGAGGAGTTCAATTCTTTGAAGATGTCAATCGTTCTGGTTGCTTTGCGATTTGAGAGACCTTTCAGTGTTTCAAAGTAAATTTTCAAGTCAGCTTTAAAGTGGCAAATGTTAGGTGTCCTTCCATACCATTTACATTTATGTATGTAAAATTTACCAAGAAATAAAATCAAATTTAACATAAAATTAGACTCTTGTTTATATCTTTTTTACCATAATAAAAAAAACATCTCTTTTACCAATGCAGATTTTTACTCCACTTAACATATTAAATAAATATTCCACATCAATCCAAAAAAACCTCACAAACATACATTCAAAGAAAAGATGTAAAACAGTTTCAGTATCCTTTTTACAAAATGTACAGAGTTCAGAAAGGTCATTTTTATATCTTTTTAGGAACTCATTTGTTGGGTAAATTTTATGTATAATTTTAAAATATATTTTGTATACTTTGTTATTTATACAGTATTTATTAGAATAGGTCCAAATCAATCTCCAATTAATATTTTCAAAATGTTCATTCCAAAAGAATTTATTTCGAGGTGTAGCAGGGCAGTGAATCAAGGATGTAAGTAAAAATAAATAACAACATTTACTTACTATATGGTTATGGTTCGGATTAGGGTTTGGTTTAGAATTAGTAGAATGTAATTACATGTATTAATAATTTACTGTTATTAATATAATACATGTAACAAGTAACAAGGACACTGCAAAATTAAGTGTTACCCAGTTTTTTTCAGCTCCTAAAACTGTTTTCCTGAAACGATTGCCCGTATCAAAGTAACTTTAAAGTATATTGCACTGAACATTAAAACTATTAAACATTCTTAGCATGTCTGGTCTAAAATGTTTAAAAAAAACACATCTACTTTTGGGGGAGCAAATGTTTTAATATATGCCAGCAGAACCCCTCAGGGCTTTTTTTGTCTGGTCAGTTGTGTAAGAAAGCTGATGAGATTTATAACACATGAAAGAGAATGTTTCATTTAAATGGAAACAACATGTTGAAACCTATCGACTCAGTTTTTTTAAATCAATGAACAAGTACATCCATCAAACAGGGTATTTGACACTAATGGGCCAAGCAATCAGCCATAAAATGTCAAATGTCAGTCATTGATCATAATGATTGATGGAGGCCACAACATTATGCAATTGTAGCTGTATCTAATTTAAATTCATTTGTACTTCTTGGTTTGTGTTTAGGGGAACACATATGGATTGTTCTTGATGGGCCAGTTGATGCTATATGGATTGAAAACCTGAACTCAGTCCTGGATGATAACCGTACACTGACATTGGCCAATGGTGACCGCATCCCCATGGCCCCCAATTGCAAGATTGTGTTTGAGCCACACAACATCGATAACGCCTCCCCGGCCACAGTGTCCCGTAATGGAATGGTGTTTATGAGCTCTTCTGTCCTTAATTGGAGCCCTATTTTGGAGGTGGGTGATAACAAATTGGTACTGAATAATACTATTATTGAGTATTCAATATTTAGATCATTTAAGTAATTTTATAGTATTAGTAAACTGTTAGGTTTGTGTTAGTAGAATATGTTGACATGTACTTGCCAAGTTTCTTATATTCAGCAGTAGAGTGTATTTTGGGGGACCATCAAAATAGTGTTTGCAGATATTAAGCAGACTGTCTACTAATACTCTAATGACTGGTAGTTGACATGTAGTCCAAAGTTACTTAAAGTAAGTATGTCTAAAGTGGACTAACAAAATGAAGTGTTACCAATTTAAGTAATTGGTTCGGTTTAGGGTTAGCTGCATGTACTAATAAATAATTTATAGTTATTACTATAGTAACTTCATGTAACATGTAACAATGGCACTGTACAATAAAGTGTAACCGAATGCTTGCTTCCATGAAATCTACAGAAATAGTTCACCCAAAAAGGAAAATGATATCATTACTCACTCCATTGTTCAAATATTCTTCCTTTCATGGAACAAGAAGGACATATTATGCTCTATCTCAAGACTAGGGGGCTGTCAATCTCTAAAAAAATCATAAAAGCATCATTCATGAGTGGACTATGGTCTTCTGAATGCAATCATAGCTTTGTATGAGGAACAGACCAAACTTTAGAATAATTCTCTGAAAATTTGCCATAGCTCTTAAATATCATTATTGCTTGCTCTAATATTCGTACATAATGTCAAAATATGACAAAGGATACCACAAGGAAAACCTTAAAAGTTTAAAGGTGTATAACGGTGAATGCCTCTTCAGAAAACTTGGTCTTTATGAACTTTTTGAAGCGTTTAAGTGTTAGTTCACCTAAAAATTAAATAATTTCTTTTCAAACCCATAAGACTTTCACTTATCTTCAGAACACAATTGAAGATATTTTTGATGAAATCTGAGAGCTTTCTGTTCTATCCATTGAGAGCTACGCAACTACCACTTTGACGCTTCAAAAAGTTCATAAAGAGATTATAAAACTAATCAATATAAGTCAGGCTGTTTAGTCCGAATTTTCTGAAGAGACTTGATGGCTTTATATGATAAGAAACATTTAATTTAGGCTTTATCCACATTTACACATTGATCAGCAAACATAAACAAAAGCTCAACTGAACCTGATTGATGCTCAAGACAAAAAACTCATTGGTCTTTGCGGAAGCTCAAACGTGCCTCATAACACATAAGAATGGACCTCATTGGTTCTTGCGGAAACTCAAACATGCCTCATAACCCACGAGAATGGACCTCATTGGTTCTTGCCGAAGCTCAAACATGCCTCATAACCCACGAGAATTGACTTCATTGGTTCTTGCCGAAGCTCAAACGTGCCTCATAACCCACGAGAATGGACCTCATTGGTTCTTGCGGAAGCTCAAACGTGCCTCATAACACACAAGAATGGACCTCATTGGTTCTTGCCGAAGCTCAAACGTGCCTCATAACACCCGAGAATGGCCCTCATTGTTTCTTGAGGAAGTCAAACATGCTGCGTAACACGAAAATGAACCTCATTGATTCTCGCACGTCAAGCAAACATGCTTGACTTTCCATTTATCACAACTGATGTGAGAGTTGATGAATGTTTATGTTATTAAAAGCATAAATTCAATCTCTTCATCATATAAAGTGATTGTGTCTCTTTCACTGAATTCATATGAATTCGTTTTACGACCTATTTTTTAAGCATCAAAGTGACAGTTGTCAATGGAGGGACAGAAATCTCTCAGATTTCATCGAAAACATCTCTAATTGTGTTCCGAAGAGGGTGAGGGTGTGTAATTAATGACAGAATTTAAATTTTTGGGTGGACTTTTCCTTTAAAATTTGGGGGGGAGTAAGGCACAGAAGTTGAAAGAAAGTCTTATGGGTTGGAACAACATGATTGTTTATAAATTATGGACACATTTTCCTTTTTGGGTAACATAAATTTAGTATATTAATCAAGTTTGTAGAAATTTAAGAACACTTACAATCTACAATATTTCCCTCCAAATGTGCATAATAAAAGTGAAAGAAAAGGCCTCCACTGAACCTCGATTGTAGAAACCAGTAGTTATTTCTTTAAGTCCACTCTGAAGTCTAATGGCTCGTTTCCACTGAGTGGTACGGTACGGTACAGTTCGGTTCGGTACGCAATTATTTGCGTTTCCACGGTCAAAAGTTGTGAATGGTACCAAAAAGCCGAACCGTACCGTACCACTTTTTTGGGTACCCGGGTACCTAGCACAGTGAAAGGGTACTAGAACGCTGATTGGTGGACAGAGTATCGTCACTCGCGCGTGCTACAAGGGCATTAAGCATACAGTTGAAATATAATTCTACTGTTATTGTGTCACGAAATGTAGTTTTAAGAGTTTTTCAGGCGAGAAAGTAGTTTTTTTAAAGATCAAATCTGTGGTTTATTTATAGATGTTTCATAATTTGACTGAGATCCATTCCAAGCGATCACCGGACGCTCGCGCTCGTGTCCCCCGCCTGGAACAGCCTTTCCTCGGCTAGTCATCCTCATGTTTGCCGCTGACGTGGACGTCTCTGTCTGTAGTGGTTAAACATGAGATATAGTTCGTCTTGTATAAACCTAACAGGTGATCTTTAGTCTCGTGGATCTATAATTCGTTCCCTGGCCAATAGTTTTGGCAGAAGGCTACGTGAAGTTTCATATCTTTGAGCGTTGAATTTGTATATTTCACTGACTGAATTGTTTCTTGATGTTATTTCAGCTTTACTGTATTTTGTACCTTTTACGTATACTTTTATAATGGCTATTGATAAAACTGAAATTCAACAAAAAGAGATAGTTTTGTCTTTTTTTTTTTTTTTTTTACAAGATCGTCTGTAATGTTCTTTATTGCAACATTTGTACCAATGCATGCGATATGCAATACATTACATTACATATTGCCTGGAATATGTTTAATATTTAAAAATTTAAACGAGAAGAGGCAGGGTTGTTTTATATAGTTTTGTTATAAATATATAATGTTACATACATGCAGTGATAATAAATAGGCTATGCGTTGCCTGAACCACATGTATGTGCTTTAGAATGTTTAAAATGTATTGAAATGAAATCGAAAAGAAGCAGAGTGGTGTTTTATTACACATTTCGTTTTATTGTTGCCTAAAATGAACATACAGAGATAACCGGAGTCGCAGAGCCAGAGCGAGCTGAGTGCCGCGTTGAAGAACGCGCTCGGGATCATTCTCCTGAGTCGGACTTTGCGTTGGCTTCTTGGAAACGCCTAATGCCAGCGCTTGTTTCTAGTGACAAACATGCCGAGATGCAAGAACAAGATCTGCTGTCTGTCATCCATTGTTGTTTACTATGTCGCTTTCTTCGCGCGAAAATGACGTCGATCGCTTCTTTCCAGCATACCACGCCTATCAAGTAAGGGTACTGTTGGCGGTGGAAATGCAAGCCTGATCACGGTGTACCCGACCCGACCCGTACTGTACTGTCCCGTACCGTACCGCACCCCTCAGTGGAAACGAGCCATTAAATCCCCGAGCCATTTCTCTCTGTCTTTTTAACAGACTTCAAAGAGTTCAACTGTTCAATGCATGAAGAGTAAATGAAGGAGAGCCAGAGAAAGACAGAGAAGAATGATAAACTATTTTTAGCTCGAAAGGATAGTTCATTTAATTTCAGTATGTCCTTCCTTACAGGTTTTTTTCACTTGTGTGTTTGTGTGTGCAGGGCTGGCTGAAGAATCGCTCCCCTCAGGAAGGGGTGGTCCTGAGGGATCTCTTTTCGTCCTCCTTCCCTGAGCTCTATCGGTTCAGCATTCAATCTTTGCAGTATAAGATGGACATGCTGGAGGCCTTCATCATCATGCAGTGCATAAACATGCTGCAAGGACTCATTCAGCCCAAGGTTGTAGTTCTTATTACAGATTTTGCAACAGTGAAAGACTGCTTACTAACATGTCAATCCAAAAATAAGGGTTTTAAAGGGTTAGTTCACCCAAAAATGAAAATTATGTCAGTATTTACTCACCCTCATGTTGTTCCAACCCCGTAAGACCTTCGTTAATCTTCGGAACACAAATTAAGATATTTAAGATGTTAAGATCGCTCCTGCATACAGTCCATAGGATTCTTGAGGGACTGGCTCTTAAAATAGTCCAAGTGACTACAGGGGCTCAATCTTAAGATTATCAAACGACGAGAACACTTTTGTGCGCAAAAAAACAACAAAAATAACGACTTTATTTCAACTATTCGTTTATTTCTCCCTCTGCGCGAGTCAGGTTACTAGTTTAATAGCGTAAGCTTCTGTTATTGTACGTCACACGCATCACACACACATGACCAGCGTCGGCCAATAGTGAGCCTACGTGTGACGTAGCTTTACGCAATCACACTACATTAACTGACTACAGGCCCATGGAGAAGGAAGTGAATAGTTGAAATAAGGTCGTTATTTTTGTTGTTTTTTTGCGCACAAAAGTGTTCTCGTCGTTTGATAAACTTAAGATTGAGCCCCTGTAGTCACTTGGACTATTTTAACGATGTCTTTAATGACTTTTCGGGGACAGCAAGAGCCAGTCTAAATATCTTAATTTGTGTTCCGAAGATGAACGAAGGTCTTACGGGGTTGGAACAACATGAGGGTGAGTAAATACTGACAGAATTTTCATTTTTGGGTGAACTAACCCTTTAAACTTCAGCTTCTGTCATTAAAAAAACAGAGTAGCACAGTTGTTAGTACATACACTGTAAACCAGGGCCGCTGTCAGCTTCCTAACCTTTCTACAATTTAAGTTAGCAGTGAGTAAAAACAACACACCACAAGTGTTCAGGGGCATTTATATCTAGCGCTATATCAAATTATTTTACATAGGCCCAGACGCACTTCTTTAGCCAATTTGCTTGTGGCTTGTCTCTCACACTAAAGACATAACAAGTGTGAAGTACGTTCCAGGTGACGTGGTTATTTTATCAACAGTACCGAAGATACGGTGGTGAGCAAATGTTGAGCAGCCAATCTCATTGGCTGCTGAATCAGCAGAGGCCAACCACTACTACTGCTGTTCACTTGGAAATGTATAACAATTCCCAAAAATTATTGTAGTATTATGGAAATACAGAGAGTAGACCTCTTGGAACTTTAACTGAACACCCCTGCTTTATGCATTAGTGCACATACAGTCCATTATGCATGTATAACATTTTTCCCCTATCCCCTCATAAGCTGTTCCTCCTATATAGTGTATGTGATGCAGTCCTCTCCCTGAGAGAGCAATGAACAAGCACGTTTGTGCACTGAAGAGGGCAGTGGTGATATAGATAGTAAAAATAATGTCTCCATATACAAGATTTCATTTAAAGAGATTCATTGGTGCATTGTGGATGTTTTCAAATCTTATTAAAATGCATTATAGGAATTAGCAATGATTTCTGACAGCACTATAACATGTCTGACACCTGAAACTGTGTACTAGTGAAAGGGTGATTTGACAATTGCTATAGCAAAATAATACACTTTCGCTACATTTAATGCAGTGAGATTTGATTAATCTTGACATGCTCGTTGATCAGCTGAAGAAAATAAAATGTATAGGCTCATTAATATATGCAGAATAAGCTTAAGTCAGTCTATGAATGATTAAACGTATACTGAAGTCCTGACCGGTTTACTCAATACATTTCTTCTTGACATTCAACCCATGCAGATTTTCCCCTTATCTGAAAGTCATGAATATGATTAGGATGAACTGTCCCCAGTAAATGTCACACATTATAACTCGCATTTAGCTTTGAGATACACATTATACAGCCCTATTGTAACCACACTATCATTCTATGAGAATTAAACATGAGCCAAATATGCATTACACCCACTAGCTCTGTAAAAAAAAGGACCTATAACCTTCAAAAGCACTTTGGGCTTGATGTAATTCTTTCATACACAGTGTGTATAGAGCACCAACAATACAACCTGCAAATGATTATGTAATTGACACATCCAGTGTCATTGGATGTTGAAGGATATTAACAGGCTGGAACTGAAAAGAAACATTCATGCGTATATTCTTATCACTGGTGCAGTCGTTTTCTTTCTTTCTTTCTTTCTTTCTTTCTTTCTTTCTTTCTTTCTTTCTTTCTTTCTTTCTTTCTTTCCTTCTTTCCTTCTTTCCTTCTTTCCTTCTTTCCTTCTTTCTTTCTTTCTTTCTTTCTTTCTTTCTTTCTTTCTTTCTTTCTTTCTTTCTTCTTTCTTTCTTTCTTTCTTTCTTTCTTTCTTTCTTTCTTTCTTTCTTTCTTTCTTTCTTTCTTTCTTTCTTTCTTACTTTCTTACTTACTTACTTACTTACTTACTTACTTACTTACTTAAGAAATTAGTACTTTTATTCCAGAAGGACACATTAAATTGATCAAAAGTGATAGTAAGATTCTTAAAAAGATTTATGTTTTAAATAAATGCTGTTGTTTTGTACTTCCTATTTATCAAATTATTCTGAAAAAAGATCAGTTTCAAACCAACTGTAACTCTGTAACAACTTATTTCAATACTGATAATAATAAGAAATGTTAATTGAGGATATTTCACAACATTATATTTAATTTCACTCTAAACCTTTGAATGGTAGTGTACTGTATCTGAATGTGCTGATAATCCGGATAGACTTGTAAGGTAGATTTGCATTATTATTTAATATTTTAACCATACCTTTAAAAAACACAATTGTTTTCAATAGCTGTCGTCCTCATTAACCCAGATTTTGTAGCTTCTAGCAGTTTATTTTCTGACACTGTTAAACAGACTAAATATTATATGAACTTTTTTTTTATGAATGCATATCCAATCTAGTACATATGGAACATTTTACAACAGATTAACCTAATCTGAAATTTGACAAAAAGTATCATGCATATTATTCTTAAAAGTTATCAAAACATATTTAGTGGTCAGTCATGGATATACATTTTCACAAGTTCACAATAATGGATTAGATTATTATTATTATTTGCATATCTGATAATGCATAATATCTTTTCTCTGGTTTCATGAGTGCAAAAATAAGAATTTTATCAGGCCTTCATGCTCTGACAGATCTTTGATGGTGTTTTTAATGATTTAACCCATCAGGAGCAGGGAGGGGAGCTGTCTCGTGAGCACATGGAACGACTGTATGTCTTCTCTCTGATGTGGAGTGTGGGAGCCCTATTGGAACTGGATGATCGAATGAAGATGGAGCAATGGCTCCGTCACCATGACAACATCTGCCTAGACCTTCCCAACATCCCTCCCCACAGCGAGGACACTATGTTCGACTTTTACGTCACTAATGATGGTATCTAACACAGTCACACGCCTCATTCTGTGTTAAGATTGCTTCATTTTTATCTGCCTTTGTCTATGGTTCAGTTTACATATAAATCTTCGATTTATTATAATTGTTTGAATCTTTTCAACTTGTCAGGTTTTCCAATTGGTAAATGAAGAAAAGCTGTTTAGGGAGACTGACTGTTAAGAAGTTTTTTTCTTCTGAACAAGAGCATGCTGGGAAATTACTCTTTCTGTCAGTACAATTCAAGCAGCAGTCTATAGAATTTCTATGACATTTTTCCTATTGAGAGGAGAACTTGCATGTTTATGGAGAATAGTGTATTTGTAGTCTGTAAGTCTATAAGTCTATAAGCCTCAAGACAAATCTGAGTATATTCTAGGTTGACTTCTTTTCACAGCTGAAGCTTGAAACAAAATAGCTTAGACCCAAAAGTCTCTGGTTTATAAGTGTCCTTAGAAGTTTTGTTGCAAAATACTGTACACTTTGCAATTCAAATAGATGCCTAATTAGCAGCAAGTTCCCTAGCCCTTAAATTGGAAAACTCCACTTGTGAGTCAGAACCAGGGTTAATAACCCTATTTAATTATAGAACAGATTGGAAGTTCATTATGGAATTTTAATAAAGGGTTCTTGCAAGATGCTATTCACAGTATTAACAATGAAAACTGTTTGTTTTGTAGGCCATTGGGTTCACTGGAATACCAGAGTGGAAGAGTATATTTACCCACCTGACTCTACACCAGAGTATGGCTCCATATTGGTGCCCAACGTAGACAATGTTCGCACTGACTTCCTCATCCAGACCATTGCAAAGCAGGGAAAGGTGAGAGCCTTTTCACTCTTTTGAATTATATATATATATATATATATATATATATATAACCTGTTTCGATTTAATGATCAGGCTGTACATTTATCTGCCTGTTACATTATTAATATTGTCATATATATACGTATGTATATAATATGTTCTCAAAACTGGCAAGACTGCAAAGTGCTATGTTTGTTAGTTTACAGTACATAGTTATTATGGAATTATTCAATTCCCTTGACAGTTTAAACACAAGGGTCCACAGAAGCCTGACCGAACATCCATCGAGCACTGGCTCTGAGACAAGAACAAACACTGTTTTGGTGGAATAATGTTATCTGTCTTTGTAAATTGGAATTCAATTGTAGATTGTATTATAAAATCCTCGGTAACACTTTATAATAACTACACGCTGATAATGCATGAGCAAAAAGTTTATTCATAATTCATAAAGCACTAATAGACATTAATAAGCAGTTTATAAATACAGCTATAAATGCTTTCTTCTTGGTTTAAAAGCAATCCTTTTTCATCCTTTATTAACAATTAATTAATCATTTTCTAAATGAAGAATTGCATTTTTTTTATAAAACAGTTATTTAAGAGTTTTCAGTGGTTAGAACATGTAAGTAAATGATTAATAAACTATTTAAATGTACAATCATACATCTTATTATTCAGACATATAGTGACGGTAGCTTAGTGTGTTAAATGCTTTATTAACATGTTTTTATGCTGTAATTTAGGGTTAATTTGGGTAGTTATAAAGCATTTAGTAGTGGTCAGTTAACTATGTTTGTGAGCTCATCTAAAGTGAGGACTATTCATGCCTTGTAAAGCATTTATAAAGGAGATTTAAAGGCTTTTAAATATTTCTATGTTCTGTATCACTGTGTTGTGTTTGTTACATTTTACTGTTTAGAAGATTGATGCGCCTTTAAATCTCATTTATAAATGCTTTACAAGGCATGAATTGTCCTCACTTTATATGAGCGGTAACACTTTACAATAAGGTTCGTTAGTTAACATTAGTTAACTGCATTAGTTAATATGAACTAATAATGAATAGCACATATACAGCATTTGTTAATCTTTGTTAATGTTATTTTCAACATTTACTAATACTTGATTAAAATCTTGCTAACATTAGTTAATGCCCCGTGAACTAACATGAACAAATGATGAACAGCTGTATTTTCATGAACTAACATTAACAAAGATTAACAAATGCAGTAACTAATGTATTGCTCATGGTTAGTGCATGTTAGTAAATACATTAACTAATGTTAACTAATGAACCTTATTGTAAAGTGTTACCATATGAGCTCACAAAATAGTTAACTGACCACTACTAAATGCTTTATAACTGTATTTACTACATACTTTCTAAGTGATCTTATGAATGTCTGACAACTCTTAAATAAATGGTTTGTAAATAAAGCTATAGTTCATTTAGAAATTATGAATTGATCATTAACAAAGTATGCAAATACAATTATTAAACGCATTATAGATATGCTTATGAATCAAGAAAAAAAAACATTTATAGCTGTATTTATAAACTGCTTATTAATGTCTGTTAATGCTTTATAAATTTTTAATTAACTTCTTACTCATGCTTAACAAATGATTGATAGCATGCAGTTATTATAAAGTGTTACCAAACCCTCTCGATCTGATAAAAACACTCAATAGTTTGTAGATTGTATTCTATAGTGTAGTAGGTTATAGACAATGACACCATGCAGTGCATTATTGATTTGTCTAAGTGAGGCTTGTTTAAATGGACAGCTACTTTGTTTGTCATCAAGACTTTTCCTGTGCTGCCAGCACTATGATTAGCCTTGCACAAGGACAGATGGTCGCCCTCTCTGGAGTCTACTCGTGTTTTCTTCATGTGTTTCAGGCTGTGCTTTTGATAGGAGAACAGGGCACTGCCAAAACTGTCATCATCAAAGGCTACATGTCCAAATATGACCCAGAATCCCACACTGCCAAGAGTCTCAATTTCTCCTCTGCCACCACACCTCTTATGTTTCAGGTACATTAAGTGTTTTTTTTTTTTTTCCCCAAAACATGTATTTTGGTTACACTTACTATGAAGTCTGGCAATACTTTATTACTGTGTTGTAATGCAAAAATATAAATCTTTTGGGGAGGAAATAACACACACACACACACACACACTCAAACTCTCCTATAAGGCCGTCTATGTCATATGCATCCTTAGATTTCTGTGTGCAGTGTATGTTATATGCACGATACTCTTAAAAGTGTTGAAGCACATTACTGTGTACAAAAGAAAATGGTAGAAAATTAATAGTTAATGCAAGGATGCGTTAAATTGATCATAAGTGACTTTGAACCATTTAAATTGTTACAAAACAAATTCTGTTTCAAATAAATGCTGTTTCTTTTTTTACTTATTTAATCAATTTATCCAGAAAAAAGTAACAAAGTTTACACAAAAATATTAATTATAATACAACCATTTTAAACTGTGATAATAATTAGAAATGACACCTAAGCACTCAATCAACATTTAAGAATGATTTCTGAAGGATCATGCAGCACCAAAGACCAGAGTAATGGCTGCTGAAAAATTGTTGTTTAAACATATCAAAATGGAAAACAGCTATTTGAATTGTAATGATAATTCACTAAATTTCTCTTTTACTGAATTTTTGACCAAATAAATGTAGCCTTGGTGAAAGCCTTGGTAAAATATTTATTAAAAACTGAAAGGGCATATTGCAGGTTAGAGGACCCAACGAGTCAATGCATAGAAAAACAATGTAGGAACTAGATTTTCTTTAAAATATACGTATAAACACACTACAGAAGCTTCTGCAGTCGTTTTTTGTGAGAGAATTTTACTTCCGCGTCTGAAAATGGGCGTGGCGGGCGTGACGCAATGAGCGGGAGAGCCGTTGATTCACACAACAGGAAAACAATGAATCGCATGACATTTCGGACGCTGAGGAAATACTCGTATGACGGATCAAGCCATAAAGTTATGAGCCTGCTATGCTAAAGAGATCAGGGACAGGCCAGGATAATGTCAGACAGAATGGTCAGAGAAAAATTGAGCTGTGATGTGAGGAGAACCAGTGGAGAACAGGACAGGTGCCTTTTAGGTGAGAGACGTGCTTATAGGCTATACACGTTCGCTAACGATATACACTCTGCTCACAATATTGTACAGATTATTATGATCCTATAACAGGCCAGCAGACATTAGTATGTTTAGGGTAGATTTATATACTATTAAATGTATAAAAACTTACTTGAGTATATTTCTATTCTAAAAGCATAGGCTATACTCAGGTAAATTTTTAATACATATTTTTCACCTAGGTTATAACAAACAGAACATTAAAGATTTGAATATTTAAACAACCAATTTTGTTTTTCAATTATAAGTTCTATTTAGGGCATGACATGACTAAGTTACCTATATACCACTATTTGATGCCATTGGTAGTATACGACGATCAATATTCTTGCTTCGGCATACCATGATGTTGAACTCCATCATATCGCCGGGATGCTATAGTCATTTGATCTGAAGTGAACGCTACACACGACCGCGTTTTCCGAGCCGATGCAGAAGAGAAATCCGGTCTCTTCACCTGCTCAAACCGCACCAGGAACGAAAGATAGGCTATATAGCACCGTCACTTTTATTGTAATGGAAACTTGTGGACTCGATCTTGAAGTCCTGACAGGCTGGAGTTTTTGCAATCTCCACAAACACAATAATTTACCATGACGATGATAAATTAAAATGCAAAAACTAACGAAAGCACACTGACTGACGAGCGCTCTCACTGAACACCAGCCTGCTCTCCACTGAGCCGAGGCTGAGGCTCCCTGATATGACGTCAAATGACGCGATGTTGAAAGAAAAGCCGTTTTTACAAGCAGTCCAAGAAACGCTCACTTTATCTTCTAAATTAGTGCCCTTATGTTGTTTTAAAACATTTTAAATCCTGCATTAACTTTTCATATGGTATTTTCATACAAGGTTATCTATAAATTTCGATTTTCTTTTTTACCTGCAATAATTCTAACCCGAGCCCAAACCTTTGAATGGTGGTGTGAAATACATTCATATACACACCATTGTATTGTATTTACACGTTTCTTAAGTGTTTGGGCAAATGTTAGAAACCCTTAACCCTTAAATGCATCAATATGCTTTGCAATCCCCAGGCTCAGGTGTTAAAGTTTGTTTAGCCTGGTTAATGTTTCATCACATTCCCTGCTTCATTATTGACTGCTGTGTTATTGATCCAAATCTCATCTGAGCTTCTTAATTTATGAGTTGCTGGATTTGTTTGTGAGTAATCAGCATTTATATGGTTGTTTCGATGCCTGTGACTTTTAGCGCTCTGTGGAGAGTTATGTAGATAAACGAATGGGAACCACTTACGGCCCTCCGGCAGGGAAGAAAATGTCCATCTTTATTGACGACATCAACATGCCTGTGATCAATGAGTGGGGTGACCAGGTAAGATAGATCATAAATGTTGTCTTAAGAATCACTACTTATGTGTACCTTTGTCTTATAAGGTCAAGTCTCAGACCTAAGAAGCACAGGCACGGGGCAAACACCTGCATCCTTTTCACTAACCACCCACAATCCACTTTTTTTTTAAATCAAGTCTTTCTTTTCGGTACAAACACCCTCCATTCTGTGGGAATTAAGGTAATTGTTCCCAAAATGCATAATTACTTGCATTGTAAAATGTATGACATTCCAAACCCCACCTCATAAAGCAGGTGGTACACATTATTTGTTTAAAGGATACAGTTATGTGCATTTTCTCTTAGACATGTCATCAGTCATTAATCAAATTATGATCCAATAAACTGTGATCATAAATCCATATGTTTTATTTGCATAATTCCTTTACATCTACTCTCTCTATGTGGACTCTCTGTTTGCAAAGTCTGAACAAAGCAATATATTCACAGAATCCATTTCATCTCTTCAAAGGTCACCAATGAAATAGTTCGGCAGCTGATGGAGCAAAATGGCTTCTTTAACCTGGAGAAACCAGGAGAGTTCACCAACATTGTGGATGTCCAGTTCTTGGCAGCTATGATCCACCCTGGAGGGGGACGAAATGATGTCCCCCAGAGGCTGAAGAGGCAGTTTTCTATTTTCAACTGTACTCTTCCTTCCAATGCCTCCATAGACAAGATATTTGGTTGGTATTGAAGTCTACCATTTACAAAATAGTAAAAATAAATTACTTTACTACCATAGATTCAAAACCTAAAAAGTCTATTTGAGGCAGTAACAATTTGAGTCTTTATTTATCAGTATTTAGCACACTGCAACATTTCCGAGCAAACTGATATAGCAGTCTTTTGCTGCCATATTCGTAATTAAGTGAATTTTTTTCCCCCTTCCTTTAGTTCTTCCATAACTCTAGTAATGGGGCTGTAGGACATGAATGAACATTTGTCTTAAGACAGTGTTTTATATCTTTTGCTTTAAGGTGCAGTCGCATATAGCCATTTCAATAGAAATTCAGGAGATCAGAAATTTTGCATGAGAGGTTAAATATTTCCCCACACATATTTCTCAATGGGTTCAAATTGGTCCCACAAATTCACCGCGTTGACCAACAGAAAGCTGCCTGGTTTGAAAGTAACTTCTGTGTGAGCTGTGCATCATGTATATACACTATTGACAATAGACAATGGACCTTTTGCACCTTTTGTTTGACAGTGGCTAATATCGATTTCACATTTCCCAATTTTCCTTTTGCAAATATTGTAATAATCCAATGAGATTTTTATTTTTAATGGCATGGATATACAGTATTTTAACAGAATCAGTCAAATTGTGCATTTAACTTGCATTATGAAAGGCAGAAACACAAAGTATCTGGACCATGCTTCTTTGCTCAGAGAAATGATCACATTTCATTTAATTTGGTCACGGTTGTCAACAGCGTTGCTTAAGCAGAACCGATTCTGAATATATGCATATTGATAGTGACTATGGACATTTTCCTGCTCGTCTGAATGTCTGAATCTTTTTATAGACAGATCTTTTTTCTATTGAAATGATATATCATGCTCCTAGGTTAGCATACACCCCTCAATACGTGTGTAATATTGTCATTTGTAACAACTGTGATTGTAATTCAACTGAGTATTCTATTATTCAGAAAGGTCACATTTGCTCATTCTGTCCTTCACCTTTGTGAGTTTTCTGTCTGCTATAGATCAACCCTTTCTCATTCACTTTTTATTTGCAATGTATATTGTTTCCTGCTGCAGGGGTGATAGGCACAGGCCATTACTGTTCTCGTCGGGGATTTTCTGAGGAAGTACGGAACACAGTGGTCAGGCTGGTTTCACTGACCCGAAGACTATGGCAAATGACAAAGGTTAAAATGCTGCCCACTCCTGCCAACTTTCACTACATTTTTAACCTGCGTGACCTCTCCCGCATCTGGCAGGGAATGCTCAGCGTGACTGCAGAGGTCATCAACTTGCCTGATGTGAGTAGAACTACATCTCTGTTCATATTAAGACAATAAGAAAAAGTAAATGAAATTTCAGAAATCTATGATTACACTCCCAAGGTTTTTTTTCTCCATCCAATCTGATGGAGTTTTGGTTCCTTGCCACTGTCGCCTTGCTTTTGCCTTCCTTTTGGCTTGCTTAGTTGGGGTTATTTAATATTTAATATTTAACAATAGCCTATTATTGATCTGTGTTTTACTACTTTCATGTTATCACTGTGAAGCTGCTTTGATACAATCTGTATTGTGAAAAGCGCTATATAAATAAATGTGACTTGACTTGACTTGACACTTATTACCATATTAACCATACTTACAAACCATATTTACATACATCAAGGGATGAAAATTGTAACCAATTTAATTACTTTGATTGCCATCCACTCATTCATCCATCCATTCATTACATCCATCCAACCTGTCCTTCAGATGATGACGTTAAACTGAACTCCTGACTCTCTGTTGTCCCAAAAAAATCCCAGAATGTTCTTCAAAAAAGAGTAGGAGTTTAACCTTGGCATCCTGGCCAAATTTGCCCATTGGCCTCTATCCATCATCATGGCCTCCTAATCATCCCCATATATACTGATTGGGTTCATCACTCTGTCTTCTCTCCACCAATAAGCTGATGTGGGGTGGGCGTTTTGGCGATCTATGTGTGTTTGCAACAAATTATTCTTTATTTGTATATTGAACTATTCTAATATAGAATTCAGCTTATCATCCAGACCATGCTTACTTGTTTGGTTGGTCTTGGCTTCATTTAATTTTAAGTAATTAAATGATAAATACTTGTCTAACTCTAAGAAGTTATATGCCTGTATTAATATTCTATATTCAGAATATTTTTCGGTGCTATTTTCTGCCGCTTCGGGGTGCAGCTGATTCCAGTGAGTATGGTCCAGTCTCTACCCAACAATGTGGCGGAACAGGGAGGCTCATTGCCTCCGAGGAGGGTATTGGAGAAGTATGTTTGAAGTATGAAAAATTTCAGGACACCAGGCATATATCATATCTCTAGACTATTTTACAGTGGGGCAATTGCTGCCAATTGTGTCTCTGTGGGATTCACTATTACGAAAATGTCAACTAGATGGAAGTGCTTCGAATTCTGGTAAAAGCACTTTTAAAAGCCTATTTAAAAATAATTTTGGTAAAAATAGATGGAAGATTGGGTTAAACCCCCTAAATACAAAGTTCAAACATTACTCAGAGTAGCATAAACCAGGCAAGTAAGGATTTAAAGAATATATTTTTTTCTTTTTTTATGTTAAGTGCTCACGGAAGATATAAGTTTTCAGTTGTCTTTTGAATGCTGTCAGGGATTCTGCATTCCGGATGATGATGGGCAGATCATTCCACCAGCATGGAACCGTGAATGAGAATGTTCTGGAGAGTGATTTTGTGGCTCTTTGTGATGGTGAACACAAAAGTAAACAATAAGTCCACACACCAGAAAATGCTCCTAAGCAAATTTAATAGTTGCTCACCACATGTGACGTTTCAGGCCCAAGTCATTCATCAGACACCACGGTACCACGAGCCGTCGCTCATTGATCGATCGTAGGCTTCTGGTAGGGATGTAGACTCGTAGGAGTGAGTGAAAGTAGAAGGGAGCTGAGCCAGTGGTTGATCTGTTAGCAAGTGTCAACGCCTTGAACTTGATGCGAGCAGCGAATGGCAGCCAATGCTGGGAGATGAACAGAGGAGTGACATGGGCCCTTTTGGGCTCGTTGAAGACAAGACGAGCAGCAGCATTCTGGATCATTTGTAGAGGTTTATTTGTGCATAATGGAAGTCCAGCCAGAAGAGCATTGCAGTAATCAAGCCTAGAAATAACCAGGGCCTGGACAAGAAGCTGTGTCGCCTGCTCAGTTAGGAAAGGCCTGATCTTCCTTATGTTGTGCATTGCAAACCTGCATGATCGAGCTGTGTTTGTAATGTGGTCTGAGAAGGTCAGCTGGTCATCAAAGATTTCTCCAAGATTTCTTACCGACCTTGATGGGGTGATTGAGGAAGATTCTAGCTGGATAGTGAAGTCGTGCTGTAGAGACGGATTGGTAGGGAGGACGAGAAGCTTAGTCTTAGCCAGGTTGAGCTGCAGGTGATGTTCCTTCATCAATGCTGAGAAATCCACCAGACAGCGTGAGATCTGTACAGCTAGTGTGGGATCACCTGGTTGAAATGAGAGGTAGAGCTGGGTGTCATCGGCATAGCAATGGTAAGAGAAACCATGTGCCTGTATGATGGGTCCCAATGATGTGGTGTAAATGGAGAAGAGGAGGGGTCCAAGCACTGAACCCTGGGGAACCCCAGTGGTCAGTTGATGTGCTTTGTACCCGTGTGACCCTGAAGGACCTATCTATGAGATAGGACTCAAACCAGTTGAGGGAAGTTCCAGTGATGCCCAGTGATGATAGGGTGGACAGAAGGATCTGATGGTTCACAGTGTCGAAGGCAGGAGACAGGTCCAGGAGAATGAGAACTGATGATTTGGATGCAGCTTTTGCGATCCGCAGAGCTTCTGTGACTGACAATAATGCGGTCTTGGTTGAATGCCCTTTCTTGAAGCCAGACTGGTGGACATCCAGCTGGTTGGTCAGAGACAGGAAGGATGATACTTGGTTGAAAGCAGCTCGTTCAAGTGTTTTCCCAATGAATGGTAGGAAAGAGAGGTCTGTAATTCTCTAAGAGTGATGTGTTTAGCGTTGATTTTTTTAAGCAGTGGAGTTACCCGAGCCTGCTTAAATGCTCTAGGGAAAATGCCCTTTTTCAGGAAAGAGTTGATAATGTGTGTGAGAGCCGGTAGAAGTGTGGGAGAGATGGCTTGTAGAGGGTGTGAGGGGATGTGGCCTAGAGGGCAGGTGGTAGGATGACTGGAGAGGAGTAATTTAGAAACTTCTTTTTTAGGCTTTTAACACGTAATCATTTGTTTTGTTTTTAGTGGTTGTGTTAGTTATTTTGTTAACTGCTTTGATTAGCTTTATCTTGCAATTTTTATATACTGTTATCTTTTTATGTATTTTATGGAAAGCGCTTTGTGCACCTTGCTGGGTGTTGTAATGGCGCTATATAAATAAAGATTGAATTGAATTGAATTGAATTCTTCCTCGGTTAGTGGAGAGAAGGAGGAGAGAAGGTTATTGGCTGTGGGAGTGGTTGGTCTAGGTTCCTGTGTGTGCAGATTAGAGAACTGACTGCTGATAGTTGTTGTTTTGTTAGTGAAGATGGATTTAACTAGAATCATGAATCCAGTCAAGTCACATTTATTTAGATAGCTCAATTTAGTTAATTGATATATAGCCATATATATATATATATATATATATATATATATATATATATATATATATATATATATATATATATATATATATATATATATCAGGTTCAGCTCAGTTCAGTTCTTGTATAATAGTGTCAATGCAGGTAAATCAAAATTATTGTTGAATATTAAATTAATTATTTAATGTCCCCAACTAAGCAAGTCAAGCCAATGGCAACAAAGCTCAAGACTGGTTGCCCACTAAAGCTAAGCAGGGCTGAGCCTGGTTAGTACCTCGATGGGTGATCTTCTGGAAAACTAGGTTGCTGCTTGAAGAGGTGATAGTTAGGTGGGCGTTCTGGGGCAATATGGCTGCCGTTGCATCATCCAGGTGGATGCTGCACATTGGTGGTGGTTGAGGAGATCCCCCCTTCCATGTAAAGCGATTTGAGTGCAGAGAAAAGCACTATATAAATGCAATTAATTATTAATTATTTATTAACAAAGGTGGAAAAGGAAACAGAGGCAAGGAACCAAAACTCCATCAGGTGGCAGAATGGAGATAAAAACTCCTATAAAAAGAATCCAGGTTCAGTAGGGGGACCAGTTCTCCTCTGGCCAGTGAACAAATAGTGTATGATTATGATTCAGGCAGCATTATTGGCCAGATGTCAGATTGATCAGAATATTATCAAGTTCCATCTGGTTTAAGATCAGAGTCATCACACCGGGATGGAGAAAGGTTTGTTGAGGATTGTGTCATTGCGCTTTGACATAGGGTCCGTGGCTCTACCATTGGACAAAGTGTAATGGCTAACCTGGATCATGTGTGCCTTGACATATTTTTTTTTTTCTTTCAGAGTTGTGCAACAGTCAGTCACTGTTTGCGAACACCATAGAAATGAATGAGAAGTGCCGGAAACTGAATTATACCTGTTAAGTAGTTGCAGTAGCCCTCGCGATTGGCTCAAAATTAACTGCCCAGAACTATTCACAGCTGCAGCAAATTAAGAGTCACTTAGGGAGACATGAGCCAGACAACAGCATCATCATGCTACATTTAGAATTATACAATTGGCATTACTCAAGGATCTAGTAAGAGCGCATCTGTGGAGAGCCACATGTATTTGACGAGAGTGACGAAAGGCCTTAAAGGAAAGGTTGTGTGGAAAGCCTTATAAGAAAATGGCTTGGACATGTTTTATGCAAATAACTAATCTTGTGCACACAGCCGCTCATTTACAATTCTCCAAATTAACTAACATTAGAACGAGATTACAGTTTGTTTGTTTTTTTTCGATTGCTAATTGACAGTGGAGCACAACTGGAGCTACATATGCAAAACTCTAACTGCAGTCTGCACGGCAGCAGTTCATGTGGACCAAACTCTAGTTTGTTTTTCATTGCTTGAACACAGTTTTCAAAACTCTACACACTTTATCCCATGACTTTAACCACAACCTGCACAACACTGTGGATTTACAACACTTTGTTCAAATGCTAACACACAGCTGTCAAAACTGTGAACCACACATTCAAAACAGAATAAATTTCAGCCTTGTGCCTTTCACACACTGCTGTTTTTCAAACAATTTCAGCTGAACGGCTGAAAACGTTTGGCCTAGAGGCAGGGTTACAGTTACAGTATTACAGTGTGTACTTTTAGTTTCTACCTTTTTTCTCATTACTGTAATTCTGTAAATTGCTACAGACTATTGAAGCAAACTGCTAATTTTAATTTACCTTAAAGAATTGTTATGTTCTAAAAATGTAAATAAATCACATAAATGTCACTCTTTTCTTTGAAGAAAATATTACTTTGTACGAAGACACTGAAATTGATGAAACTGTGCAGATGAAAACTGTAGTTTCTACCTTTTTTATCATTACTGTAATTCTGTAAATTACTGCAGACTATTGAAGCAAACTGCTAATTTTCAGTTGTTATATTCTAAAAATGTAAATATATCAAACGAATGAATGTCACTCTTTTCTTTGAAGACATAATTACTTTGTATGAAGACACTGAAATTGTTGAAACTGTAAAGATGAAAAGTTTGTATTTTCTGTATTGGTGTTTGATGCTAACGTTTTTCCTCTCAGTGTGTGTCACTCTCTGAGTGACAGTGTGTGTTATCTCAGTGAGGGTTGTGCATAGTGTTGTGCACACTGAGTCTGTTTTGAGCCATGTGTGAAGAGTTGTGCTCAGGTGACTGTTGGTAGTGCAGACTGTAGTTAGAGTTTTGCACATTTAGCTCCAGTTGTGCTCACTGTCGTTTAGCAATCGAAAAGAACAAATTCATGTGTTGTGAATTAGGCAGAGATTTTTTTGTGAGAAGAGCCTACAAATACAAAATATTCCACGCAATTATAAGTGAATGAGCCATTGTTCTTTTAAAAAATCATCAGCAGAAACACTGTCAGACTACTTTAGTAGCCTATGAATACAGTAAGAATACAGACATTCAAGGACTAACAAATGGAAACAAATGACAAGGAAAGCATTTTGGTTCCATTGTTCTTTAAATAATACCCTGCACATTACTCATAACTGTGTATGAAATATTGGCCCAGGTATTACTACGGCTGTGGAAGCATGAATGCAAACGTGTTATTGCTGACCGGTTTACTGCCCCAGAGGATGTGGCCTGGTTTGACTACACACTGGCCAAGCTGGTAGAAGAAGAACTTGGGGAAGATGAACGAGTGGTTGTGGATCCTGGGGTGGATTCCTACTTTGTGGACTTTCTCAGAGATGCACCTGAGGCCACAGGTAATGACATTTACATTTACTCATTTAGCTGACGCTTTTATCCAAAGCGACTTAGTAAAAGACATAACAAAACAAAAATCAGCCCTTGCCCATAACCAAGATGGTCAACAAATTACTGTACATAGCTGTCAACCCTCCCGTTTTTTCCGGGTTTCTCACGTATTTTTGCTCTTTTCCCGCTGTCTTCCCGTTTTAGTATTTCCCCGTAAAACATCCCGTATTTTTACTCTGATTGTGTGAGACGTACGAGCTCGGACAGATTCGGCTTGAAGTCGTTTATCCTCGGATGCGCCGCCGCGCGCGCTGGCCGGAGACACACTGGCTGCGTGGCGTGTCCGTTTTTATTTCGGCTCCCATGTTAACAGATTAGAGCTTGCACACTTGCCTGCGTGACACGCGCTTCTCCAGAAAACGCGTGCATGCTAGAAATTGAACTGACGCCTATTTTTCACGCGACACGCAAGCGTGTTGAAAGCGTTTCCAGGCAAATAAATAAATAAATAAGAAATAAGAAACGATGTTTATATGTCATTTTGTACTCGAATAGCCTACATTTTACATTTTGATGTTTGAAATTCAAGGTTTTTACCTAAATTCAGATATCAATGTAATTTAAACAAATAATAATTATAATAATCGATATTCAAATATTGCCATTAGTTTTTGCCTATATATAATTTAATGTCATATAGTATATGAATAAAATATCATTTCTTTTTTTCATTTGTTTCTTATGCTCTTAACAATGTGATTACATCAAGAAGAAAAAAAAAAACTTTTGAAAAAAAATACAGGTAAAGATAGGATAGGCTACAATAACAACAGTGTCTTCTGAGAGATGGTCCACGACCAGGCTAAATATAGGCTCTTTAAACACAAAATGTAATTGAAATAAACAGACAGCCCACCCGGATTGTGGAAGATGTGATGGCTAACAGATGAAATTGTTGTCGTAAAGGCAAGAGCAACACACCGCTAATCCAATTGTAGATTTTTTTTTTCTTTAAATTACACACTATTTCTAGGCTAGTTATAAACCCTTTAGACTTTTAAGGATTAGTGCTTTATTTTTAAAGTTTGTGGGTAAGAATCGTGTAAAAAAAATCCCTTATTTTGGGGATTGATTCCGGGAAAACTCCCTTATTTTCAATGTTCAATGTTGACAGCTATGACAAATTAACTAACCATCCTTAAAGTTACTTTAAACATACCTATAAAGGACCTGCCCAAATATTGTGCAATAGAGAGTTTATTGGCAGTTTCTCATCTGAATTGGAATGAAATCTAGGATTTTTGTGTTGTTTTATATCCGAACAGGTGAGGAGCCAGAGGAAACTGATTTCGACATGCCAAAAGTATACGAGCCTATCAAATCTTTTGATAGTCTAATGGAGCGGCTGAACATGTTTTTAAATCATTACAATGAGAGCATCAGAGGAGCAGGCATGGATATGGTTTTCTTCAGGGATGCCATGATTCATCTGGTTAAGGTACATAGAATATCATATTACACTAATGGTTCTTGTTTTTCTGTATTGCTTGAATGTTATCATCAGGGCCAACCCCTGGCCAGTTTGGTTATCCTTCCCTTGTTATCATGAGAACATTTTCAGGGCTCAAAAACGATTTCGACAATTCATCTGTGTTTGTTGAAAAGAATAACCTTGCTATAGGCTATCAGCATCCTTCTATCATGAAAGAGAATAATAAATGTAGCGCTCTCAAGTAATTTTGATTTATTCCAGTTCACTGTCTGTGCTGACAACATGAGACAGACATGTCGAAGAGTACAAGCAGGTGCTCTGAGTTTCTTTATGCAAAGTGTGTGTATAAACGTTTTGCATGGTAATGAGGTGGCATCTGTCTTGCTCTCTCTTACACTCTCTTTCCCCAGATTTCTCGGATCATCAGGACCCCTCGGGGAAATGCCCTCCTGGTCGGTGTAGGTGGTTCTGGAAAACAAAGTCTGACAAGACTAGCGTCTTTTATCGCTGGCTACAAAACTTTTCAGATTACACTCACTCGGTGAGTCACCTTCGCATACTCAATAATTCATAGCCTCTTTATTCAAATTCACTTTTCCCCTTCAGGGAGACAGATGAAATTTAATCTGTGTCCTATTGTTTAAGTACTAGATAATGCAAAATTTGCATTAAACTTTAATTTCTACATCATCACAGATGGTATTTACAAAGGCTATCTTCACTAGACCATCTTAACAATGGGCCATTTTAAATTACATAGTAATAACTTAGTTAATAACACGTGCATAGCACTGTAATAAACATGTATCACTGTAATAGCAGTGCCTTTGTTTTCCTTTCTGTAAATGTCAAAAGTCATAAAGCACATTTTCTTGTGTAATGCACTTTAGTCGTATTCCTGTAGATGGTATCTGTGTATAAGAGTGTTCTGGCCTCCCCTTTTCAATTTAGCTCTGCTTTTGCAGACTGTAAAGCGGAAAGATCCCATATCCAATCAACTGTTCAGTCTGATTCAGACAATGAGACTGGACATTTTCAATTCAGACCATTGACTTCCAATAGTACTGATAATTCAGTACTAAAATTTAAACAGGAAATACCTGCTAATCGTTAAAGTCTGTAGAAAGACGGATAGCCATCTGCCAAGTGAGTCTTTTTATATATTGGCTTCTTTTAGACTCGGAGGGTGATTTGGAGGGAATTGTTTTCTAAAGGAATGGAAGGTTTTGCCTGTAGCCACCTGCAATTCCACAGTGCTCTTCTTCGTTTGCTGTGTGATGACAGCCAGTCAACAAGCCAGTTTGACATATTTGGAGATTTTCATTGCAGCTTATATTTGATAATAATATGAAAGAATCTAGTGTTGATCTCAAACTGTGTGAGAGTCTCCAGAGAAAACAGACGGATTTTACATTATTGCCTTCAAAACACAAGCTGCTCGCAATTCTCTGTATCCAGGCAGTCATTTCACACCCAATTCCATAACTCTCGTTGGTACAGTTGCGAAATGGCAACATATCAGTTTTGTTTATTTTCTCGCTGTACAGAAAACACACACACACACACTCACAAAACATTGCAATTAAAAGGGTATTTCCAAAGGACATTGACAACAGTAGCATTTTGATTTGTTTCATGTGTTCAAAAAAATGAATACAGTTATAGGCCATGAAAGAATACCAAGAAGAAAAGGGCAATCAAATCTAAAATTGAGGATGAGTAGGCTTTATAGCAATATTATAGGATTATAATAGTTTCAAATCACACACACACACACAAAAATTGAATTTAACTGATCATTTAACAACACATTTGTATGTTCATGGTTCTTAAATTGCAGGCAAACAAATATGATATTTTTACTAAGTGTTCTATTTTTATCAACTCACAAACTTGCTATGGTTTGCGAACCTCTGTTTGGTGTTTTCTCTAGTTCCTACAACACCCCCAACCTGATGGAGGACCTGAAGGGCCTGTACAGAACTGCAGGACAACAGGGCAAAGGCATCAGCTTTATTTTCACTGACAATGAGATCAAGGAGGAATCCTTCCTGGAGTACATGAACAACGTCCTTTCATCAGGAGAGGTTAGACAACCGTTCTGACATCATGCTTATAGAAACACCCTTACCCACAAGCCCCACAGCCTCCATTTCTGAGCCGTTCCATGATGTTTTTAGAACACATGGTAAAATAAGCCTACTACATGTTTCCACGGTTACAGCGTATGCCCCCTATAACTCAACCTTTATGTCACTGCAAATAAGTCAGATTTCCCGAGGTGCTGTAATGAAAATAAACAAAGGGAGCATGTTGCCTTGTCCTCTGACAAATTACAGAGCTCATTCTGTGTGGTAATGACACACAAATAAATGGGATCTGTAAGGCCCGAGATGCATTGCTTCATATTAGGAAGACAGATGGGTTTGTCAAAGGGGGAAGAAATAGCAGCTAATGCATCCTGCAATATGACATGTTGTGGAGTCCATGCATCACACTGAAACCATGGAGTAGCACTGGGGATGTGTTGCATTAACATGACTGCACCTCAGGGGAAAGAGCTGAAGACAGGGGGATGAGTTGGATAGACAAAATGTTTTTTTAGATTACATTATTGAAAGAGACAGGGCACTTCAGGAAACTTTTCCAAGAATATTTCTGTTGTCATTTACTCACCACCACATTGTTCCAAACCCACAAGGTACAAGTTTGAGCTTCCATTTTTACCTCATGTGATGCATTATATGTACATGTGGAGATAATTGTTTAGCACAACTTTTCATCGTCAAAGCCTTTAGAAGGCACAGCAGAAATTTGAAGTCGATCCTACTAAATCCCTAGGAGGAGTTTGTTAAAGTACGGAGTGTGTAAATCATCCAAAAATGGCGGTAGAATTAGAAATGGCCGACTTCCTGTTGAGTTTAGGGCATCGCTCCAAGAGACTTTTCTTTGCGTCTGGACATGGTAGTTGTACCACAGAAATTTCGTACATGTCGGTCAAACATGCGGCGGGGGCTGCTTCGTTAAAGGCCACTTCCTGTTTCCACTAGGTGGCGCTATGACTGTGGGTGAATGTCGGCATGTAGATTTGTTCATGGTGGGACTCTTGTCACATGTTTAAAATTTCGTGCAGATCTGGGCATTTACAGCCCAGTTACTACAACTTCCTGTTTCATGGCGAATCATCGACGCCACGGACACGCCCATCGACGAAAACGCGCAGATAGCACAACTTTACATCGTCAATGCCGTTAGAAGGCACAGCAGAAATTTGAAGTCGATCCTACTAAATCCCTAGAAGGAGTTTGTTAAAGTACGGAGTGTGTAAATCATCCAAAAATGGCGGTAAAATTAGAAATGGCCGACTTCCTGTTGAGTTTAGGGCATCTAGTTGTACCACAGAAATTTCGTACATGTCGGTCAAACATGCGGCGGGGGCTGCTTCGTTAAAGGCCACTTCCTGTTTCCACTAGGTGGCGCTATGACTGTGGGTGAATGTCGGCATGTAGATTTGTTCATGGCGGGACTGTTGTCAAATGTGTAAAATTTCGTGCAGATCTGGGCATTTACAGCCAAGTTACTACAACTTCCTGTTTCATGGCGAATCATCGACGCCACGGACACGCCCTTCGACGAAAACGCGCAGATAGCACAACTTAGTCAATGCCTTTAGAAGGCACAGCAGAAATTTGAAGTCGATCCGACTAAATCCCTAGGAGGAGTTTGTTAACGTACGGAGTGTGTAAATCGTCCCAAAATGGCCACCAATTTCAAAATGGCCGACTTCCTGTCGAGTTTAGGGTATGGGTTCTTGAGGCTTTTTTGTGTGTCTTGATATGATACACGTCCCCACAAAATTTCGTGCATGTAGGTTGAAAATAAAATAAAATAAAATAATCCCAACAGTTTCAATAGGGCCTCACACAGTTAGTACTAGGCCCTAATAAGCACTATGAAGAAGAATGTGTTTAATTAACACTATATTCCAATGTGTCTTTCTCACTATCCCTGAATAAATAAAGGGGTTTGAGAATAAATGGCTATAATTTAACCGCAGGGTGCACCTCTTGAGGGTTTTAGAGCTGCCATACAGTCTTAGAAAGGTTTTTGGTCAGCCAGATTTGGTGAAGGTTGTTATTTCATTAATCATGTTGTTAAGTACATAAAGAGAATTGACTGGAGAGGAGAAGGAGCACTCAAGAGCTCTGCTCAAGAATATTAATGAAACACACCAGCCCTTAGTTATACTAAAGATTTCAGGGTTTAGTTTGAAAACTGATAATGTGGAAGACAGATGAAATAACAAATGGAGTTTAGTACAAGTTATTATCCACAATTCTGTTAAGAGACATGACTAGACAGACTCCAACATTTTGATATAATTTTTGCTGTATTTCCGTGAGAATAAAGGCCTGTTCACACCGGTGACGAATTTCGCGCGCGTTATTCGTCGACGTTTAACGCCTCGTGACTAAACAATGGGCGCCAATGTGAGTGTTCACACCGACGCGAAAAACGCCACGCGTAAAAGCGTCATTTTTAAAAAAACGCCTCGGGTTCGTTTTTTTGGTTTGACGCGCCGCGTCAAAACCTATCCGACCAACGAGATTGGCGGGTTTGCTCACGTGTCTGGTACTTCTGAAGTTACAGTAAAACACAACTTGAGGGCGCTTAAACACAAAACAGTCTTGCCGAGCACACATAGCGAAGAAGAGACAAGATACCTATGGGCAAGATGAATGTTGAGCTGCTGGTCTCGGAGCATAAAGAGCTATATGATAATATTTATATTAGTATTTCTGTAATAATAGTATAGTATAGGGTGACCAACAGTCCTGTTTTCCCGGGACATGTGTAAAACGGTCACTTTGTGCTTTATAGAAATCTGAGCTGAGATGAGAACTGCGCATATAGTGTGCGTAATGTCAGTTAGATTTTGACAAGTGAGGAGAGGAGAACCGCTCTGCCGACTCTTTGTATTCTTTCTTTTATTTTATTTTTCTATTGTGACCAGATGTTTGTTTGTGTTTTTTTTTTTCTCGCTCGATCCCAATGTATGAGGAGGACGAGTGTGACGTTTGAGTGGTTTTATTAAACGCGGGGAAATACGACAACTCTCGTCTCTCGTGCATCCGACAACGGCTATGTTTTTATCTCTGGGCAACATCTCAACTTTGTGTTACACATGTCCTGTTTCCACGTCCCGTTCCAAGTGATGAAAATGTCCTGGTTCTCAAAAAAACTGCTGGGAAAGATCAGTCCTACAGCAAAATATAGATGGGCAAACAAGGTGGACGAGGAAGAAAAACAAGATAAAGAGAATGAAAACTAAAGATATAAATAGATTTTGTTAGGTCGTTTTTGTAAGTTTCCGAAAGCTATTTTTTGTTACATTTGGAGGCATTTCTTTTAGTTATTTATTATTTATATATTTTTCTAATACAGAAGACATTATTTCTATCATTATTTCATTCGTTTTTTTCTATTTGTCATAATAAAACATTGAGACATGAATATGATCAACCTAGTATAGTATTCTATTATTATTTCTGTTTTACATTAAGCGCCATCTAATGTCAGGGAATGAATTTGCATGTTCACTCGGCTCATCGTCAGCGAAAAACGCTTGGGTGTGAACACAAAAACGCGTTGAAAAACGCTGACGAATAACGCGCGCTGATATTCGTCCCGGTGTGTACGGGCCTTTAGAGTGTGGTACTGTGTCATGCAGCAGGAGGACTGTGTGGCCAAACTTAAGTGAAATATTGCCTGGTTCCACTCATGCACTAATCCATTTGTAGTCCTTCTGACAGACTGTTGTAGACTGTTATAATAAAATAGCATTGTCTTATATAGTGGAGGAGTATCAGACTACATTGAAAATATGGGATTCAATATGTAATTTGAGCCAGGAAATCAATATGTTTAGGTGTTTCTGTAAATGTAAAACTACGGAGCCCCTCACACGCAGATTTTCACATTCTCACGAGAAACATATCTCGTGCTCACAAGAATGTTTCGCGTATGCAGAAGAAACTATCTTGTGTGCACGATCTTGTGTGTCACCAATCCAAAAAAATAAAAAATAAATAAAAAATCAACACAAAAAGCTCCTTGGAACATTCTCAAATCATACTGGAATAGTTCAAGTGATGCTGCTAATTAAGTAAACGGAGGATTTCATTTTCATGAAATCAATTTTCAGTCTAACTTTTCACTCAAATTATAATTTTTCTCCTATTTTCTGTTTTGCTAATTTAACTATAGTGGTATTAGGTATTGAACCACACTGTAATTCTATCATTAGTTATAGTTTTTCTAATTGAAAAAGAATTTCTAATTGCTGATTTGACAAAGTTTGGGAGGAACCAATCTGCGTAAGAGGCCTGCATATATACCGTAGCTAAAGGGTCCTTTGTCCAGTGACAGTTTTGTAGTATCCCTTCTATAACACCAACACCTCACTCTTGGCTTGTTTCCGTTTCACTCAAAGATGGGGGTAGCAATCTGGGTTAGGACTAAATTCCGAGCTCGGGGCCCTCACCTCGGATGGCATACAAATTTGTTATCACAACATATTTTCTTTTGTCAAATCAACTTTATAATAATTTATTTAGTTGAGATAACTTATTATTTTGAGTTTCTGATGGTTAAATTAATCTACTTCATTGTATTAACTCACTTTTTCCAGTTCAATCAACTTAAAATTTTAAGGCAACCCAGGTTACTTACTTTTTTAAGTTAAACCAACAAAAAAATGTTACAGTGTAGTAATCACAACATTTTTTCTTTTGTCAAATCAACTTAAATAATTTATTTAGTTCAGATAACATATCATTTTGAGTCTCTGATGGTTAAATTAATCTCCATTGTATTAACTCACTTTTTCCAGTTCAATGAACTTAAAATTTTAAGGCAACCAGGTTACTTACTTTAAGTTAAACCATCAATATTTTTTTTACAGTGTGCTATCATCATTGACATCCAGAAAATAAGCAATATGCTTTTATTGTAAAAAAGTGCAGTCTTTATAATGTCTTTGTGGTCCAAGAAAGAAAGTCATACGGGTTTGGAATGCTTCGAGTATGAATAAACGACAACTGAAATTTTTATCTTTGGGTGAACTAACCCTTAAGTGATTCAGAGAATGGCTAAAAACATTTAAACGTATTCCCTTCCTTGAAGGAGTAATTTTGTCCCCTCAGGTGTGTCATTATGTCATGATTGTACATTTGTCGTAAATTCCCTGTGAAACCAATGCTAGGTTTAATCTAATGAGGTGTGAAATATTCTCTCTGCCACAGGTGTCCAATCTGTTTGCTCGAGATGAGATTGACGAGATTATCAGCGACCTCATTCCAGTCATGAAGCGCGAGTTTCCACGGCGACCACCCACGAATGAAAACCTATATGATTATTTTATGAGCAGAGTGAGACAGAATCTTCACGTGGTTCTGTGCTTCTCTCCAGTTGGGGAGAGGTTCCGTAATCGAGCTTTGAAGTTCCCTGCTCTTATTTCGGGATGCACCATGGACTGGTTTAGCCGCTGGCCCAAAGATGCTCTGATCGCAGGTCAGTAATTTGTAATATTAGACCCAAGGAGGTCAAATATATCCTGGAGGAACCCTAAAACCTGGTGCTGATTCTGATGCCTTAATCAAAATTACCTCGTGGCCGTGAGGAAATGTGAATCAACAAAAACTAGAATGGAGCGTACACTACCTAGATGGATTGGATTGACAAACTACCAATATTTTCCCCACTGTTCTAAATAGTTTTGGCCGAGTTTGAACCCTTTGCTTCATGTGCACTCAGTTCCAGATATTTTTTAATCCATCACTGTAAATTCAAAGTGACTGTTATTGAACAATTGAACTCTAATATTAAACTGTTCTATATTAGAACTTCTTGCAGGAAGGAAAACAACTAGAGAAAGATTAGGAGCTTTTAAAAATCGGTACTATTGAAGCATTTGCTACAAAAAAAAGCCCTTTTTGTGATTTCCATGTTACTTAGAATACATGACTACCTTTGAATGACTGACAGTGGAGACCCAGCAATCTTTTTAACAAGGTCTAGCCGCTGAAGCTGCAAAAATCAACCCTGAAACTAAGGTCTTATAATGTTTATAATCTGAAAATAACCACCATGATTTATTGTCCAAGTAAATCTGCATGTCTACATTTCAATGCAGAGAAATAAACTATTTGGGAATATCACACACTGTTACACAAACAATTTAAACCTAGCATATTTTGGAGAACAGCTCATATCGTGGCAATAATTTTAAAGAATGTATTGAGAGACTATCAAGAAAAGCATCACAGCAATCAGTCGTTGCAAAAGATCGTGACTGTGTCTATTGCTAGATAAACAGCTTATTTGTGTATTGTGCAAAGAAATAATACAAATATCTTTTTGTTTATTTTTCCCTCAGTGTCAGAACACTTCCTGTCCAGGTATGACATAGACTGCTCTCCTGAGGTAAAGGGGGAAGTGGTTCAGTGCATGGGCTCTTTTCAGGATGGGGTGGCAGAAAAGTGTGCAGATTATTTTCAGCGTTACCGACGTTCAACACATGTCACACCCAAATCCTACCTGTCCTTTATCCACGACTACAAGACCATCTACAAAGAGAAGCACTCAGAGGTTCAGACTCTCGCTGAAAGGTCGGTATGAGCAAAACTACAAAATGAGAGCATAAATCAATAAGGAAAAGCTATAAATATATTGCATCATGTTCTGACACCAAGGGACAAATTCACTTAAGGATTTTGTGTACTCTATTTCAGTAAATAAATAAATAAATAAATAACCAGGTGATAAACCTGGTGTTGAAATAGTGCTGCACTGTGTATTTGAATAAAGTCATTGCTAATCCTTTATGTCCAAACATGGCACCTTTCTATGTAAACTAAACTATAAATTCTACCTTATTCAAAACACAGCATTATTTGCCTTGAATAATTTCTGTAGTATCATTGACCATGGAAAGCAGATGATATATTGGGTGTTGTGGATTGATAATGTAAAATGTCTGCAAAGTATGCCATGTTGCAGCAATCTGCTGTACAACCCACTGAAAGATTTTGCGAGTGCATTTGTATTGTTTCATGATTTGCATAATTCATTTGTTGAACCGTGAGCTAAAATGACTCAAACAGTGCGTGCAAATAAACAGCATTATCAGCAGGTGGAATTCATTCATAGTGGATTCCCTTCTGACTTTCTGTAAATAGTGATGTGGAGTCTGCAACCATGTATTATAGACTTTAAATCCGAGTGTATTGTTTTATTAGGATGAACACCGGCCTCCAGAAACTCAAGGAGGCCTCTGAGTCTGTTGCTGCCCTCAGCAAAGAGCTGGAGGTGAAGGAGAAAGAACTTCAGATAGCCAACGAGAAGGCTGATATGGTAAATAAGCATGTAGAATGTATGCATTTGTTGATCATTGCCTCCCAGACCCAGATAATTGTCTCCCTAAATATCATTTCCAATTCATTCTATTTCAAAACGGTATTTATATACTTCTAAACATAGTTAGATGGGAAAGGTCAACAAAACTCTCTCAAAGCCCAGGTCAGTTTGTACAGAGGCCCCTCAGGGTGTTGCAGCTCCCTGTTCACTTCACTATCCACAAGTTTCCTACGCCCCATGAGGCCTTGCGTCAAAAGTGGGCGCGACTTCCGGTTGAAAGTAAACAAAGCGCGATTTGACATGCTTGACACTCGTTCATTCAACAGTTGACAGTCATTCAAGTTATAGAGATCCAAACCAGCTAACGATGTGGGAACACAACCTCAACAAAATTCAAAAGGGTGAAATAACAGTACCTTTACCCTCCGCAGTAGTTGATTGGGAGTATTATTAACATTATTATTAATCAATACTCATCAAGGCATGTTGACAGACAGTTGTGCGAGCTGACAAACAATTAAAATAAAAAATACAGACTTAGTCATTGTGCTTTGGAGTTTATTCAAAATTATAAATGAATGTGCTGCTTGAATACATTAACTGGCACATTTGGTATTCTGTCAACACAGGCTTTGATCCTGACTTTAGCTGTATCAGTAGCGAACAGCCAAACACATGCTGATAGAGTTTATAGAACATTAAGAATTTAAACAAATGTACACAGGAAGATTCGTCGTCTTTTGGGAGGTGATGGAAAAGTCGTTGGCAGGATCACTCTGATTTCGTTTTCAGCTGTTCAAAACAATCCCGTTTAAGCCACTAAATTAGTTTAGTCCGGTTATACATACAACCGCGAACAGCACATGTTGTCCCTGAGCTCCGTAACGACATCTCTCATAAAGATTTGCGTCTTTAAATAGCAAAATAATTCTCCGAAAAACAGCTAGCCTCTTCGCTAACTAACACACAAAATACCATTGGAATGCTACTTCCGCCGCATCACCGGAAGTTTCACCCACTTTATTTTTTACAGGAGCGCCCCTCGGAAACTAGATTGATAGCTTGAGTCATCATCCTAAAAATGAAATTTGCAGGTAATATTTCACTTCTTGGTTTGTTCTACATGGGCAAGAGTACCACAGTTTATTACTTAGATATTGACATGTTTGTGTCCTGTGGACAAAACACTTCCCTAAAAGAGGCTATACAGGTTGGCCTATAGTTATTTACAACCTATTGTGCAGGTCATCTTGTGGAGATTGACTGCATGCTCACCTTAAGCGTACAAGTCCTGGTTAGATCAGGGATGGGGAGCACTGTCCTGCACAGTTTAGCTCCATATTTAATAAAATACACCTAAAAAAATCTAACCAAACTTCTGGATTGTTTGAAAATTACAGGCAGATGTGTTTGATTAGGGATGCAACGAACATTTGCAGTACAAAAGTTTCACATGCCTGCACTAGTTTCACAAGTTCACACTTACATACAATTAGAGGGAGTAAAGTTTAATGAGTATTTGGCGTGCTGTCCGAGGGTATGTAGCGAGGCTATGTAAATGGTTAGGACTAGAGGAGTGGAGAATAGGGTGGTGAAGGGATGCTGCTAAAATGTTAACGAATTGAGGTTAGACTTCTGAATATACGGTATATACACCTCTTATCGTTGATTGTTGTTCGCTCTCCACTCATGTTAATGATCTGAACGTGCTCCTCCTGAACTTTGTTAATAAAACATTAGTTTTTTCCACAAACCTTTTAAAGTTTTCATGCTGATATTGATTTTCACACTCAGAGGCACCAGTTCCCTATCGAGGGAACTCAACACTGCGTCGATAAAATCGACTCTTTGGGGACGCTCCCTAAGCGTGCGCCTCTGAAGTATGAATGAAACTAATCCAATCCTGATTGGTGTTGCGTCGTGACGTAACATGTGACGGCATACCCGGAAGTATAAAAGTGACGCTGTCACAACACACACTAGCTTTTCGCTCTTCAGCAAGCGCTTTATGTTGAAACTGTTTGTCTTATTTGGTGTTGTTTGTCTTATTATTGAAAAGAATGGCCAGTGAGCAGTTCAAGAAGTGTGTGCATCCCTGCCCTCGTTACATCACGGGTGGGGACGCACACTCTCTTTGTGTGAATTGTTTGGGAGTGCAGCACGCACGGGCAGCTCTCGAGGGGGCTGCTTGTGAAATGTGTGAGGCTATGCCTATTAGAGTGCTGCGCTCCCGGCTGGCGTGCTTTGACGAGCACGGTCAGGCTCGCGTTCCCCAGGGTTCCGGTCCCGCATTTGTCGAGGCGATGCGGCGACTGAGATCCTGGGGTTCGCAGCGGGATCTGGCGGAGGAGAGTGAGAATGCTGAGGCATTTTCTCGCTCTCCATCGGCTGATCCCGCGGCCTCTGAGAGTGGTGTGGGAGCCCGCGCTGCGGTTTCTCCTGCCCGCGATCAGGTCCCGATGCTTGAGCTGTCTGCTTCTGAGGAAGTGGACGTGCTCAGCATTGATGCGGACGACCGTGATCTCAGCGCGCCATCACGCGGCCTGAATTATGAGGAGCTGGTGGAGGTTGTGACGCGCGCTGTGGCCAGATTAAACATCAGCTGGCCACAACATGAGCAGGAAACGCAAGTCACAAGTAAAATGGACGAGCGTTACCTGCAGCGCAGGTCACAGCCTCACCGCCGGGGTCTGCCGTTTTTCCCCGATCTCCATAAAGAGATCGCGAGATCGTGGGAAAGACCGCATTCGTCCCGTATTTCGAGTCCCAGTATAATAGATTACAGCAATGTTGTGGGGGCTCGAGATATGGGATATGGGAAGATGCCGAAGGTGGAGGAGGCTTTAGCGAGCTATCTCTCTCCCGAATCGGCGTCTTCCCTAAAGACCCCGGTGTTGCCTAGTAAGCCCTGCAGGGAAACATCTGCATTAGTGGGCAGGGCTTACATGGCGGCGGGTCGGGCTGGTTCATGTCTGCACTCGATGGCGATTTTGCAGGCATACCAGGCCGACCTCCTGAAAGATTTGGATGAGGGGGAGGGGCCTACTCCTGAGGACATCGCGGAGTTGAGGAAGGCCGCAGATTTGTCTCTCCGGGCCACTAGGGAAGCAGCCAGCGCTATTGGCCGCTCTATGGCGGCCATGGTGGCCACGGAGAGGCATCTGTGGCTGAACTTATCTGGAATTAAAGAAAAGGATAGGTCCTTCCTGCTGGATGCGCCGCTTTCGGCTTCTGGCCTGTTCGGCGACGCCGTTAATTCGGTTGTCGACAGGTTTCAGGAGTCGAGGAAACAATCTGCGGCGTTCCAGCAGTACCTCCCCCGGAAAGCGAAGGCCAAATCTAGTAGGGTGGGGCAAAGCGATCAGCCCCAGCCATCAGCCAGCTCCTCCCATAGGGCAGAGCAGAAGGAGAGCGTTTCCTCTAGAGCCCCCCCTCCGGGGTCTTGGCAACAGAGGAAACGCTCCCAAAAACCGAAGTCCTCCGGCCAGAGGGGCGACCTGAGGGACGTCATTCAGGCTAGGAGGACTTCGGAAAAGAGGTCCTAGCCACGGCAGGACTTCAGAGGGCTGCCCCCTCCGCAGTGAGACAACCGAGGTTGTTCTCGCAGCGGGGCCCTCTAGGAAAAGATGCAGGTCCGCCGTTAACAGCGTTTCGGGCCGCATCAATTTCCAGCGAAAAGACGATTTTAAAACATCGGTTATGGTCGCAGGGACCGAATCGACTACAGCCTGCCAATATTCAGCTTCAGGTAGTCGAAGAGAATACCCTGAAGACACCAGAGGCCAGCCTCGAGAGGCTGGTACCCTTAGTAGATTTTGTAGAGGGATGGTATCATCTTCCCAACATATCTCCATGGGTCCTGCAGATAATACGAGTTGGGTACAGACTGCAGTTCGCGCACCGCCCCCCAAGTTTTCTGGGGTGGTGCTCACTGCGGTGGTCCCAGAGCAGGCTCAGGTGCTGGAACAAGAAGTACAGACTCTGCTGTCGAAAGGAGCCATAGAACGTGTTCTTCCGGTAGACAGGGAGTCCGGGTTTTACAGCCGGTACTTTATAGTTCCAAAGAAGGATGGGGGGTTAAGGCCAATTTTGGATCTCAGGGTGTTGAACCGGTCTCTGAGAAGGTTCAAATTCAGAATGCTGACCATTCCAACAATCGTGAATCAAATCAGGTCCGAGGACTGGTTTGTCACGATAGATCTGAAAGACGCCTATTTTCACATCTCCATCCTTCCATGTCACAGGAGGTACCTGAGGTTCGCTTTCGGGGGCGAAGCATACCAATATCGGGTTCTTCCGTTCGGCCTAGCACTCTCTCCCCGCACATTTACCAAGTGTATGGACGTGGCCCTTGCTCCATTGAGACTTCAGGGGATTCGGGTATTGAATTATCTCGACGACTGGCTTATTCTGGCCCAGTCTCGGGAGATGGCAGTTCGGCATCGAGATGTCGTTCTTGGCCATATTCAAAAATTGGGGTTAAGACTCAATTTGAAGAAGAGTGTGCTAGTACCGTCCAGGGCACGACCTTTTTGGGAGTCGTGTGGAACTCGGTTACAATGCAGGCACGTATGTCTCCCGCACGTATCGAGTCAATTCTGGCGATGGTATCCAGGGTGAAGCTAGGCCAGGCCGTCACTGTGAAACACTTTCAAAGGATGCTGGGCCTCATGGCAGCGGCATCCAACATTATTCCTCTGGGCCTCCTTCACATGAGGCCCCTCCAGTGGTGGTTGAAGACCAAGGGGTTCTCACCCAAAGGGAATCCGTTCCGTATGATCAGAGTAACGCGCAAGTGCCTTCAGTCTCTGCAAATATGGAAGAAGCCTTGGTTCCTATCCCAAGGGCCAGTGTTGGGGGTGTCATGTCGCCGGGAAACCGTTTCGACAGACGCCTCCCTTACTGGCTGGGGCGCGGTCATGGACGGCCGCTTTGCCAGGGGTCTGTGGCAGGACCATCATCGCACTTGGCACATAAATTGCCTGGAAATGATGGCTGTGTTCAGGGCTTTGAGGAGCTTCCTCCCAGACCTCAAGGGTCGCCACGTCCTAATACGGACGGACAATACGTCAGTGGTGGCCTATCTGAACCGACAAGGGGGACTCAGATCGCGCCCTCTGTGCAGACTGGCGCATCAGATTATCCTTTGGTCCCAGGGGAAGATATTGTCAATAAGGGCAATGTATATCCCAGGGGTTCAGAATCGGGGAGCAGACATCCTGTCGAGGCAGGGGCTGAGGCCCGGGGAATGGAGACTTCATCCGGAGGTGGTGAAGTCGATATGGGAGAGGTTCGGACCGATGGAAGTGGATCTGTTTGCGTCTCGAGAGACGTCCCACTGTCCACTTTGGTTCTCCCTCTCACATCCAGCCCCGCTGGGGTTGGATGCCATGGTACAGGCTTGGCCGAAGCTTCGCCTGTATGCTTTTCCCCCGATCGCTCTGCTCCCAGGGGTCCTGGAGAGGGTCCGTCAAGAGGGCATCAGTCTACTTCTGGTTGCTCCGAGATGGCCGACACGAGTATGGTTCTCGGATATAATATCACTCCTCATAGCTCCGCCGTGGCCGATTCCTCTGAGGAGGGATCTATTGTCTCAGGCGGAGGGCACAATCTTCCACCCTCGCCCAGAGTTGTGGAAGCTGTGGGTCTGGCCTCTGAGGGGGTTCAGTACCTGAATGCTGGCTTATCAGCTGAGGTGGTTGAAACCATACTTAGCTCTAGGGCCCCATCTACCAGGAGATTATATGGCCTCAAGTGGAAGGTGTTTCACACTTGGTGTGGAGAACGAAGGTTGGATCCAGTAAACTGCCCAGTGGCTTCAGTTCTGGAATTCCTTCAGGATCGTTTCTCTGCGGGTCTCTCCCCGTCCACTCTTAAGGTGTACGTGGCTGCCGTTTCGGCTTTCCACGCGCCAGTAGATGGTGGACCTCTGGGGAGGCACCAATTGGTCATTAGGTTTCTCCGTGGTGCTTGGAGGATGAGGCCGGCGACCAGGTCCAGGGTTCCTGCCTGGGACCTGGCGATAGTTCTGGAAGGGTTGTCCCTCGCTCCCTTCGAACCTTTAGAGTCGGCTTCGCCTAAGGACTTAACGCTAAAAATGGTCTTTCTCTTAGCGATTACCTCTCTTAAGAGGGTGGGAGATCTCCAGGCCCTGGCGGTAACGCCAGCTTGCTTGGAGTTTGCCCCTGGCAAAGTAAAGGCCTTTTTGCACCCGAGTCCGGGCTACGTGCCTAAAGTTCCTTCGAGTACGGCTCGCTCTGTAGTCCTTCAGGCATTCCATCCTCCACCTCATGTGTCGGCGGAAGAAGAGAGGCTTCACTTGCTCTGCCCCGTCAGAGCTTTGAGTGTATACCTGGAAAAGTCTGCTTCTTGGAGAAGATCGGACCAGTTGTTAGTATGCTTTGGGTCACCTAAGAGGGGGCTCCCGGCGACCAAACAAACTATAAGTAACTGGATTGTCCAGGCTATTACTGAGGCTTACAAGGTGCGCGGGGTTCCTTCACCTTTGGCCTTGAGGGCTCACTCGACTAGAGGCATGGCTTCCTCTAGGGCCCTTCTGTCGGGAGTACCTCTGCAGGAGATTTGTGAGGCAGCCGGCTGGGCTACCCCGCATACTTTCATCAGGTTTTATAGTCTCAACCTTCCCAGTACGCCCGGTGCACACGTACTCGGCCCTTGCTGAGGCCTAATCAGTTTCACTCTGGGGCGGGTCTGTTCGGTGCGTGGCCTAGTGGGTACTCATTCCCCAAAGAGTCGATTTTATCGACGCAGTGTTGAGTTCCCTCGATAGGGAACGTCTCGGGTTATGACTATAACCCTTGTTCCCTGAGAAGGGAACGAGACACTGCGTCGTGTTGCCACGCCCCTTTTTTAGACCCTTGAGCGTCTTGCTTCATCGCGAGGCTAGTGTGTGTTGTGACAGCGTCACTTTTATACTTCCGGGTATGCCGTCACATGTTACGTCACGACGCAACACCAATCAGGATTGGATTAGTTTCATTCATACTTCAGAGGCGCACGCTTAGGGAGCGTCCCCAAAGAGTCGATTTTATCGACGCAGTGTCTCGTTCCCTTCTCAGGGAACAAGGGTTATAGTCATAACCCGAGACGTTTTGTACTGTAGGTTGTTTGTATGTGTTCCTAGACTGACTGATCGATGCTTAATGGGTTGTGGAACTGGCCATAGCTTTGTACATTTTATAAAAAAAATAGATATATTGCAGGGGAAAAAAGTCTTTTCAAAAAATATTTTATTTTTGACAGTGAATCAGTTTTCTTGTATACAAAACAAAAACAAAAATGCAGTCTACAAAGAAAACAGTATGCCTTATGTGCAATGCATCAATATGAAGCCTTGAGCAGACTGAGTTAGTATGCCAGCTCATGTTCCTATCTTGCTCCCCTCTCTCTCCCTGGGCGGAAAAAGTTCCAAAAAGTTATATGTGAATTTTAGCTGTGCATAACAAATATTATCATGAACACAGTGTTGTAACCCAGGTTCATTGCAAATATGTGCCTCTACAACACAGTCTCATCCCAAAAAGTCATATAACTGACGTCTTGGGACGTCTTTTGACCATACGTCAATATCCGCCTTTTAGGGCCCCCTTAAACGTCGGTAGATGGCGATCCCGGGCCGTCATACAACTGACGCTTTACCTTTAACGTCAGTTAGGTGGCGGGTTAGGTTTAGGGTTAGGTTTAGGTCTGGGGTAGAGTTAGGATCCCATTACCTCATCTACCGACGTTTAAGGGGGCCCTAAAAAGGCGAATATTGACGTATGGTCAAAAGACGTCCCAAAACATCAGTTAAATGACGTCTTGGGATGAGACCGGGTTGGCCTTTACCTACATTTGTGCAAAACCTATGCATACATTTCACTACGTATTATATGTGAAATGGCCACACGAGGCAAATTATGCTTACAGGGGCAGATAATTGATTAAAAAAGAGTTATGAGTGGCATGAAACATGAATCACGACTCTCCCCAAAAGAACTAAAGCCTCGTAAAAAAAAAAAAGAAAAAAATGGCATGGTTGCTTCAGCACATGTGTTTTCATCTCATGTTTACTTTTGCTCACACTATCAGTTAGGTTTAAGGGAGGGTTCAGTGTAGGGGTACGTTAAATTCAAATGTGTCATGATGCTGTGTAGATTGCACCAAACATATTATTGAAAAACTCTTTAAACAATGGCTCTCATGGCACAAGATGCTGATGCAATTTGAATTTTAATCGATCAAAAGCCCTAGTTATTTGAGAATATCTTTCAGGCTTACAGATTTTAATCAGATATGCAACACACATAATTGCAGTAACTGATACAATCAGTTACAATCACAAGATTTCACACCTTGTAAAAACTGCCATTAAAAAATTATCAGAGTTAATTACATCTCTCCATTTGATACAACTTCTCATTAGACAGGCTGAGAAGATAACTCTCCATTGTACGTTTTAGTTAACCATCTCCTGTTAGAAAATTGAAGTGGCCCCAGGAGAAGATTAAAGTTGTTGATGCACTTTAGTCCAAGGGGCTGTACAATATGTTACGATTATTTACAGTGAATTAGTCTATTTGTGTGAATGGGGAGAAATGTATTGTAATGACCTGTGTTGCACTGATTGATGCTGTTGTGACTGCTGTGCATGTCTTTGTGAGTCTATGTTAATTTTAGTCAGCATGAAATGAAAATGTATCATTTAATTTTATATATATATATTTTTTGATCATTTTTAACCAAAATATCATATCTGGAGCTTCTGGTGAAAACAACAGACTTCTTTCTTTTGTAATAGTGTATGCATTTTTTTTTTATTAAAAATACAAAAAGAAATGTAATATTGTTAAATATTAAGTCAATTTAAAATAACAGTTTTCTATTTTAATATATTTTAACATGTAATTTATGATCAAAGCTGAATTTTCAGAATGATTACTTCCATCTTCAGTGTCACATGATCCTTCAGAAATTATTCTACTATGTGGATTTTGATGTCCAAAAAAACATGAATTATTATTATAATTGTTGAAAACAGTTGTTGTACAATTTTTTTCAGAATTCTTCGATGAGTTTAAAAGAACAGAATTTACTTATAAATGTATTTACTGTGACTTTCGATTAATTTAAATCATCCTTGATGAATAAAATAATGGACCTAAATAAATAAATAAATAATAATAATAATAATAATAATTAAATAGACATTCTCACTGACCCCAAACTTTTGAACAGTAATGTTTAATGTTACAGACGCTTTCTATTTTAGATAAATGATGTGCTTTAGAATTCTATTTATCAAAGAATCCTGAAATAAAAATGTAGATAAATGTTTTCAACATTGATAATTATGAGAAATGTTTCTTAAGCATCACATTAGAATGATTTCTAAAGGATAATTTGACACTGAAGACTGGAGTATGCTGAATATTCAGTTTTGATCACAGGAATACATTTCAGTTTGAAAATAATATTCAATATTTGTCTGTATTTTTAATCAAATAAATGCAGCCTTGGTAAGTAGAAGAGATTTATTTTTAAAAAATTTAAAATTTTACCGATCCAAAACTTTTGACTGGTAGTGTAATTAACAAAGATATGTTGCTTCTGTTTCATTCTTGACTTTAACTTAATGTATGGTAAAATAATCCAAGATCAATTTCCCTGTAAAAGTACTTAACATACCTATTGTATTCTAAATGAAAACCGTCATGCTGCATAAAGTTTGAAAGTATCCATTAGGTGAAAGACTCGCCTCCTCGTCACAGGCTAACTAAAGATCAATACAGAGCTCTGAAACATGAAGATGATAAATGAATAACCACATACTCTGAATTATGGCATGAAAGGCTACAGATTTTACAATTTGAGCGTTTTCTCATTTTTGTTTCAGGTGTTGAAGGAGGTGACCGTAAAGGCTCAGGCAGCTGAAAAGGTCAAAGTCGAGGTTCAAAAGGTCAAAGATAAAGCGCAGGCCATAGTTGACAGCATCTCTGCAGACAAAGCCATCGCTAAAGAGAAGTTGGAGGCAGCCAGGCCTGCTCTGGAAGAGGCTGAGGCAGCATTGCAGGTCAGGAACAGTATGGAGCGATTACATGAAAGAGAGAATGGGAGGAGTGTGATGTTCATGGGGCATTTCGGTGCCTGCAGCTTCTGTGTAATTACATGCTGTCTATGAGGGTTCAAAAATAGACCGTGTGATGGCAGGGTTGCTGTAGGTGGTCTCGTAGCAAGCAGGGGTCTGACAGCAGCCGCCTCTAACTAACCCCACACACCCACTC
>NW_024121154.1:210687-325687 GCF_016745375.1 Pimephales promelas
ATTTGTTGAGCAATCGTTTCGCTTGATAAGACCTTTACTCATCGTCTGGAATCGTTTAAAAGCCCTTTGAACAGTTTGCACTGAAACTCTCATTTGGACCTTGAACCGTTTGGTCCCCATTGAAGTCCATTATAGAGAAAAATCCTGGAATGTTTTCATCAAAAACCTTAATTATTTTCGACTGAAGAAAAAAAGACAAATTATCAGCAAAAGTTTTTTTTTTTTAAAGTGAAAACTACTCTCTTTAAGACTCTTTCGTAATATTACAATCAATTTCAGGCGAAAAATCTAATCTTTTGTATGGCAGAATTTTTTGGTCCGTTTTGTGGGAGAGCTGCTTATGTAACAGGCGCAATTCAACATCTGGCTTTAATTTCACAGATAACGGAGATATTGTATCTGTAATACAGTTCATCTGGTTAATGAAACTAGGAGAGAGAGAGAGAGGCGATAGATTCTAGAAGAAATCTGCACCCTCAAACTTTATTTCGGAGAAGATAAGGACTAATGTTTGGCATGTGTCCCACAACAAGTTATCTAATACTTTTGGCTCTGAAGTATATAGGGATGCTATAGACACTCGTTGGTTTTCTGGAAAGCGAGACACTTACGTCACGTTCCTGCCTGGGCAAACGCATTCAAGAGGCTGACTTGAAGAAACTCCCCTATTTCTGCAAGCCAGCTGCCACGGAGCCAACGCGCTCTCTTCGCCCTCCCGCTGAGCAGATTCAGTGCGCTGCTATAAGAAGAACCACTAGAAAACAAACGAATTGACGAAATGTGTTGTGAAATGCAGTCTTTGTGTCAGCAAACCCATTCCTCATTTCAAATTCTCTAGACAGAAAACATAAGAAACCCAAGTGTCTAATAGCATATCAATACCCCTTTTCCCTCTGGGTCCCTGTTAAAGCATATAGGTGAGTGTTACTAATTTGAAAGGCAGCTCTGTGTGAAACGTGTGCTATTTCTGCTTTTGGACACAGGTCCAGACAAAGGAAATACAGCTTGGGGAGGCCGGACCAGAGAGATCTGAGCGAGAACCTGGCTGCAACACAGGGACTGTCTCATATGGTTTCTGAATGCTCTCGCCTTTTCCAGGTACAAAGCATCATGTGCATTGAGTTCAGTACTAATGACTATCAGCACTTCCAGCTGCATGCAATCATCTATGGGCTTAGAGCTCTCTTGCACAATTGTTTTTTGTTGTTGATTTTTAATCTCAGGTGTCATAAGGGGAAAAAAAGTTCCAAACTAGGGTATTACAAAATACACATACACACACTTCCTTTCCTGTATTTTTATATTTATTTAAATATGCATTTAATTATTTTATATGTATTGAAATATTTATTTGATTAGTTATTCTGTATTTATTCTGTATATGACTTGCATTTAGTTATCAAAAATATTTAATTATTCATTCAGCTGAAATTAATGTGCCACATTTTTAATAAGAAGAAAATTATTGTATTTTTGTAAAATTATTGTAAAATTATTATATATGTATTTTTGGAAAAACAAAAACTGCTACTTATTTTTATTTAACTACTGCAACAGTTTTTGCTGATAGTTTACTCACCCCCGTGTCATCCAAGATGTCCATGTCATTCTTTCTTCAGTCGGAAAGAAATTAAGGTTTTTGATGAAAGCATTCCAGGATTTTTCTCCATATAATGGACTTCAATGGGGTCCAAACGGTTCAAGGTCCAAATGAGAGTTTCAGTGCAAATTGTTTAAACGATTCCAGACGATGAATAAGGGTCTTATCAAGCGAAACGATCGGCCATTTTAAAAAAAAAATAACAAAGTTTAAGTTTTATAAGCTCAAATGGTTGCCAAAATGAACAAATCTTTTCCCGAGTCAACTCGTTCATTTCGTTCTTTGAATGAACCAAATGACATGAAAAAAGATTCGTTCATTTTGATAAACGAGTTCGAACAGGAGAGTCACGAACGCGCATCACAGAACAGAGCAAGACGAGCATTTGAGCTTATAAAACTTAAACTTTGTTATTTATTTATTAAATGGTCGCTCGTTTCGCTTGATAAGATTCTTATTCATCATCTGGAATCGTTTAAAGCCCTTTGAACAGTTTGGAGTTTGCACTGAAACTCTCATTTGGACCTTGAACTGTTTGGACCCCATTGAAGTCCATTATATGGAGAAAAATCCTGGAATGTTTTCATCAAAAACCTTAATTTCTTTTCGACTGAAGAAAGACAGACGTGGACATCTTGGATGACATGGGGGTGAGGAAATTATCAGCAAAAGTTTTTTTTTAAAAGTGAACTTCTCCTTTAAAGGGGTCCCTCACAATGGTTACTAGACTAGTCAAACCTATACCAAAGCTTCTTAAGGGGCTGGGAAATTATATATGCAAGCATAAACATATAACATTTATATCTGTAATCAATACAGATCCCGAAATACTGGGAAGAGCAGGGAGCCGGCAGCTTTACCGAAGATTCGCAGCAAAATGATGCAGGTCTAAGTTCTGTGTCTCACTGTGGAGAAAATGAACTTCCAGACCGTGCCAGGCTGTTTCTACTCACACAAAAACATTTGAAGGAGGTCAGAGACAAGTCTAAAAGGTGGAACTCCTGTTCGAGCTGTGATCATGTGGATGTGGCGAATAAAAAGGTTTGTATGTGCTCCTCCAACTTACATCCTAATATCGGGTTTAGAGATCCAAATTAGACTCTACTCGCATTCCCGCCTCTAGAGAAAGTCGTCTAATGCCTGGTTCAGATTAACGTAGACTCATTGTATTCTGGACACTTTGCACAGTAAAACGTCCTTTAAGATATCAACCTGCTGAAAGATAAACCTGATTGATTGCTCGTCTGTCTCTGGGGACATGCCTTCCACACGTTTCAAAGTTTGTTTGACACATTTTGAGCTAATCATTTTAGAGAAATCTTGAAAAAACTGCCGAGAGACGCAGTGTCCGGATTACCATGAGGACTCACGGTGTTCCGGACACCTGAAAATTTCTACTCACTGTGTTTCGGACAGTCATTTCTAACATAAAACGTATGCATTTTAACAACTATAAGTTGGTAAAGTAGTCATATTAATTTCCATAACTTTGTTGTATAAGCGTCTATACACTCTTTTAATCGACAATTGCTCATTTGAGCATTATATTCTAAAGTTATATTTAAGAATTTTAAAAATTATTATTTTTTCAATCCCTTAAAATACAAATACTTGCAAATTGTAACTCATGATTATTTTATAAGACCATTCTGGTGGGTGATCGTGTTTTAAGAGCCGTTTTCTATTTAGGTATATTATCCCCTCGTCCATTCGTCTTGCCGGAAAACCTTCCCCTCGTCATTTTCCGAACAGTCAATGGTGTACGTTAAAAACTCGCGATGATTTCTTTGAAACGACTGGCTCTGGAAGCATAAGGTTGGTCGGAATCGAAAGTGGAGGAGGCAAAGATGACACGCGGATATATATATATGTATATATGCCGTGACCTGAAAGTGTTTATTTGCTCTACGTCTACGTTACACGATTTTAGCGGGATTTTGGCACGATCCGTTTGATGTAGGGTGTCGTGGAGATTCGTATACAACAACGAGTGTCGGGACGCAAGAATCAATCGTATCATCTCGTATAGTGTGTCATAGCGGGCGACAACCTACTTCACGACATCACGACAAAAAGACAAGCATGCGTCACATGTATGAGGTTGACCAATAGGAGCACAGAAGCTTTTCCGTACGCAACTTTCAAAAATGGCGAAACGAAAGAGAGACGATGGTGCTAACGTTAAAACTAAAAGTAAGAAAACAATATTTTACCTCAAGTTCTCTTTGGAGGATTTGTGGATTCGCAATCCGGGAACGTGTCCATTGTCGGGTTTTCTTTCTTTTTTTTTCCTTTTTCTGAACACAGGACGGCCAACACAACACTCGCCGCTTCATCCGTTGTTTTTTTACGGAAGTCACTCGCTACTAGTTTCGCCTTCTCGATCACATCACGCGCGCCGTCAAAGACTTGTCAGGCAACATGACATCATGACTTTTGCGTAATCATACACGCCAATTTCGAGTCAAATGGCGTGTAATCTCGACGCATTTTGAGCTATCCGCGTGTATGTCTACGCCATTAAAATCCGTGTCATTCCGCGTGTCCGTACACGCCGTCAAATGTCCAACTAAAACAAAGCAAAATGTACATCTACATCTAGGGAGCTGTTTTTTGTTTTCCCTAGGATGGTAAGGGAACACTCATAAATGCCATTAACCCCAGTGACGGTTAGGTTTAGGGACGGGGTTGAGGTAAGTCATATATTTATATATACAGTAATAACGTTAAGTCAACGGCGTTCATAAACGCGCTGAAAAGCGATTATGCGTGTTGATAGCACGCTAAAATTGGAAATACGAATTGGCGTGTCATACACACGCTACTTCATGAGATCAGTATATGTCAGGAAGCAACGTGTAGTCTGACGTGTCTTGTCCACGACACGACAAGATTTTAGGAGTCAAAATCGCGTAATCTGAAACAGTGACTATCGTAACAGACAAAAAAAATCGTGTAATCTGAACCAGGCATAAATATATTATGCGCACAAAGGAAGTCATAATCAGTTGCGATCAAACACGTAGTTTCCGTTTGCACTTGCAATTCCTCTTTATAAACGTCCTGCAAACCAAGATAAGAAGGTGATGACTCTGATGTGATTTTTGAAGGTGGAGGACGGTTACCCTTTGCGGCTGTGGAGAGGAACGACAGAATTGGACGCTCCGCAACAGGAAGTCTTCCACCACGTGTTACGAGAACAGAGTCAGTGGCAGAGAGACCTCTTGCACAGCGAGGTGGTGGAGACTCTGGACAAGGACGCAGACGTGTACCATTACATACTCCAGGCTGCAGGGGCCCGACCACCACTACAACATGTTCTGTTACGGTAAAGAGTTACTCGACAAGTGTGTTTGGCTAGTTTCAGCCTGACGCAATTATCATTTTTAAGTTGTTTAAACAGCAAATGCATTTGCGCCAATGGCCGTGCTGGTCTGAAAACGAGGTGTGTACGGTCGCATTGTTGGCGTCTTTCTATTTTCAGGCAACTGAAATAGTCAAATGGCGCTGTATTTGTTTTTTATTTAAATAGCGTTTTAGTAATGTGCGGGTCCACGTACACTTAGTCGCATAGATGGTCTCCTCGCGATTGTTTCCTCGCTAGAGAAGCGTTCAGTTTTCCGCTCGCAAAGTCCACCATGTAAATTAACTCTAATTAGTTTATTGCACGTCATGACCAAAGCACACCTATTACTCATTACAGGAGTAGTTCACTTTTAAAAAAACTTTTGCTGATAATTTACTCGCCCCCGTGTCATCCAAGATGTCCATGTTTTTCTTTCTTCAGTTGAGAAATTAAGGTTTTTGATGAAAACATTCCAGGATTTTTCTCCATATAATGGACTTCAATGGGAACCAAACGGTTCAAGGTCCGAATGAGAGTTTCAGTGCAAACTGTTCAAAGGACTTTAAACGATTCCAGACGATGAATAAGGGTTTTATCAAGCGAAACGATCGCTCATTTAATAAATAAATAACAAAGTTTAAGTTTTATAAGCTCAAATGCTCGCCTTGCTCTTTTCAAAACTCGTTTATCAAAATGAACGAATCTTTTTTCGTGTCATTTGGTTCATTCAACAAACGAAATGAACGAGTTGACTCGGGAAAAGATTCGTTTGGTTCCCATTGAAGTCGGAATGGAATGTTTTCATCAAAAACCTTCTTTTCGACTGAAGAAAGAAAGACGTGGACATCTTGGATGACATGGGGGTGAGTAAATTATCAGCAAAAGTTTTTTTGATTAGGGACTATTTTTCCCGTCGTTAAAATTCAATAACTGAGGGGAAATTGAAAACTATTACAATTGAAAACTTAGCAATATTTAGAAGGTCAAACGTTCAACCGAACTCGAGGCTTATCACCCAAAGGCAATAAAGTACTTTGAAATGGAACGACGCTCACGGAATGAGCTTTGCTCTTCATATTCAAAGGTGTTTCACATTTGCATAATTCCCTGCATTAGCATCTGGGACAAATTATACTGATGTCTAAAATACCTTTGCTGGAATGATAATAGGTGAACCTCTCAGCAGAAAATTGAAACTTAACACGGGTCCCATCCTGGATTTCATTTTGCAAATTCGGTGACAAATTAGCACAGTAACGAGTAAATCCCTTAACAACGGCACGTCATGGCATGCTCGTGTAATCCCGTTAACCGCTGCCACGGCTGTAATCCAGCCACCCCACATATATCAATGCGCCTGCACTGTCGCCCTACAGGATCTTTCAATTACAACTTTTCCTTCTGTTCCCGCAGGACGTGGCAAACGGATCATCCCACGGGGTCTATGTTTGTGTCCTCCACCTCGGTCGAGCACGCCGCTGTGGCTGTCAGAGGAGTACGGGCGCAAGTTTTCTGCAGCTTCTTTTTAATCGAGCCGCTGGGGTCGAAAAAGTCAAGAGTCACGCACCTCTGCCGGACCGACACGAGGTGTGTATTTCAGGCTACAAATTTATGGTTGGCTCAAAGATTTCGTTACTTTTACCATCAATTTGCTCCCTGCTGGTCTACAAGTGCCCCTATAGATTCATATTGTAGGGTTGACTCAATGAAACACAGGAATGTAATACAGAAAACTGTATGTCATTGAAAATTGAGATGCGTTCCTGGGGATGTGATGTGACAGCGCAAACATGCGGCACAATCATTGAGACGTATTATATTACCTCCGCCGGCTGGAACTTGTCTAGCTGGCATATTTGAGAGTGCAGGTGAAGGGAGACACTATACGTTATTGTGACTGCAGCATGTATTTGTCCTGTCAAAACAAAGTTAGCATTATATTGTCGAATATTGATTGGTGGGTTGGGTGTGTTTTGAAAACGTGTTTCAAAGTGCACGTTTTTTTTTAAAACAATACTATTATCGTTTAAATGGGAATTTGACAAATTAGTGACGTCATCACACAGTGCACATGCGTATTACGTGTTGCTGGGCGGTTTGACCAAAAATTTATTTTTTATTTTTTTTTCAACGGTTTTTTTTTTTTTTTTGTATAACCTTAAAACCATATTCTGGACAAATGTGGGCAAAATAGTTTTGATTTATTTTTTAAAAATACTTCCCTTTATCTGAGCGGTACAAGACTTGGCTACTTTTCCTCCTGAACACACACAGTTTTAGATCTAAGAACTTATTGGAATGATATTTTAATGTAGTTAAAAAAATAAATAAAAAAAGCATAAAAATAAGCATAATTTATTTTACACAGAAAATATGGTACTTTTTGAAGTAAATAAATTCAAAAATACCCACAAATGGATAGACAAAACTTTATCGAAGACAGTGATATAACATTTATAATAAATAAAAATTAGGATCACACCTGCCCACATTTGTCCACAATTACATGATTAAGAGCTATAAAGTTTTTATAAAAAACTTTTGCTGATAATTTACTCGCCCCCATGTCATCCAAGATGTTCATGTCATTCTTTCTTCAGTCGAAAAGAAATTCCAAACATTCCAAGATTTTCTCCATATAATGGACTTCAATGGGGTCCAAACGGTTCAAGGTCCAAAAGACAGTTTCAGTGCAAACTGTTCAAAGGGCTTTAAACGACACCAGACGATGAATAAGGGTCTTATCAAGCAAAACAATCGTTCATTTAAAAAAATAAATAAAGTTTAAGTTTTATAAGGTAAAAAGCTCGCCTTGCTCTATTCTGTGATGAGCGTTCGTGACTCTCCTGTTCGGACTCAACGAATCTTTTTTCGAGTCATTTGGTTGATTCAATGAACAAATTGACTCGGAAAAAATATTCGTTCATTTTGAACAGGAGAGTCACGAACGCGCATCACAGAACAGAGCAAGACGAGCATTTGAGCTTATAAAACGTAATTTTTTGGTTTCGCTAGATAAGACCCTTATTCATCGTCTTTTAAAGCCCGTTGAAGCTGCACTGAAACTCTCATTTGGACCTTGAACCGTTTGGACCCCATTGAAGTCCATTATATGAAGAAAAATCCTGTAATTTCTTTTCGACTGAAGAAAGAATGACATGGACATCTTGGATGACATGGGGGTGAGTAAATTATCAGCAAAAGTTTTTTTTAAAGTGAACTACTCATTTAAAGCTTCGGTTTACGTTATGACGCGAAATGAACCCCTATATTGACTTTTCACTCTTTTCTCTTTCATCAGAGGTCGATCTCCAGAATGGCACCATAAAGTCGGAGGACACCAGGTATCATCTGTGTTGATGGCCATGAGAGACTCTTTTAGACACAAAACAAAAGACTCAAAGCATACTAAGGAGTAATCCATTAAACCTCAGACAGCTTTCCAATCCCAGAGCTACGAGTGGGCTCGAAAAACAAAGAAATAAAGTGAGTGTGAGCGAGCGAATGGGGTCCAAAGCTCTGAGATGATGAAAGTTGTTCCAGACTCTCGGTACCGTAGAGACTTACGGGACCATTTCAATGCAAAGACAATTCAGCCTGCAGACACTGAACAACAGCAGTGTGATGAGGTGTACCAGGAGAGCCGGTGCACTTGGCATTATCAAGACTGACAAGAGAGAGTGTCAGAGTAATGAAATGTCTCATCCCATTTAAAGGACCGTTCCACGGGACTCTCAAACTCTCAAATCCTGCTGTTCTTAAGCATTAAAGGATGGACTGGGTGACTTGATCTGGAACTATATCACACTTTCATCATAAACATGAGAAACACTGTGTACAGAAGCCGAGACTCTGATTCACAGGCGTGTTTTTCAGTTGCCATCGCTTTAATTTATTTGTGAGATTATCTGATTGACCATTTGGTGATATACATGACCTGGCGCATTATAATTATATTGCATTTTAGTTTTATCATGACCTATACGATCAAATTGTGATGCTACACATTTGATCAAATCAAAATATTACAATTATACTATAAATATTGACTTTATAAGAGGAATTTCTAATATAACTTATATTTTTGTGATGGTATTGTTGATATGTTACAGATTTTTATTTAAATATATATATCATTGAAGTACACCATGGCTTGACTTATTTCTTGATGCGCTGATGACTTTATGGAATACTTGATTCTGATTGGTCGATCACTAGCCTGACTGTTTTTTACATTGTAATACACCATTTTAATTCTTATCTGATCTTTAAAGGGTTAGTTTACCCAAAAATGAAAATTATATCAATGATTTACTCACCCTACACCCGTCCTATAGGTGTACGCTATATGACTTTGCTATCTCACGACCAATTCGAATGAGTAAAAGGTGGCTAATTCGTTCGATTTCATGCTATTTGTCTAAACCCGTTAGGTACACTGTAAAAAATATTTTCATGATTTGTAATCACAACATTTTTCCTCTTGTAAAATCAACTTAGATAATTTATGTAGTTCAGATAACATAATATTTTGAGTTTATGGTGATTAAATGACTCTTCTTCATTGTATCAACTCAATTTTTCCATTTCAATGAACTTAAAATTAAAGGCAACCCAGTTACTTATTTTTTTTTAAGTTAAACCAGCAATATTTTTTACAGTGTAGGTTTATTTAAATGCATACGAATTGGGCAATTCTTAAAATATGTACGAATTCGTACAATTTTTGCAAAATCATACAAGTGAGGTCCTATGAATTCGTACGAACTAGCCACCTTGTAAAATTCGAACGATCGGAGTTGAAAATAAACCCATGAAGTATACGGATGCCCTTAGAGTAGCTTAGAAGAAAACTAATGGATTCGCCAAAGACTCGACCAGGTAATTAAGTGTCCAGATCTTTAATTCTGATCTCAGACCTGAAATTATCACGAAAATCCCAGTTGCAAAACATCCAACGAGTAAATAACCACTGACCCTGCGAGTGAATTAAATCATTCCTCTTAATCTTCATCCAGATTATCAGGTGCGGACGGACGCTGCATTTATCACCCACAACTAATTAAATCCTAATGGCAAGAGAAAAAAACTCTATTAAAAATCTTAAATGAAATCTCAAACTGAATAATGCGCCGAAAGTCTCGAGCGAGAGCAGATACAGGAATACACCAGTGACTACAAACACATTACAAAATTGATTTATTGCATTACAATTCAAAGGAGAACAATATTTGATGCATATTGTGGAATAAAAAGTAAGCAAAACTGTTGTAAAATCTTTAGGTCAGTGGTGTCCAATCCAGCTCTAACCCCAATTAAACACACCTGAACCAGCTAATCAAGGTCATACTAGAAACTTCCAGGCAAGTGTGTTGAAGTTGGAGCTAAAATCTCCAGGCCTGTGTCTGAAATCAGAACTTGAAATTTAGCAAACTTGCGCTCCAGTAGTAATGATAAGATTTAGTCATGGAAACCTTAAAGGAGTAGTTCAATTTTCTACTTCTTCTAAAAAAAATTTGTTGTTAATTTACTCACCCCCATGACATCCAAGATGTCGACAAGAAATTAAGGTTTTTGATGAAAACATTCCAGGATTTTCTCCATATAATGGACTTCAATGGGGACCAAACGGTTCAAGGTCCAAAAGACACTTTCAGTGCAAACTGCAAACTATTCAAAGGGCTTTAAACGATTCCAGACGATGAATAAGGGTCTTATCAAGCGAAACGATCGCTCATTTAATAAATAAATAACGAAGTTTAAGTTTTATAAGCTCAAACGCTCACCTTGCTCTGTTCTGTGATGCGCGTTCGTGACTCTCCTGTTCGAACTCGTTCATCAAAATGAACAAATCTTTTTCCAAGTCAATTCGTTCGTTGAATGAACCAAATGACACGAAAAAATATTTGTTCATTTTGATGAACGAGTTCGAACAGGAGAGTCACGGACAGAGCAAGGCGAGCATTCGTGCTTATAAAACTTTATTTTTTAAATGAGCGATCGTTTCGCTTGATAAGACTTTTATTCATCGTCTGGAATCGTTTAAAGCCCACTGAAACTCTCATTTGGACCTTGAACCGTTTGGACCCCATTGAAGTCCATTATATGGAGAAAATCCTGGAATGTTTTCATCAAAAACCTTAATTTCTTTTCGACTGAAGAAAGAAAGACATGGACATCTTGGATGACATGGGGGTGAGTAAATTATCAGCAAAAGTTTTTTTTAAAGTGAACTACTCCTTTAATTAAACAGTTTTTTAATAATTAACTAAAAAGGAATTTATTCCTATAATATATTCCATTGGACCAGCGGTTTTGGAAACCGGATAAACGGAGGATTCAGCTGTGCCGCCGGTCGCCATCAGTTCAGATGTGGGAATTCATTCGGCACGTGACTCAGTGCCATTGTTTAACACTCGTTATTTCGGTGCATTGTGGGATTGAATGAGTGCACTCGGTGACATCCACTATGGTTTTGGACACCACTACAAACGGCTTTCCCCTTAAATAGTGTGATTTCGGACACAGGCCCTCCAGGACTGAGTTTGGACACCCCTGCTTTAGGTGAACCAAAATTCTTCCTGCTAGACAAAAATAAGATTCAGACTTGTTATATAGAAGGGAAAGGTTAAACAGATTGACTTTTTGGCAGTTTTCAGGGTCCAGTTGGCTAATCTGACATTTAAGTGAGGAGAAATGACCAGGAAAATCAAAGTTTTTTTTTTTTCAGGACAGTCGAATGACTTTTATTTGGCATACCATAAGAATCCGTCGGGACATGTGTGTTTTTGAGAGAAAGGTCTTGAGTTCAGAGGAGGAAGGCATTGATCAATTCACATCCTCTGAACTGGATTGATACCCAGAATGTCAAAGCCTTTGGCCATCACAGCTGCGGTGGCTTCACAGAGGAGCATCCGCCACATGTTGACTTTGACCACTTCCCCTGAGGAGAATGATTTAGAGCCGTCATTAGTCAAACAGGCCATTTTCAAAGGTTCATTTCAATCAAATCAATGACGTTTAGTCACGTCTTGGTCATTTAGGAAATTAAAATGTCATTAAAGGATTAGTTCACTTTAAAAAAAACTTTTGCTGATAATTAACTCACCCCCATGTCATCCAAGATATCCATGTCTTTCTTTCTTCAGTCGAAAAGAAATTAAGGTTTTAGATGAAAACATTCCAGGATTTTTCTCCATATAATGGACTTCAATGGGGACCAAACGGTTCAAGGTCCAAAAGACAGTTTCAGTGCAGCTTCAGTTGAATGAACGAAGTAACTCGAAAAAAGATTCGTTCATTTTGACGAACGAATTCGAACAGGAGTCACGTACGCGCATCACAGAACAGAGCAAGGCGAGCATTTGTGCTTATAAAACTTAAACTTTTTATTTATTTTTTAAATGACCGCTCGTTTCGCTTGATAAGACCCTTATTCATCGTCTGGTGTCGTTTAAAGCTGCACTGAAACTGTCTTTTGGATCTTGAACCGTTTGGTTCCCATTGAAGTCCATTATATGGAGAAAATCCTGGAATGTTTTCATCAAAAACTTTAATTTCTTTTCGACTGAAGAAAGAAAGACGTGGACATCTTGGATGACATGGGGGTGAGTAAATTATCAGCAATTTTTTTTTTTAAGTGAACTAATCCTTTAATTTAATTTAATTTAATTTTAGAAAGTTTACTTTCTAAACTTTAGAAAAAAATGGTCTAATGCACTTCCAATAAAAATAGTTACAAAGACGTTATTATAGTTTTAGCTGATTACAATTGGACGTTAAATTTTTAATTTTTTTTTTTAATATTTTAATATTTTTTTATTGTGAAACAGAGCAGTTAATTGCACTTACACCTGTAACATTTTTGCTTTCTGACCCAATCTGAGGAAGACTTTATGCAAAAATGCATCAATGTGCAGTTTTAGTTTAGTTTTATATTTTCAGTGCCCTCATGTGACCAACTAATTTCTGTTGTTTTAATACTTTAATATTTTTTTTTAATTTAATATTTTTAATTTACTAGTTTAAAGTGACGCACATTAGTCACCCAAAATACACTATTCGGGAAATTTGAAAATTATTTTTGCATTTGATGCCACGGAAATGACATTTTACCTTTAAATCCATGAGCTTTTAAAGTACTGTGCATAAACAAAAGGAAACCCAAAAGTCCCACAAGCAGCAGTCTTTATCAAACTCACAGTACAGCTCATTTCATTAGTCTATATTAAAAGACTAAAGAAGCTGTACGATTCAAGAGACGGTGCTTAAGTAACTAGTTTTTAATGGGAGAAAAAAAACAACTAAGGGACTTTCTATCTGATATAATCCCATATTAGATTTCCCAGTTCAAATGAATCATTTGTTGTTCGTTAAAACTTATTGCAACAGTAAATTATTACATCTAAATTAAAACTCCTCTATTTAGCATCTTTCACTGCAGTATGAAAGTTTATACTGGCCTATGAGTTGAAACTAAACACATTTCTGGACCAATTACACTCCTGACACATCTTCTAAAGAGCATATGCTCCAAGTACATGGATTTATTTAACCATTAAAGCCTCAAGGTTTTGGGCACCGAATCGGTTTTTCTTTCTGGGCGAGCTACACTTATTTGTAGTCTCGTGTGGGGCTTCAGGGTACGCACCTGTCTGCCGGTCCTTCTCCACGCAGTAGCAGCTGTCGTAAAACTCGGTGAAGGTGGTGGCCAGCTCGTACAGGTAGTCGCACAGTGTGTGAAGCAGCAGGTCGTCTGTGATCTTCTGCAGGATCTCGGGGAAGCGCAGGATGCACTTACCCAGTTTCCACTCCTTCTCATGGTCCAGTAAGACCTCTGTGGTCTCGGCTGCTTTGCGCAGGACGGCCTCCTGGATGTTAGCCAGTCTAGCTATAGACCTGCAGGTAGACCGAAGAAGAATGCGTCTTATAAAACATACTATACATTTCAGCATGGTCAAACTGGGTACATCAACATTTGATCTTGGAGAAAATTTACTTTATATATTATATATATAATTTATTTATAGTTTATTTCATTTTTATTATAGTTCAAAAGCACTTTGAAATGAATTTTTGGTATGTTTTATCTTACCTCAAGGGCATCTAGGATGTAGTTGTCGCAGTAGTTTCAATTTTGATATTTTTAGGTCAAACTGTTCTTGTCTGTCAGTCATATAATGGAGGTCTATGGTCACCACCTCAAAGAGCATGCATAAAGAAGTCCAAATTAAATTTAATTAGATTTAATGACTCGTAAATGTAAGTACACATTGATGGCCTAAGACACAAAACGAGCGGTTTGTGTGAGAAAACGAATAGTATTCATATCGTTTTTAACAACAAAAACCTGCGCTCTCAGATCACTTGGACGTGACTGCGGAGGTAAAAACTATATAAATACTGTTGGTTTTCTCACACAAACCGCTCGTTTCGTGTCTTAGGCCATCAATGTGTAATTACATTTACGAGTCATTAAATCATGTTTAATTTGGACTTCTCTGTGCTGCTCTTTGAGGTGGTGACCATAGACCTCCATTATATGACTGAACGACACGAACGGTTTGACCTAAAAATATCCAAATTGAAACTACTGCGGAAACAAAGACACCTACATCTTGGATGCACTTGAGGGAAGATAAAACACACCAAAAATTAATTTCAAAGTGAACTATCCCTTTAAGTATTTTAGAGCTGCCAAAATGTACACCGACCGCCTATACTGTGTATATTTTAAAATTGCTTAATGCCGTTAATAGTCTAAGTAATAAACGTGAGGGTATTTTTAAAAAGTATTTAATCATCTTGATGCCATGCAGGCTATTTACATGTACTGTAGTCATCAACGAACTATGCTGCCATGCCCAAATTACATTTTAGAGGGTTGGTGTATTAAAAGGTTTTTTAACATCAGTTTCTCACTAAAATCACAGAAACCAGCTCATACGTCATTTAGTAAAAAACTTTTATGATGCTTTTTTTTTGTCCATTTTGGATCTTGACAGCCACTGTGTATATTTTTACAATGTGGGGAAAAGCACTTCTTTTGTGTTTCATATAAAGAACAACAACGATGACGTCATTTTCATTTTCAAACAAGCTATTCTTTTAAATGGTCAACTATTGAGATCAACACAAGATGACAAAAAGCTAAACGTACACAAGAAGTGACATTTAACTGTAACAAACAGCTCACATAATTAAGAAAACATGTTACGAGAAAGAATCACCATGAGTAAGTGTCTAAAAGGCCCTTCTGCCAGAGAAATAGAGGATCGGGTTATATTGGCTGGATTCTGAGAAACGAAACACTGAAATCCCCATCAACTGCTGCCATGGCCAATTATTATTTTTTTGGCTCCTTCTCCTGTCATTGGCTCGGATTTCTACCTTCGCTTCTCCCAAATATGATTTTCTGTTAGCAATTGTTTTGAACAGCCAATTAAAGAAGACAGAAAAAAGCTCTCCACGAGAGGGATTGTGGTTCCCTACGCTCCTGACATCAGGTCAACAGCCCTCCTGAGACAGAAGAGCAAACACAAGGTGATAAAGAGTGAGAACAACAGAGCACATCCACTCGAGGGCCAGCAGAAGTAGATCTGTCACAAACACACACATTTCAGCCAGAAAACACACTCGCATTCGCCCCCGATTCCCACACACATCCCATTTCCACACAGCAGCACGGTTAAAACTGCCAGGACAACAGATAACCGACTACCATTGAGAATGAACATGATGGGCCGTTCAACAGTGTTGGTGAGCTCTATCCCAACATCCATGTGGGAAACATTCACGCCAACGTTTCCAGTACAGACCCACGTAAACATATCCCAGAATGCCTCACCTGAGGCACAATGGCTCAATACTTGTGTTGTCAAAATATTCGGTACCAAGTCGGTACTAAAAAATTTTAAACGTCACGGTGGTACCAAGTACCCGGTTAAACCCGGTTCTGGATGCGCATGAACGAAGGGCGTGAAGTTGCGTCCTCTTCATGAAAGCACTGAGACACATCTGTGTATATTAAACTGCAAAAAGACTAGTTAAATATGAACCCTGCGTGTTCTGCTTGTTTCATTTAAACAAGTAGTTCATTTTTGAAAAAAACTTTTGCTGATAATTTACTCGCCCCCGTGTCATCCAAGATGTCCATGTCTTTCTTTCTTCAGTCGAAAAGAAATTAAGGTTTTTGATGAAAACATTCCAGGATTTTCTCCATATAATGGACTTCAATGGGAACCAAACGGTTCAAGGTCCAAATGAGAGTTTCAGTGCAGCTTCAAAGGTCTTTAAACGATTTCAGACGTTGAATAAGGGTCTTATCTAGCGAAACGAGCGGCCATTTATTAAATAAATAACAAAGTTAAAGTTTTATGAGCACAAATGCTCGCCTTTCCTTGTTCTGTGACTCTTCTGTTTGAACTCATTCTTCAAAATGAACGAATCTTTTTCCGTGTCATTTGGTTGATTCAACGAACGAAACGAACACATTGACTCGGATTGATGAACGAGTTCAAACAGGAGTCACGAACGTGCGTCACAGAAGTAAGTAAAGTTTATTTATAGAGCACTTTTCACAGATTAAAAATCACAAAGTGCAACCACAAAATAAAACAGTATACAATCAGTACAATTACAACGTAACAGAGCAAGGCGAGCATTTGTGCTTATAAAACTTAAACTTTGTTATCTATTTATTAAATGAGCGATCGTTTCGCCAGATAAAACATCGCGTGATATCCAAAATGGCAGCGAGCATCGAGCTAGCGGCAAAAATGACGGAAAATGTATAAATTATGGACATCAAGAGGATAAAACTTGGATATGAGTCTCCGGAAATACTCCGGAAGGATGAACGGCTACGAAAGTCCCAGGCTGGACAGAAAACCTTCTGGAAAGGCTAGAAAGACACCCCCGTGATGGCTAGCTCATTAGCTTTCTGCTGGAAAAAAAAATGGTAAGAAAATTGATAAATCTGCCATCGAGTCGGAGGTGCCACGTGGCGTCATGGACGATGCCATCGGTCTCTGAGGGTTCACCATTTTTAAATACAGATTTGACTCGCTTTTGCAGCCAGCCTCAAGTGGCCACTCGATGAACTGCAGTTTATTTCACTTCCGTGTTGGCTTCACGAGAGAGACGGGGAGGTTGCCGCTTGGTTGAAACTCGCGGTTATGTTAAAGGGTTAGTTCACCCAAAAATGAAAATTTTATCAGTATTTACTCACCCTCATGTTGTTCCAACCCCGTAAGACCTTCGTTCATCTTCGCAACACAAATTAAGATATTTAAGATATTAAGATCGCTCCTGCATACTAGTCCATAGGCTTCTTGAGGGACTGGCTCTTGCTGTCCTCGAAAAGTCATTAATGACATCGTTAAAATAGTCCAAGTGACTACAGTGGCTCAATCTTAAGTTTATCAAACGACGAGAACACTTTTGTGCGCAAAAAAACAACAAAAATAACGACTTTATTTCAACTATTCGTTTATTTCTCCCTCTGCACGAGTCAGGTTACTAGTTTAATAGCGTAAGCTTCTGTTATTGTACGTCACACGCATCACACACATGACCAGCGTCGGCCAATAGTGAGCCTACGTGTGACGTAGCTCTACGCAATCACACTACGTTAACTGACTACAGGCCCATGGAGAAGGAAGTGAATAGTTGAAATAAAGTCGTTATTTTTGTTGTTTTTTGGGCACAAAAGTGTTCTCGTTGTTTGATAAAGTTAAGATTGAGCCACTGTAGTCACTTGGACTATTTTAACGATGTCTTTAATGACTTTTCGGGGACAGCAAGAGCCAGTCCCTCAAGAAGCCTATGGACTAGTATACAGGAGCGATCTTAATATCTTAAATATCTTAATTTGTGTTGCGAAGATGAACGAAGGTCTTACGGGGTTGGAACAACTTGAGGGTGAGTAAATACTGACAGAATTTTCATTTTTGGGTGAACTAACCCTTTAAGGGGACAGACATACGGACTGGGAAAATGAAATGGAAAATACATTCAAGCATGAAAACCTATTCTAATAGACCCAAAACTTTGAAAAAGTCCATAACAGGTCCCCTTGAAAATACTCGAGTACCACATTAACGCAGATCAATACCCAGCGGGATTAATCCAATCCAATCCAACTTTATTTCTATAGCGCATTTTATAAACAGGAAGTTTCCAAAGTGCTGCACAGATGATTCATACATCCAGATCAATTAGCATACAATAAAAACAAAGAACAAAATAAAAACATCTCAGTCCAAGAATACAGTAAAATAATAACAGACATCAAAAGACCGATTAAAGACTTTAGAGATTAAAGACCTGATGCGTGTGAAGGCATAGAGGAGGTACGCTGCGGTGTTGCCCCGGTCGTCCAGCATCTTGTCGAAGGAAAAGACGTAGTCGTTGATGCGGTTGTGCGAGAGGTCTGCATATTTAATGCAGCCAAAGGCCACGGCACGCTGAGCCTTTACCAGCTCCTCCGGGGTCAGCACCTGTAACACACACGCTTTCAATGTGGGGTTGAACAGCCAAGACCTTCAGAAAAACAAGTTACCCAGTATGTGCCGAATATGCAATGAGGATAAAATTACCAACGTAACTTCTAGAGCTGCCCTCCACTCGTTTATTTAAGCGATTAGTCGACTAATCGCGCATTTATAGACCATTTCACAAGATGTAAACAACACTGGTCCAGAAGCACTTCCTGTTTCAGTTTTTTAACACTACATAAAAGCTGGGATAAAATACAACCAACAGAACATGTAAAACTGAATCAAAAAGTTAAACAAACATCTTTAAGATGTTTTCTTTACATGTGAAATAAAGAAAACAGTTACAAACTGAAACCGGAAGTGTTTCTGGACCAGTGTTGTGAAATGGTCTATATTAAAAAAACATAAATCATAATAATGAGCCTTTAACTGCCAGGAACACAGAAAGCGTGCCACATGATTATGAGTGTGTGAACATGTTAATTTATTGATAATCTTTTTCTGTGTTTTCGGCTGCAATAGGTCTGAAGAGAAGAGAGGTTGTCCCGGTATATTTTTCTGTAGATATGAAAAAAATCAGGTACGTACTGGTTAATTATGTATATGAACAAATGAGGAAATCTTTTTTCGAGTCATTTGGTTGATTCAACGAACGAAATGAATGAATTGACTCTAAAAAAAGATTCGTTCGAACAGGAGAGTCACGAACGCGCATCACAGAACAGAGCAAGGCGAGCGTTTGAGCTTATAAAACTTAAACTTTTTTATTTATTTTTTAAATGAGCGATCGTTTCGCTTGATAAGACCCTTATTCATCGTCTGGAGTCGTTTATAGCCCTTTGAAGCTGCACTGAAACTCTCATTTGGACCTTGAACCGTTTGGACCCCATTGAAGTCCATTATATGGAGAAAATCCTGAAATGTTTTCATCAAAAACCTTAATTTCTTTTTGATCTTGGATGACATGGGGGTGAGTAAATTATCAGCAAATGTTTTTTTTAAAAGTGAACTACTCCTTTAAGCCCTGTATGTGTGTGGAATTGCAAAACTACAGGTTTTGCAACAAAAAAACGTTGCCAGAAAACCAGAATTGCTCCATAATCGCGATGCCCCTAGTGTTCAGAGTGCTTTAAAAAGAAGAAAAAAATGGCGTCAGATCAGATCAAATATTGGCTCTGTCCTACATCACTAACTATGCTCACAGGATCGTTGCACGATTACACGCCTGCTAACTTCTTTGCCTAATTTAATGCAGTATATGCTACTTTCAATATTCCTGACAAATAAGGCACTTGGCAAAAGTCTGATTCACTCTAGGGAAAGCAAGTCTTTTTTTATACTTGGTACATCTGTAAAATAATAAAATCTACCAAAAAAAAAAAAAAAGTTTCCTAGTAAGGCTATTCGAGGACATTTACTTTGCTTACTTGCGTCTGAAACAATATAATGGTCTTTTACGCCCAGAAGCTCACTCGTTTGCGTGAGTGAGCCATTAGCATGCTCTTCATTTCTGAGCACAAAGGAGTTGTGAGAAATATAGGCAGTGATTGTCATTAGCACATCTGGTCTCATTTGAGATCCATCGATCTCTTCTGAATCGAGCTGACGGACTCAGGCACACAAAAGGAGTTGGATGAAGCTTTCAGGACGGGAAGCATTCGAAGGTGGCTCACCTTATCTCTCTCCTTCTCCTTCAGTTTGTCCATGGATCTCTTCAGACCCTCCTCCAGAAGGTCCATTAATCGCACCGTGTCCCCTGAACGAGTCTTGAACTTTTTCCTGGGATGGAAATTCCATGTTTATTAAAAAAAGACTCAAATACATCATCCAAAACAATATTTCTATGACAGCTAAAACCAGTGCTACATGAGCCACTAGCTAATTTACTGAACGGATTAATCGCTCAATTATTTCTTTGATAAATCGTACATTAAATATTCTATTGGGTACCTTGCAAAGGTTTCTCCTTCAAACAATAATATGGTTTAAAATGTAAAAAAGACAAAATAAAGTAATTGGAAAAAAAGACCTTTCAGCAGATAAACCACTAATGCTAGCACACATCTCCTCTGAACACCGAAGTGTAATTATTTTTTATTAATTTATATATTACAAATAATAATTGTAATTAATAATTAAATTAATTATTTTAATTAATAATAATTTTATTATAATTTATATATTATATCAACATTTATATTTTGCCAAAATGTTGATAATATAATGAATTTGTACAATGTATTTACCTAAAGGATTTAGCGATTTATATTGTTTTATTGTTTTTATATTTTGTATTTTCCTTGTAAAGTTTTAACTGCTGTTTTTTTTTTAAGGTAGACAATATTAACATCTGTCCAGGGACAATGGATGAAAAATAGCTTTTTGGCTAATTCTAGTACATTTGCAGTAATGCTAATTAATGTACACCGTCCCTGTCAAATAAATAAATAAATAAATAAATAAATTATCCTTCCGTAATCCAGCTATCATTCATGTAAAAATACTATTTTTGGCATTTCATCAAATCTAGAATCAAAAATTCATTGCATTAATGTTACCAAGTATTCAAAGTGTCGCACTGATAGTGACATTTAATTACACTTTTTGCCAAATAGAAATGCTTGCACTATAAGAATATTTTCAAAAGTTAAGTTTCGGTAAGATTTTGAATATCTGCATTTGTTTGATCACATGTAAAATAAAATAAAAAAATAAATTAAAAGTTTTAAAAGTTTTTTTAAAAATAAACTGTAATATTGAGAAATGTTATTACAATGTTTTCTATCTGAATGTGATTTACTCCAGTCTTCAGTGTCACATGATCCTTCAGAAATCTTTCTAATATGCTGCTAAACATTTCTGATTGTTATCAGTGTTTGAAAACATTTCAAGTTGTAACATTAACTACGTTTTTACGGTCAGTTTACTGATCGACTTTACTGAATAAAAGAATTAGAGCGCAATTCGAAAGTAAATGCAAATGTTTTGTTTCTCATAGAAATGCATTCAAACTAATAGGGTCTACCACAGGTTTGTTGTGGTCACGCACAAAGATTTTGTTGATTATTTTCTGAATCCATTGTTATGCATATTATTGATTACTAGTTGTTGCAACACTATGGGTCAACATGATGCTGACAAAAGCTGACTTCCATACTGATCAATGCACTTACTTGTCCTCCCCGAGCACCACGCCGAAACCGGCATGCTCTACCCGTGTGACCTTGGGATCATACCAGCCTATCAACTGAGCAGCAGCAAAGACCACCTGGAAGTGCATTGCCTGCCGAACATCGTAAAAAAAAAACATTATTTACATGACCATTAATACAAATAACACACAGTTCTACACAGTTTGGATGAAGATCCACTTTTTGGATTTTGGATAAATCCTTAAAGGGACACTTCACTCTGGAAAGATGAATGTGTATTTAAAATGGTTAATTTATGTATAATAAATGTGAAATTATTTTTTAATGGAGCTTTCTAGGCTGAGAAAAGGCAGAAAATGTATTTTTGGCTTATGTGGATGAAAGACAACAACTCCCAGAATGCACTTGCTTCTCTGAAATAAATAAATTAGATTGAAATAAAAGCTGTGCATGTAAACAATGAATGGCGACTGCAGAAATCCTGAATGCCGGACATGTCCGTGAAAAAGAGGATGGTAACCCCGACTACTCAGCTTTCGCCACAGAACAAGAGCCTGCTAGCTTAGCTGCCAAAAAAAGATGGCCGACACTATGTGTTCATTCTGTGAGTGAGATCGCCCTCTATGGGCGGGTTGAGGACATGCGGGACAGACCCGACTACTGACTGTAGTCTGATCTCTGATGGCGAAAAATTACGATTTTTGCGTCATCTGAGGATTTTTTACAGACAAAAAAAATACATAAATCTCTCGTCTCAGGGGGATATGCACTGTAATTCAAAAACACTACAGGTTTTCTACTAATACAAAGCCTAATGCTAAATCCTGAAGTATCCCATTAATCAATTTTAAGCAAAGAAAGCATATTTCTTATCTAAACAAAGCAGAATTGTAAACTAGCAGTGTTGATAGAGATGCGAGCAGACCGTGTTCCTGACCTATGCCGACATTAATATTTGAATAGGTGGGGGGTCTATTGCACACATCTATAAACATACACAAATATGAATTCTGTGTCTCGCCCAGCATCAGATAACTTTGGGAAGGTTTTGTTCCCCAACACTCTCCATTACAAACCCATACACCCACACACCTGGCCGCTGTCAGTCACGTAGATGATGATGTCAGCTTTCTCGTCAAACAGACGATTTTTGATGGCAGCCAGATCGGAGGTATCGTATGTATAGCCTCCGTCCGATTTGACAACCGTCAGGGGAATAGACTGGCCCGGAGCAAAAACTATCTTCCTGCCCTCGTCCAACTCCACCAGCCCTGGCGAGAGAGAAGAGCATCAGCAGGGAATGTGAAATTGGATGTATAGTAAAGTCTAAAAATCTATCTTGGAACAACACTGCCCCCCACTGGACATGTGCGGATTGACATGCAATGCTTTTTTTAAAGGGATGTCCCGGGTCAATCAATTTTTGTCGATTGGTACAGAGTCGGTTTGTAAAAGCAAACGAAAATTGCGTTTACAGTAAAGTACTTACGGTTGCACTGCACCAGAGTAAACATTAAACACTGGTTTGGAAGAAAAGACACTAGTACATGACACCAGTGCAATAAAATATAGACATATTGCCTGTACAACGTTATATTCAATCTTAAAAATCATGATGTCAATGTAAATCTTCGCAAGGATAACTGGGACTGTTCACTTGTCAATTATTCTCCAAAACAAACACTCAAATAAATATTAAGCAAGCAATTAAAAATAATAAATGAACTAAAAAAACTAAATATTACATTTAAAAAAATGAACTGATACAAATAAAAAATTAATACATTTTAAAGTAGCAAAAACAAAATTTTAAAATGTGTTAATCAGCTAAAAAATAATAAATAAAACAAAAGATACAAATAAAATAATAAATATGAATAAACTAAAAATAAACACAAACAAACTAAATTATTTTATAAATAAAATAATAAAATAGTAAAAAAAAAAAAAAGCAACAAAAATCCCACAAACTTTATTTTTTCTCCATCTTAAAAGTGAAGTCCATTATTTTGGTACCACTAGCAGCACAAGACTTCCTGTTTGTCTGAACAAAAAAAGATTTGAAAAATTATTTATGCAAAAAAATAAAATATTAAATAAATATTAAATATTAAAAAATATATATTAAATAAATATTACATTTTAAAAAAAAAGAACTGATACAAAGAAAAAAGTAATACATTTTAAAGTAGCAAAAACAAAATTTTAAAATTGAAAAAATGTTAAATCAACTTAAAAATAATAAATAAAACAAAAGATAAAAATAAAATAATAAATATGAATAAACTAAAAATAAACAAAAACTAAAAATTTTATAAGTAAAATAACAAAATAGTAAAAAAGATAAAAGCAACAAAAACCCCACAAACGTTATTTTGGTACCACTAGCAGCACAAGACTTTTTGTTTGTCTGAACAAAAAAAGATTTGAGAAATTATTTATGCAAAAAAATGCATAAAGGGGTCATGAACTGGCTTTTTTAAATTTTATTATATTGTTCTCTGAGGTCAACTTATGACATTTGCTTGGTTTTTACATTCAAACACATCAAAATGAATAAGTAATGGGCTATTTTCTACATAAGTTTTATACCTAGCTGAAAAAAAACGCTCGTTTGCGTAAAGTTTTTTAGTGCGCTCGCATAATTGCAGTGTGAAACCAAACCAAAACTTTCTGAAAGTATAAAATGCATCAAAACGTGAACTTTGGTTTTACACTTTCAGGGGTGAAAACGCCCTAAGACAACAACAGACTAAAGAAAGACTCTCCACCTGTACCTTTTTCCTCAAACTCCTTCACCACGGCGGTCATCATGTCCTGGTAGAAGGACTCTCCTCGCTCTTGTATGCGAATTTCCAGGCAGTCGTAAATCTTCTGAAACTCTGCATCAGCAAAGCGGACAGAAGCGGAAGGGACAAGACGGTTTAATTACAACAGTCACACCACAGGGAAATCAAACGCAGCACCCTCCTGGTTTAGCAAAGCCTAGCAGAAAAAACACACTAATTGACCTTCATTAGGCAAGCCTCAGCGGGGGAACGAGGTTTGATTAAAGGGTAAAGGTGGATGCTGTCACATCAGAGTCGAGATCTGCTGTCGCCGGATGTGTTTAATGTGTCCCAACTTGACTTAACAAACATTTTTAACTCTGGGGGAGTTATAAAATGAGCCTATTTCTCAAAAAAAGTGGAGTATCCCTTTAACTTCCTACTAAGATGCAGTTTTATACCGACCTCTACTGTCCTTATAAAATATTAGGCAACATTTCAGAATAATGGTCCGTCAAGCAGGACAAATGAGTGGCACTAGGTTAACATGGGAACAAGATTAACTAATCAGTGATTAACTAACAGTGATTTACAAGATTAACTAAAAAGTGATGTCATTGTTCGGTCTCGCGTGGCATCCTAAATTTGGTCGATGTGCACTTTTAGGGTTCAATCCCATTGGAGGAATATGAGGGAAGTGTGCTTGAGTAGATGCTGCAGTTTGCATGCTACTTAGAGAAGAAAATTATGTTTTAATGCTTGTACAGCACTTTTAAAACTTAAAAATAAATGCAAATTTTCATAAAATGTCAAAAAAATCTACTTAGGTTGATATAAGTATTTTTAAATTATTAATATAGGATAAAACAGTGAATGCAATAAACAAAAATGTATTACATTGTGAATATAGACTGCAGTTGGCAATATATTTTAAAGTCGAACCAAGGCGTCATTTAATTGATCAAAAATACAGTACAATGCCAAGTAACCATTATCAATTTTAATGTATTTTATTCCTGTGGAGGCAAATATGAATTGCTCCAGTCTTTAGTGTCACATGATCCTTCAGAAATCATTCTAATACGCTGATTTGTTGCTCAAGAAAGATTTCTGATTATTATAAATGTTGAAAAGTCTCATATTTCTGTGGAAACTGCGATACGTTTTATTCAAGATTCCAGTGAGATCAAAAGAACAGCATTTATTTAAAATCTTTTTTAAACAAAATAAACATCTTTAATGTAATTTTTGAACAACTTAATAAATCCTTGCTGAATAAAAATATGAAAAAGTTATAGGTTGTTTGCAGCTCACATTATCCTGAGATAAATACAGTTAAAGCTGCAGGTTCAGCTGATATTCTGACTGTTGTTTCAGAGAATAATGTGACGCAGAGCGTGTGAATGCCTCTAGAGGGCACATGCTGTCTGTGGAGGTTTGTGCTAGCATTAATGTGGAAGGCTTTGGTCTTTTCAATACTTGATAAAGTGAGAATGACATCATTAGTGTGCCTCGCACGTACCGTTCCGGGACACGTCACAGATCAGGTTCCAGGCTTTGATGAAGTCGGGCTCTTTGCTCTGGAGTTTAACCACACACTGGTAGGCCCTCTTCTTAAACTCTTCATCCTCATCAAACCTCTTCTTAGACTCCTGAAAGCCATGAGAGAAGAAACGAGTTGAACAGCTTTGAAAAAGCTCTTAGATTGCTTCAAAGCCTCCTGTAAAGACTACAGGGTCCCATAAAAATACAAAATGCAAACAGATCTAAATTAAAGCATGACTCAATCTGTATTGTGTGCCAAAAAGAAAATAAAAATTAATAATAAGAGGGTAAAGACTGTCAAACTTCACTTTCATTTCTTGGCACACAGCAGTTTTGCAAGGAAACATTGTGTTGGGTAAGCAAAAACGGCTCTGTAAGCAATAAGCATCAAATGCATCGCAACAAATGAAAAGCACAAAGTGTTCGGACAGACCTGCAGAAAACAGCTGATTCTTGCACTCTGTGTGCTTTTTATTTGAGAATTTTGACTATTTTTATGACAGAGCCAGGAAATTACAGGAGTTTTTGAGTAACACTTTATCTATGCAGTAGTTAAGCATTAACACACCGCTAGTTCATGATTTACTGAACATATAGTAAAGCCATATTAGTTATTATTTATGCAGTAGATAAGCTTTTACATAATTACATTAACACATATTAACTAAGGGCATATTAAAGGAGTAGTTCACTTTTAAAAAAACTTTTGCTGATAATTTACTCACCCCCGTGTCATCCAAAATGTCCATGTCTTTCTTTCTTCAGTCGAAAAGAAATTAAGGTTTTTGATGAAAACATTCCAGGATTTTTCTCCATATAATGGACTTCAATGGGGACCAAACGGTTCAAGGTCCAAAAGACAGTTTCAGTACAAACTGCAAACTGTTCAAAGGGCTTTAAATGACTCCAGACGATGAATAAGGGTCTTATCAAGCGAAACGATCGATCATTTAATAAATAAATAACAAAGCTTAAGTTTTATAAGCTCAAATGGTCGCCTTGCTCTGTTTGACTCGGAAAAATTGACTCGGAAAAAGGTTTGTTCATTTTGATGAACGAGTTCGAACGGGAGAGTCACGAACGAGCATCACAGAACAGAGCAAGGCGAGCATTTGAGCTTATAAAACTTAAACTTTGTTATTTATTTATTAAATGAGCGATCGTTTTGCTTGATAAGACCCTTATTCATCGTCTGGAATCGTTTAAAGCCCTTTGAAGCTGCACTGAAAGTGTCTTTTAGACCTTGAACCGTTTGGTTCCCATTGAAGTCCATTATATGGAGAAAAATCCTGAATTTCTTTTCGACTGAAGAAAGAAAGACATGGACATCTTGGATGACATGGGGGTGAGTATATTATCAGCAAAAGTTTTTTTTAAAGTGAACTACTCCTTTAATTTTTGGTATGTTTTTACCTCAAGGGCATCCAAGATGTAGGTGACTTTGGTTCCGCAGTCTTTTTATTCAGTATATAAGAAATATTTAGCTTTTTATGTTAAATTGATACCATGAGAAATTTATATATAAATGTATATAGATATATCGTGCACCAATATAAAGTACAATAAATGTTAGTGAAACATCAGCAAGTACGATCATTTTTAAACACACCCCTTCAGGTTGTATATAACATGTACTCACTTTGTAGAAAGACTGAAGGTCACAAATAGGCGGGGAAACACTGAGATAATTTGGGAACTTGTCTTTCAAATGAGCAATGAGCATCCCGAACTGTGTCCCCCAGTCTCCAACATGGTTCAACCTGACAGATAGAGATAGAGGACGAAAGGATTAAAGAGATGCACTCCAACACTAATGAACACACAGATTACTGCTGTCCAGTTCATTCAGTAGCACCTCATTGCAGTACACGAGATCCAGGGGGCGGAGTCGGATCCAGATCTGAGGGGTGGAGTTGGGTAGGTTAAGGGGTGGGGTTAGGGATCAGGGGGTGGAGATGGGTAGGTTTAGGGGTGGGTCAGGGATCAGGGGGTGGAGATGGGTGGGGTTAGGGATCAGGGGGTGGAGCTGGATAGGTTTAAGGATTAGGGAGTGGAGATGGGTAGGTTTAGGGGTGGGGTTAGGAATCAGGGGGTGGAGATGGGTAGGTTTAGGGATCAGGGGGTGGAGCTGGGTAGGTTTAGGGCTGGGGTTAGAGATCAGGGGGTGGAGCTGGGTAGGTTTAGGGGTGGGGTTAGGAATCAGGGGGTGGAGCTGGGTAGGTTTAGGGGTGGGTTTAGAAATCAGGGGTGGAGATGGGTAGGTTTAGGGATCAGGGGGTGGAGCTGGGTAGTTTTAGGGGTGGGGTTAGGGATCAAGGGGTGGAGATGGGTAGGTTTAGGGATCAGGGGGTGGAGCTGGGTAGGTTTAGGGGTGGGGTTAGAGATCAGGGGGTGGAGCTGGGTAGGTTTAGGGGTGGGTTTAGAAATCAGGGGGTGGAGATGGGTAGGTTTAGGGATCAGGGGGTGGAGCTGGGTAGGATTAGGGGTGGGGTTAGAGATCAGGGGGTGGAGATGGTTAGGTTTAGGGGTCCTCCCCGTGGATTTCATGTTCTGCAGTAAGGACAATCTCAATTCATTCCCATGTGTTACGCAGCACGTTTGAGGTTCATCCTCGTGTCACGAGTGAAGACGTGACGTGGTGGACTGACTGCTTTAGGCCCCATCCACACTACTATGTTTTAGTTTAGAAACAGAGAGCTTTTTGCTACGTTTGCACCTCCCGTCCAGACTAAAACGGCAAAAACGAAGGACTTTAGAAACGATGACGGAGGGGCTCACGCTCGGCTCTCTGATTGGGTGTCATCAGTCATGGCGTGTCCTTCCCTGAAGCGTTACTGACTGTCTTTGCTAGCAGCTGTTGTGCCGTTTTATAATACCTCTCACGCGACCATTAAAGATTTCCACGCAATTTCTCCCGACAGCAAAAAAAAAAAACAACAAAAAAAAACGCAACGGCTAAGCCGGTTTTTCCAGCAATCAGTAATCATCATCGGTCGATATTTAAATTTGATGAAAGCTCACAGTTGAGCTTTACTAACACACACCAACCTTAGCACATCATAACCCAGGAACTCGAAGAGTCGACACATGCTGTCTCCAATAATGGTGGAGCGCAGGTGACCGACATGCATCTCTTTGGCAATGTTAGGTGAGGAGAAGTCCACAATAACCTGAAAAACAGCAATAAGAGTAAAGACACTGCTTTATAGAACGATTTTGTGAAACATTTCATCAGTGAAACTCCTACCTTCTTTTTCTTCACCAGTGGTGGAGGCTGAACGCCATTCACAAGCAGGTTTGAGAGAAGTTTAGAGACAAACATTCTCTTGAGATGAACGTTGATAAACCCTACAACGCAATATGTACTCGGTTATAGGGATGCACCGATACCGATACCGGTATCTGGTATCGGCCTCGATACCACATTTTCTAAAGTACTCGTACTCGTTAAAAGTCCCCCGATCCCGGGGACCGATACCATGTTCTGAGAAATGGGTTAATCACAGGCGCCGAGTGCCCACCCCCAGGCTCCGGCTGCAGCTCAGAGCGGGGAGATGGGGAGACATGTCAGCCGTGTGGAACAGTGATGCGCGGGTCAATGTATAAACAACCCGCACACTACCAACGTTTTCAACTACCCGCCCGCTACTCGGACCGCAAAAAAAGTAAGAAAATATTGTACCCGACCCTCTTCCTGACCGTATTTTTTAAAAGTAGTACATGCTCATCGTAGCGTCATTGGGCCATAAACGTGTAACAACACAGTATCGCAAGAAGACGTAGCCTACATATAACAAAGGCAGCACTTTGGTCATCATCTTTCATTATTTCGGTAAATGTTCCCAACACTTACTCTTTCTATTTGTGTATTTGCGGAGCTTCCACTCCCCAGTCTTCACCTTTTCTCTTGCCGCCTCCATCTCTCTGCAGACTAGTGATCATAGACATGGCCGGTTCGTGAACGAATCGGTTCTTTTTAATGAACCGGTCGAACCAGTACGCTAAATCGAACTGAATCATTCGCATCAGTTCACGTCTTGCGTCAGTGCTGATCCACAAGTTACTACAGTTACTCACTTTCAGACATGCCTGACAGTCCCTCCGAGTTGAAATAACCAATATCCCGAATTATATTTTACTCCAGTAACTCTAACAGTTCACTGAACTGAGACATGTTGTTGATACTGCTGATACTGCGCATCCGCGGTATAGTAACGAACGCAGAGGTACAGCGGTTCTCGAATCACACCAGTACAGAACTGAGAACTGTTTAGACTGAGCTTGTGTGTCATCTTCGTGCCAGTTATTCAGCCAATAAATAAATTCGGCCTATATATTTCATAGAAAATTCTATCTAGTACTATATAAATACAAAGGTTTAATTGGCATTTTTTTCCAAACGACCTGACCGACCGCGACCCGAATATCATTAAAAATATTTTTGGATGACCCGTAACTGCGGGTGACCGCGGGTGACCGCGGCGCAGGCACCCGCTCATTTTGGATCAACCCGTGCATCACTGGTGTGGAACAATTTCAAAGTGAATGGCTTTGGATTAGGAGAATAAGTTTACTTGTAGTCGCCAAGTTACTTATAGTCAGTTGAATGTCTGTTGGGGGACCAAATAAATAAAGTGTTATCAGATATTAAGCTGATCGTACTAATACTCTAGTCTACTAATACTCTAATGACAGTTAGTTGACATGTAATTGAAAAGTTACTTATAGCCTAGTTAGTAAAGTGGACAATCGAAATAAAGTGTTACCCAAGTAATTTAATCAAGGACCTAAAAACCTGTATATAAAAATATTTAAATCATGTTTTTTTTGTTTTTTTATTAAGTACTCAGTATCGGTATCGGCGAGTACTGAAATGCAAGTACTCGTACTCGTACTCGTTTTCCAAAAAAGTGGTATCGGTGCATCCCTACTCGGTTATTTATTATAAATCTTTAGAATGATTATTTGTGAAAATGATGTTCTGAACAAACCTGGTCCTGCGATTTCTGTTCTCTCAATTAACTCGTTGTTGGGAACGTTTTGGATAATCTTCTCTGCTATCTCCCTGGGGCTGACCTTCTGTCCTTTAGCTTTCATCATCTTAAAACATGCATTTGCAAATATAATTCCATACAACTGGACAAAAGAAACAATATTCTTTTCTTTCAACAAAAAGTTTGGAATGATATTAAAGAGGAACATCAGACAAGTTCACCCAAAAAATGAAAATGTGGACATCATATAAAGAAAACTGACCTGAGACATGGCCATGGCACTGTTACACTGATAATCGCCAAACTTGGCCTGCTGGTTGGGCGAGACCGAAAGTGGCGGGTTCTCCAGGTCCGGGTAGGCTGTGCTGATGGCCTTCCCAAAGATCTGCTGCAAACTCTGGTTGATGTTTAACATCGCCTTGCCGTTTTGGTTCATCTCCTCCTGTAAACTCTGAGGAAACACAGTGGCAACAGATTTAATTACGGTGTTATTTTAGTATATACTATGTATATGTTCACACAGCAGCAGAATATGGTTGTCAGTCCTGTAATTAAGTCCTTAAAGGAGTAGTTCACTTTTAAAAAAAAACTTTTGCCGATAATTCACTCACCCCCATGTCATCCAAGATGTCCATGTCTTTCTTTCTTCAGTCGAAAAGAAATTAAGAAATTTCAGGATTTTTCTCCATATAATGGACTTCAATGGGGTCCAAACGGTTCAAGCTCCAAATGAGAGTTTCAGTGCAGCTTCAAAGGGCTTTAAACGACACCAGATGATGAATAAGCGTCTTATCTTATCTAAATTACAGGATTTTTCTTCATATAATGGACTTCAATGGATCGTTCATTCAACGAACAAATTGAACAAAAAGACTAGAAAAAAAGATTAGTTCATTTTGATGAACGAGTTCGAACGGGAGAGTCACGAACGCGCATCACAGAACAGAGCAAGGCGAGCATTTGGAGCTTATAAAACTTAAACTTTGTTATTTATTTTTTTAAATGAGCGATCGTTTCACTTGATAAGACCCTTATTCATCGTCTGGGATCGTTTAAAGCCCTTTGAACAGTTTGCACTGAAACTGCAGATGAAAATTCGCCTGTATGGCTAAATCTGGCACACTTACATGTTGGACCTTGTACTCATGTTAATTAATGTGCATTGTCCCTTTAAATAAAGAAACTCAAACTCTCATTTGGACCCTCAACTGTTTGGACCCCATTGAAGTCCATTATATGGAGAAAAATCCTAAAATTTCTTAATTTCTTTTCGACTGAAGAAAGAAAGACATGGACATCTTGGATGACATGGGGGTGAGTAAATTATCAGCAAAAGTTTTTTGAAAAGTGAACTACTCCTTTAAGTGAGTGTAAGATGATGACAAAAATATCCAATATTGACACAGATTTTTTTTTTTTTTTAAATCTGATAACCGATATGCCATAATGCATAATTACAGTGCAGATTGTTTTGTGATCCTGTTGCAATGTACTAAAGCTTTGCAAATACAAGTTTTACAGAACATTATACCACAAAAATAAAATGTGCTCATGACGAGTCCAAATTATTGTGTTTTATTCTTACATTAGCTCCTGACACAAAATTGAATATGTGAAATGAAATGAAACATGCATTGAACATTGGCAGTGAAGGTCAAACGGTCACAGATTACAATCATCTCATTTAAAGGAAGAGCACATCACACTCACGGCTCTCAGGATGTTGAGGCGGTACTTCAGACGGGAGTTCTCCTCTCGTAACTCATCCAGCTGTGAAGAAGTGAAGTCCGGCTGCTGTGGATCTCTCAGTCTCTCGATTTCGTCTTGGAGTAACTTGATTTCTCTCTCCTACATGGCATATTGAAAACAGAAAATCTCAGGAAGGCAAGGGACAAAGATCACACAACCATCAGATAGCACACATCTCAGTTATAAGAAGTATTCCAAAGTGCAAGCTGATTGGGGCAGTACCAATGAGACACGTGACGTCACTAATATTGTTTGGTATACTACACATTTCTATTTCAGTTTCACTTTGACTGGTTACTTTGTGGCTTTCTGTTCAAAGTAGGTACAAAAAAACACCACATTCACAAGCATACGTCTTTGCATTTAAGCATTAGCTGTGGACTTCAGTTTCATGATGCTCATATTGTCAAAGTACACACAATAACTCAACGCATCCTAGCTCTGCAGCTCACTAGATATTAAGGCTCACTCAGTACAGTACGTCATGATCTATTCTCCCCATATTTAAATAAAACAGTTAGACTAAAGTATTTTACATCCCATCCGAGCCGAATGTGTAGGTTGAACGATCATGACTGTCAGACCTGATGCGTGTTTCAGTCCCTTACGTCAGAACACGAGAAACACATGGAAACATGAACACAACTTTTAAATGTACAACTTTTAATGCAAAGCTGACCTGTCGCTGAAGTCGGGACGTGTGCTCGCCAACGGGGTCGCCCATTCTTTTCCGATAAAGTTAGGTAAAAACAGCCACAAATTCTATAAATGTGCACTTCTCCAACGTGAAGAGTCGCTTTCACCGGCTTCGTTGCGTCACTTCCGTTTTTAGCAGCGAATGGTGAATCAGTTGGACGGGGATCAATCAAAAGCATAAAATCAAAGCGTTTTCTCCATAAAGTAATTGATTTTTCTGATTTATACCCTACAAACCTTTAAAGAAACATTTACAGTGAGCGAAGTATAACGTTATTTGTTTGTTTTAATAATATCGCACATCATGGTGAGAAACTACATTACCCATGATTCTGCGTACCTTTTGATCTTGTTTGGAATGGTGTGATGAGAGTTTTTTTTATTTATTTTTTTCAAGCGAACATTTTGATTTTGGATCGATTTTTCAATTTTCGTTTGTGGTTCATGGGTTCGACATTTTATTTGCAGACGTGGGCGGTGCTGAAACGCTCCTTTCATCTGATTGGTCAAACCGCTCCGCCTTCAGGACCGTTCAGGGGTGCGTTTCCCGAAAGCATCGTTAGCCAACTATGGTCGCAATTTCTATTGAACTCTATTGGAAAACGACGGAACTTGCGACCATAGTTGGCTAACGATGCTTTCGGGAAACGCACCCCAGGACGAGCTTTTATTTTTATTTCTCTCTGCCGCTCAAACACACACACACGCACAGATTACTTTTTAACAGCAGGTGGCAGTAGACGCAGCAGTCAGCCAATCATAAGCAAACTCAGAGAGAAGAAGAACAAAGCAAAGCAAATCTTCTAGCGGTGCCTGCTGTAGTCAGCCTGAGCTTTGAATGAACTGGATCATATAGCCTATATATACGTGAGAAACCTTTCCCTAATCTTTTTGTCTGTTTAGCATAGCTGTTTTAGATTAAATTATGTAGAAGTGAATGGCGTGACCACGAATATCAGATCAGTTTTCATTAATGCATTACATGCAAAAACAACTTAATGAGTTAAAAGCTAATGAAGCTAATGCATGCTTTGTCATTAATGCAATTTGCTAGACCCATCTATCCCTTGATCGAGGGCTTTGAGATGTAGAATTGCAAAACAACTACATCAACTAGTTAGTTACACTTTTTTTTTACCAACATAGCATAGGCTTAGCTTGTATTTTATTAGATTGCATTTTTTTAGCTGAGGTTGTTGTTTGCAAAAAATGTTTTACAGTGATGTAGCACCTGACCCATTTGTCTTGTGTACTGAACAGTGGATGCTGATGTTGGTGTAACGTTTCCAAGGTAACACATCCAGGGGTTAGACAATGAAACTGAAACATGGTTGCCATATATCAGGAAGATATTGCACCAATACACACAGAAAGAAAAGTTTGATAAACATGAAAGTGAAGTTAAACATCTCCCATGGCCTGAACAGTCACCAGATCGAAATATTTCTGAGCCACTGTAAGACATTTGCTGCAAAAGGAAGCCCTATACCATAATAATATATTATCGTGGTCTAAAACTAGATGTTTCCGTTTCATCGTCCAACCCCATGTATGCTGATGAACTCCATAAAGTGTTCATTGTGTTTCTGACAGTTGATTTCATATCAAAAATCATTCCAATGACGTGCTAATAACACAAAACCGCCTTTACAGCTCATCCACCAGCATGTCTGTTTCGGTCATTATCAAGTGGGGTGGGCAGGAGTACTCCATTAGCACACTGTCTGAGGAGGACACGGTGTTGGATCTGAAACAGTCCATTAAATCCCTCACAGGAGTTCTTCCAGAACGACAGAAGCTCCTGGGGTTGAAAGTGAAAGGTGAGTGGTGTTAAAAACACACTCTATTTCTGATACACAATATGCAAATAAAAACAGAAACGTTGTTTAACCCTCTACTGTTGTCAGGTAAACCAGCAGATGATGAAGTCAAACTGGGGGACTTGAAATTGAAGCCCAATACCAAAATTATGATGATGGGCACAAGAGAGGAAAGTTTGGTTGGTAAAATTATTAAGTGTAATTGTATTTATTTTTAAAATATTCTACCTGATTTATGCATGTATGTGTGATATAATATATATATATATATATATATATATATATTATGCAATATCTAATATATAGTGTATGTGTGTACACATTATATATAGCCAATAGCAAAGTCGTGCGTGTATGTAAATATATTATATGTGTATATAACCTTTCTATATATCCCATAAACTTTGATTTTCCTCTCCATAGGAAGATGTGTTGGCGCCTCCACCAGAAAATGATGATGTGGTCAATGACTTTGACATTGAAGAGGAAGTGACTGAGGTTGAAAACAGGTCAGTGAAACCCTGCTATTTATTCCACATTCAAGAGTCTGGGGTCAGTAAGATATTATATGTGTAAAATTAATAAACTCTTTTATTCAGTAAGTATGCTTTGAATTGATCAAAAAGGGAGTAAATACATTTTTAATGTTACAAAATTAAAAAATAAATGCTGTTTAACTGCTTTTTCTATGAAAGAATCCTGTAAAAAAAATAAAGTATGGTTTCCATAAAAATATTAAGCATCACAACTGATTTTTTAAGCAGCAAGTCATCATATTAGAGTTATTTCTGAAGGATCATGTGACACTGAAGACTGCTGAAAATTCAGCTTTGATCTCAGGAATAGATTAAATTTGATATTTAATTAAATATTTGAATAGGAAACTGTTTTTACTGTATGTTAGATCAAATAAACACACTGAGACTCAAAAACCATACAGACCCCACACTTTTAAACGGTCAATTTACTTGTATACATTTACTAATGAAGTACCAGAGTTAAATGTATTAAAAAGCCACTGTCATACATTTGGAAACAATATTATTCAGCCCACTGTTCTGAATTAACCTTTTATATTTGTTTTCCTTTCATACAGAGAGGAGAATTTGGCCAAGATAGCCCGTCGAGTGAAAGATTATAAAGTTGACGAGTTAAATCCCCCAAGACCAGGAAAGAGATTGCTTGTTCTAGATATTGACTATACACTCTTCGGTGAGTCTTTGAAACCCAAACCACGTGCATCTGATCATATAAGAAGCACTGAGTAAATCCGTCTAGCCAATTATAGCAAAGTCGTCATTAAATCAAAACTTACCCTCGTAATCTTCTTGCAACGACATTTTGATGACTCGTTTGCTGGTGTAAGGGGCGGGACAACCTGTCAATCACATGACATCACACCAATAACAAACCACACAACTATCCAGACAATTCCAGATGGACAAAATCAAGTCCCGCTCTACATTTCGTCTAGTTTGAGAAGTTGTTTCACTTGAATATTCAAGAAAAGACTTCCGTTTCATGCTGACCTTTAAATTGAAATGCAAAGATCTGCTCTGCTTGAATTGTTTAAGTTCAGTCCCTCCAGAAAAACGCGATTATGCGATCGCTGAATTCAATGCAAAATCAGCCAAAGTCCACATATTTATGCGGGGGCCGCATTTTTTCAAATACGCCGCACTTTCGCCGCATAAATTGCCGATTTACGTGCAAAATATGCGGGGTTTGCATAATTTCATAATCCTCGCATTTTCGTTGCAAAAAAGTCACATGTATCTTATCAGAAAGTTGAAAAATGTTGCGTTTGCTTCACATGGAGCAGCCATTTCCCCCTGTTTCCATGGGAACGTTATGAAGTGACGCAATTACGCGACGCCAGACAGACTCACGGAGGCGATTGACATCTCACAAATCGAACCGTCACATCGTTACTTAATAAACAACATAAGATAAAAGAAGTAGCATCAAACAGAAATTACCCGCACACATGGGGTGTTTGTGGCGCACATATAACACTGCAGAGAGTTCAACAGGGAGCGCGCAGCTCTTAAAGGGGCCACGCCTTATTTACACTCTTACAGTCTGAAATAAAACAAGATGAGAAATTAAATATTCCCAGCACTTTCTATGATGTAGTATGCTTGTTTATCAAAGGAAGTAATAAGAAATGACTCTTACATTAACAGGATGTTGGGGGAATCACTTTTTTTTCTCTTTTTCATCAAACCGCAATTTTTGCAAGTTCCCTCAATTTTTGCAAATTCCTGCAATTTCATCGCATAAATATCCCACATATTCCATCGCATTTTTAAAGAAAACGGGCCGCATAATCAATCAATTTTTGCCCGCAACAATCACACAAAAAAAACGTTTTTCTGGAAGAACTGAATACTATTATGGTAAATGTTAAATATAAATCGCTAATTTTTTCACAAATTTTTGGAAATTACCACCACAAAATCAGTCATTTTGATCGCAAAAAAAAAATCGTGAAATCCTGGAGGGACTAACTAAATATAGAGCGAACACAAGCGTCTTGCTTATAGTATCTGCATCGGGCACTTTTTTGACATGATGCACAACCCAGCATACCCAGTTAAAGAAGTCACCGCTTGCCACTGATTTATGTATATAAACGTATTTGTTTTTTCTTCTTTAAATGTAGATCATAAGTCCTGTGCAGAGACGGGTCAGGAGCTGATGAGACCGTACTTACACGAGTTTCTTACATCAGCATATGAGGACTATGATATTGTCATCTGGTGTAAGTATCCATATCTAGATAATGAAGTTTTGCTGACTTTTCAAGACGCTCAGAGGCTCAGATCTGCTGTTTCTCTTTCATTCCTTTTTAGCTGCAACAAGTATGAAGTGGATTGATGCTAAAATGAAAGTAGGTCCTCGTTTTGTTTTCCACATTACAACAAAAACGCAAATCTGTGAAGATGATGATGTCATCCTCGCGTGTATTACGTGTTCAGTCAATTGTAGTAGTAAAATCTTTTTTTATTTTGAGGTTGAAGCAATTTAAGTAACTTCAACCTCACAAAACATACGAATTTATAAAAAAAACAGCAAAAACATCAGACATAAAAAAAAAAAAAAAAAAACCACAAACCCCGGGCATTTATAAATTTTAGTCTAGCTGCTATTTAAAATTAAAATTCATTCACGAATTTTAATTTATCAATCGAATTCACGAATTTTTTTTTAACGAAATTCATGTGTCATCGCCACCTACTGGTCTAGCAGCCAAAGGAGGCGGGGCTCATTTGCATATTCATAAAGGGTGTCGAGTTACATTCACGCTATTTTAAGGCATGATGAATATTTTTCAAGGAAAAAAAGCACTTTTTGGAGTTTTAAGGGATAAAATTCTGGGGGACTAAACTTTACTTTATTATTACTGACATTAACATAATGCAATACCTGTGGTCTTTTAGGAACTGGGAGTGACGGACAACCCAAACTACAAGATCACCTTCATGTTGGACAGTGCAGCGATGATCACTGTACACACACCGAAAAGAGGAGTCGTAGAGGTCAGATTCTAGTAAAAAAACATGCCATTGTCTCTACATTTCATTTGCATGATGCATAATGTCTGCTTGTCATGTTTCAGGTGAAGCCTTTGGGAGTCATATGGGGTAAATATAGCGAGTTCTACGACAGGAAGAACACCGTTATGTTTGATGACATCGGAAGAAACTTCCTCATGAATCCACAGAATGGACTGAAGGTATTCTGGAGTCTATGTTTACGGTTTATTTCTGATTCAAGTTGGGAATGAATAAAGAATTAGGAAGGCACCTTGTGATCTGATTTGACCTGATTCTTATTATTAATTATTCTAAAGTAATATACACTTCTGTAAGATTTTTATTTGTAAAAGAAAGTAATACTTTTATTTGTCACGGATGCATTAAATTGACTTGTATTGTTAGAATATATATATACACACGTGTATATATATATATATTCATTATTTTTAAAAAATTTTTTGAGGAATTTGGGGTTTTCATGAGCTTTATGCCAACATCATCTGTATTAAAACTAGGGATGGGCAACGATTAATCACGATTAATCGCATCCAAAATAAAAGTTTGTGTTTACATAAAATATGTGTGTGTAGTGTGTAAAATTAATTTGTATATATAAATACCCACACATGCATGTATATATTTAAGAAAAATGTGTTATTAATATATCAAATATTTATATTTCTATATAATATTAATTGTGAATAAATATATATAAAATATATACATGCACATATTTCTTAAATATATACATGCATGTGTGGGTATTTATTTATACAAATTAATTATACACACTACACAAACATATATTATGTAAACACAAACTTTTATTTTGGATGCGATTAATCGCAATTAATCGTTGCCCATCTCTAATTAAAACAATAAAAGACCTGAAATATTTCAGTTGGTGTGCAATGAATCTAAAATATATGAAAGTTTAATTTTTATCATTACATTATGGAAAATAATTACCTTCATCACAATATGCTAATTTTGAGAAGGACCTGTATTCTTTCTCTTTGTATTTTTATATCAACGTGGTGGAAGATTATCCGATTCAATTTAATGTGATTTAACGAGCCAGGTCAAAAGTATTACCTAAAATATGCAATGTAATGGATTTCAATGGATAGTTACTAACTACAATTTGTCGTGTGATTTGAAAGCCGTAACCAACTACAATTTGTAAGTAAGCTACCCAGCTGTTGTTTTTTTCTCCCACCACTAGTGTCTCTCTGTTGTTTTTGTGTCTGCGTTATAAGAAAGTGTATTACATGTTTTTAAAGATGTATTCTCCTCCATGTATTGGTCACAGATCAGACCGTTCATGAAGGCACACTTAAACCGTGAGAAAGACAAAGAGCTCTACAAGCTGTCTCTGTATCTGAAGGAAATCGCTAAACTGGAGGACTTCTCGGGTCTCAACCACAAGCACTGGGAAAGGTGATTCTTCATGCCTTACAACACTCTATAAGCCTCATTTAGTACACGCAAACCCATGAATATGCTAATTAGCCCCATGTCCACTCACTCATGTCAGGTCAGAGACTTGATTACAAGGTTGTTTGTGACGTCAGAAACACCAGCGATTTCAAACCATGCTTTGAGACTCTTTTTTTAAGACGTATAAACAATATTAAATACATGATTTTCATCAAAGGGGGACTTTAAAAGGGATACTCCACCTTTTTTGTTAGCACTTAGCTTAGCCCAGTTCATTCATTAGGATCCAAGCAGAGAAGCGGCCAAACACCTCCACGTTTTCCCTATTTAATTACAAATAGGAGTCGAAGTGCTCCCAATCACTTGCTGTGGTATTCCGCCAAACATTATAGTTCGAGGTCGAGTACACTACTCGTGTAACTGGTTTTAAATAGGGAAAACGTGGAGGTGTTCGGTCGTTCCTCTGCTTGGCCCATATTGAATGAATCACGTGAAAATTCTCACCACTTACAACATATATTAGATCTCATTAAACGACAAATTAAACACAATGTACTATTGAATACCGTGTAACACGACTCCACAAGTGCGACTCTAGGGGGCGCTGTTTGACAAAAACGGGATTCCTGCCTGGTGTGCCTTTTAATATGGAAATAAAACACACGTTGTCTCTTCATTCAATGCTGTTGTCTTCCACAATAATGTAACATATTTGCGGTAATAAAAGCCCCCAAAAGAAGATACACGCGACTATCACTTTGACTCGGTAATAAGCATGTCAAGTGTAATGTGACGAATGATTTGTCTCCGACAGGTTCCTCTCCAAGAGGCAGAATCAATGACATGTCCAGCACTGAGTCTAGAAGGTACCTGACCAAACAACTGCTGCTCCACGTCATCCGCTTCTCTGTGTCTCGCGTCCTTCATCTCGTTACAAATATTCTAGCATTTGGACTCCTGAAAACACTATTTACCTCAACAGGTCAATGAAAAGCATTTCAACAATTAATAGCATCGAGCATGACGGTACTTTGACCTCATCCCCCGCCTGACACACTTCCTGTAATTAGCTTTTTTTTTGGGTGGATGCAAATGTAATAGTTTTTTGCTAAATCTTACGTCACAGGAAGGCCGTGTGTTAACAGAAGCGGTAATTCTGGCCTGGCTGCTTCATTCTTTGTCTGTTAGAGATAAACGTACATTTGCAGCTTCGTCGGCAGATAAAAACACTTCTCCAAATGAACAATGAGGATATTTGACATGTTTACATGCATGTTTTTTTTTTTTTTTCTAAATGCAGATGATGTATGTTTTATGTTCATAAAGCGGTCACATGATAATGGGGAGAAAAAGAGATCATATCAAGATTTTTTTATTTTTTTTTGTCATAACATTGAAGCTTGTTGGTGTTTCCCCCACTTCTGTTTTAAACACAAAGTATGTGTTGTCATCGATTTCGATAGATATTAACTTATGTAAACAGTATTGCGTTTTGTGTAACTGCATTTCATCCGGTGCTCAGATGTGGGTATTGGATTTATGGTTGTAACCTTAATGTAAATTAAACTTTAATGGTTTTACAGTAGTTTGTGTGTAGTTTGTCTAAAATGAATTTTTGAAGATTTTATACACATTATTTTTTTTATACGTCCTCTTATATATATGAACGTTGCTGTGTATTTATGCATGTTTTATAAATAAGGCCAATGGACTAGGCTTGAACTGTAGTCACATCATAAATAATGCTTTATGATAAATGTAAAGATAATATTTTTCATTAAGGTTCAAAAATAAGTTAATATGAACTTCTAAAACAATTACTAATCTTAGTTGATGTTAATTTTATTGTTAATTTGATTATTCAAATCAAAAGTTGATGTTTATTGGACCTGAGCTAATATTGGCAACAAATAACAATGATCAGTCGAAAACTAAAATCAACAAAGATTAAGTACTGCAACAAATGTATTGCTCATTGTTAATGTTAATAAATTGACTAATGTTAACTTGTCTAGTAAAATATTTCAAAAGGGCTGGGCAATGATTAATCGCATCCAAAATAAAAGTTTGTGTTTACATAATATATGTGTGTATAGTGTGTAAAATTATTTTGTATATATAAATACACACACATGCATATACATAATTTATATTAAATATAAGTATTTTATGTATTAATAACACATTTTTCTTAAATATATACATGCATGTGTGTGAATTTTTATATACAAAATAATTATACACAGTGCACCCACATATATTATTTAAACACAAACTTTTATTTTGGATGCGATTAAACTGATAAAACTGAAATATGAAGCCATTGAGTATTTGAATGATCTGGAAAATTTATTGCAAAAATCAATTTTACAGTGGCACATACAAGAAAATGAATATAAATATGAATAGCTGCAAGCGGAGTGATGTATCCCTCGAGACCGGCTGCATTCATAAAACAAAGAATCGAAATGTCAATAAGAGCACTGGCATACAACATCAACTAAAAATGATCAATATGGTCATTAAAAGACAAATCAACACACCTTTTATTGTTGCGAAGTGTGCCGGTGTTTTCTTCTGTTACACAAAATATACACAATGTAAAGCTGAACATTTTCCTAAAATATCAAACAGTACTGCAAGTCAAAGTTTACTTACATATGATGGCGACTCCAGTCACTCCAAAGTGTTTTGGCTATTTTGTCCTGAGCTCGGACGCAGAAAGTGTATGGTTTTTTGGCGTTCACCTTGTAATGCGTCTCAATGGTTTCCACTTTCTAATAATACCAGAAATGAACATCTTTAATGTTTTTGATCTTGAAAATAAAAAAATAAAAATCAAGGAAATTGTCTTACTTCGACACGACTTCCTGTGGAGTCACAGCTATGATTGTTGGGAACCACTTTGACCTCGTAGGACAGGGGAAAGAAACTGCAGGGGAAACTCCACGTCTTAGGGGGGCGCCACTCAAACACATCGTCCTGGATCTTGGTCATATTTACTTTATCTGGTTGGACTGAGAGTTAGAGTTAGAGTTAGGACAGAAGGAAGAGTTGAGTACATTAGTTCCCAACCAGGGCCCATTTAGATTTAGTAAAATCGTACAACGTCATGGGCATTTTTATAATGAATACAGATTTTACTATTTACTCCAAACTCCAAAATATTTTACTAGTTACAAATTTGTGAATAAAAAAATATATATATATTTTTTTTTAATATATATTTAAATACATGACATACACGTTTCAACAGAAATGACATTAATGTAACTTTAGTTTACCATAATTAAATTACATTTAATATAAATTTAACCTAAACTATATGTTTAGTTATAAATAACATGCAATTAAGTGTCTGAAAGCACAGTGTATTATTTCTGTAATATTCCATAATGCATTTTTTTTTTTTAGAAGTATGCTAAAGTGTAATTTTTCACAAGAGTATTTATTTACATGTAGTGCCCACAAAAATGATTTGGTCACTATTTCTGGCGTCAAATACTAAATCAACAGATATACTCATCAGAATTAATATAGTTAGTTCACTTTTGAAAAAACATTTGCTGATAATTTACTCACCCCCATGTTATCCAAGATGTCCATGTCTTTCTTTCTTCAGTCGAAAAGAAATTAAGGTTTTTGATGAAAACATTACAGGATTTTCTCCATATAATGGACTTCAATGGGGACCAAACGGTTCAAGGTCCAAAAGACAGTTTCAGTGCAGCTTCAAAGGGCTTTAAACAATTCCAGACGATGAATAATCTTCTCTAGGACCCTTTGAGTCATGACTCGAAAAAAGATTCGTTCATTTTGATGAACGAGTTCGAACAGGAGAGTCATGAACGCGCATCACAGAACAGAGCAAGGCGAGCATTTGAGCTTATAAAACGTAAACTTTTTTATTTATTTTTGAAATGTCCGCTCGTTTCGCTTGATAAGACCCTTATTCATCGTCTGGAATCGTTTAAAGCCCTTTGAAGCTGCACTGAAACTCTCATTTGGTCCCCATTGAAGTCCATTATATGGAGAAAAATCCTGGAATGTTTTCATCAAAAACCTTAATTTCTTTTCGACTGAAGAAAGAAAGACATGGACATCTTGGATGACATGGGGGTGAGTAAATTATCAGCAATAGTTGTTTTTTTTTTTTAAAGTGAACTACTCCTTTAAGTATCATGTATTAGTGTTCATATAAATGATGAGTCCAATACATGTGGTGACCACCCGGGGGCGCACATCTCTCACCAATGTCCCGGATGAAGAAGGTCCTCTGGTGTTCCTCCAGCCGATACAGGTTTCTGACGAACAGAGTGAGGTTGATGCTCCTAGGCTCTTCAGAGTACCGACAGTAATCCCCGTCGATACACGTCAGTCCGGAGATATCCGAGTCCAGAGTGCAGTTGATCAAACTAGAGTTCCTGTATGAACGCATGCCCAGTTCAGCTCTGGTTTGATCTTTCAACACAAGCTGGTTTCACTTTATTTTGATGGTCCTTTTAACACATATTCTGTTGGCTATAAGTAACATTGCACTTATATGTCTACTAACTCTCATTAGAGTTTTACTAGAGTATTAGTAGAATGGTAGGGTTTGGGATAAAATAAGTTGGAGTAGTTTCAATTTTTATATTTTTAGGTCAAACCGTTTTTGTCTGTCAGTCATATAATGGAGGTCTATGGTCACCACCTCAAAGAGCATGCACAGAGAAGTCCAAATTAAACATGATTTAATGACTCGTAAATGTAAGCACACATTGATGGCCTAAGACACGAAACGAGCGGTTTGTGTGAGAAAACGAACAGTATTTATATCGTTTTTACCTCTTGTAACCACAGCCACAAAGCGCTCGGATCACTTGGGCGTGGCTGTTGTTACAAGAGGTAAAACAATATAAATACTGTTCGTTTTCTCACACAAACCGCTCGTTTCGTGTCTTAGGCCATCAATGTGTACTTACATTCACGAGTCATTAAATCATGTTTAATGTGGACTTCTCTGTGCATGCTCTTTGAGGTGGTGACCATAGACCTCCATTATATGACTGACAGACAAGAACGCTTTGACCTAAAAATATCAAAATTGAAACTTCTGCAAAAACAAAGACACCTACATCTTGGATGCCCTTGAGGTAAGATAAAACATACCAACAATTAATTTTAAAGTGAACTATCCCTTTAAGCAGACAGTCTACTAATACTCTAATACTTGGCAAAGCTACTTATAGTCAACAGAATGTTCAAAAGTGACCATCAAAATAAAATGTTATTATTTATTCCTGTTCAATGATTAATCCAGAATAGTTACCGTATTGCTGCGAAATACACCACGGCTCTTTCTTTCCGCTCCTCATGCCACTTCCAAGAGCAATGAAACCGTCCGTTATAGTTCCTCGCAGAACAAGAAACAAACTCTACACAGACAGTAAAATAAAAATAAAGTTGAGCAGTTCAGTACAGTGAGGAAAACAAACAAATCATATGTACATTTGATTAAATCAGTTTGAATCACTGAATCTTTTAAATCACTGAATTAATCTTTTACTCAACTTGTTTTTTTTTAAGTATATATATATATATATATATATATATATATGAAGAGTTCAGATGCAAAAGCCTCTAAATGCCATTTGAAATTTTCTTCTTTAATGATGATTTTTATCAAACTTGTATATTTAAGTTCAGTAATTTCACGTAAATGGCAATGATAATTACCTATTAATTGTTATTTAAGTGAAATTACTGAACTTAAATACACAAGTTTGATAAAAATCATCATTAAAGAAGAAAATTTCAAATGGCATTTAGAGGCTTTTGCATCTGAACTCTTCATATATATATATATATATATATATATATATCATGGACACGAATTATGGGCTTTTAACACTGTTTAAATATGCACATGAGGTATTATATAATTAAATATGCACTTGGCTATTTCTCATTTCCAGAACAGAAATCTAAAGATTGGATACAGCCCGTTTCATTGTGTTGACATGTTGGAGTTTAACCCTAAAACCGTATTCTGGACAAATGTGGGCAAAATAGTTTTGATTTATTTAAAAAAAAATACTTCCCTTGATCTGAGCGGTACAAGACTTGGCTACTTTTCCTAAGTTTGCCTCCTGAACACACACAATTTTTTTTTTTGACTCATTTCTACAATGTTAAGTGGGTGAAAAATAAAAACTCCTTAATCTTGTATTTGGGTCAAAAATGGGCACCCATAGAAATGAATGGGAAAAACTGTAATTTAGATCATTCTAAAATAAACCAAAATAAGACAGCAAAGTCACTTCATCTTTTGGTTTTAGCTCTAAGAACTTATTGGAATGATATTTTAATGTAGTTAAAAAAAAATAAAAAAATAAAACATAAAAATAAGCATAATTTACATAGAAAATATGGTACTTTTTGAAGTAAATAAATTCAAAAATACCCCCAAAATAAAAAAAACACCATAAATGGATAGACAAAACTTTATCGAAGACAGTGATATAACATTTATAATAAATAAAAATTAGAGTCCTCTGCGCCCACATTTGTCCACAATTACAGGATTAAGGGCCATAAAGTGAATACGGTTTGAGGGCTACGGTTGTACACAACCTCCATAAATAAGAAAAAACAGGCAGATTTTTTTTTATTACTATTTAAATCATATGAAAATATGAAAAAATATTTTTTTTATATAAGAGCTACTAAAGTGCAGATTTCTGACTCTTCTGGGTTTTTTTTAAAAGAAGAGCCTCTTTTACTTATTTTAAAAAACAGATAAAGTGCAGTTAACATATATTTGTATTTTTTGGATATTTTCTTCCCACAAGTCTTCAAAATAACCCGTATTTTTAAACTTTATGTGTGCGTCTTGACTGGCAATTCCCAAAACGTTAAATAGGAACAGAATACACTGCTTCAGCACATTCCTATAGGCACGTGTGTGTCGCTATGCATACAAATTTTCCAAAAGGCAGATGTCAAGGGCTTTTGATATCGCGGTTAAAAGCCAATGAATATCCCACAAACTCACACATTTATTTGCATGTATATTTTTTTTAAAAATAGACCTATATTTTAAGATCTAAGACATTTAGTTCAAGATAAAAATGTTTTATAATAAATATCGATTAAGAGGATTTACAGTAAAAACTTGTCTTTATAACTAGATATTAGTATATATATATATATATATGAAGAGTTCAGATGCAAAAGCCTCTAAGTGCCATTTGAAATTTTCTTCTAAAATGATCATTTTTATCAAGCCTGTATATTTAAGTTCCGTAATTTCACTTAAATGGCAATGAAGATTACCTATTAATTGTCATTTAAGTGAAATTACTGAACTTAAATACACAAGTTTGATAAAAATCATCATTAAAGAAGAACATTTCAAATCGCACTTAGAGGCTTTTGCATCTGAACTCTTCATATATATATATATATATATATATATATAGACACACACACATGCTGTTGAACTATTTTTTGGGACCAGAAAAGATGTCCTCCTATTACTTGAACACAGAAATGTTCTTTATATGTACCTCCGTGAGCGGATTGTGTAAGAACTCCTTTAGGAAAGTTGACTGGATGGACCAGTAACAGCGTGTAGTTCAGGGTCTCTCTGTGATTGGCTCTGTGACACGTGAAGTTTCCCCCCCGCAGCCCGTCTATGGTGACAGTGATGCGGTTTCCTGTCTCAGAGATGCTTTTCTCGTTCCTCTCCCAGCGGATCTGCTCTCCTTCATATTGCTCTCCACAATGCAGTGACACCTCCGAGCTGGACAGATCCGACACGTCCAGAACCACGACTACAACACAAAACCTCCATCAGACTCGCCACGGGAAACCAATAATGCATACTTTCAAAAATGTAAACTTAGGTCGTATTAAATGGATCAAAATGTATAATATTCACTGCCGGTCAAAGGTTTGGGGTTGCACGATTTTTTTAACATCTTCTGCTACATACAAAAAAAACAAAAAACCCTAAAATTGTGAAATATTTTTACCATTTGAAATAACTGTTTTCTATTTGAATATATTATAAAATGTAATTTATTCCTGTGATCAAAGCTGAATTTTCAGGATCATTACTCCAGTCTTCAGTCCCATCACTCTAATATGATTATTTGCTGCTCGAGAAACTTTTCAAAATTATTATTATCAAAAATTTTCTTAATTTTTTTTTTTTAAACAGCATTTTTCTGAAATAGTAATAGTTTGTTTATAATAGGGCTGTCAAATTATTAATCGTGATTAATCACATCCAAAATAAAAGTTTGTGTTTACATAACATATGTGTGCACTGTGTATAATTATTTTATATATATATATATATATAAATACACACACATGCTTGTCTATATTGTCATGTATATAGATATATTATATATAAATATTTTAAATATAAATGATATTTTCTTTCTTAAATATACATGCATGTGTGTGTATTTATATATCCAAAATCATGAATGTGATTGTTACTACTAAGAAAGCCATTTTAGATATCAGAAATAATATTGATATCAGAAATACATTTTCAGATATCAAAAATGAACATTTTTACTAGCAATTGAATTGTTAATATCAAGAATAGACATTTCAACTAGTGACAATTTAATTATTGAAATCAGGAATTCACACTTTTACCAGTAACAATGTAATTATTGATATCAAAAATGATATTTTTACTAGCAAAAAATCAATTCTTGATATCAACAATTCATTTTGAATGGCAGCAATTATAGAAATCAGCAATTAAATTGTTGATATCAAGAATTCATATCCTGGAAATGAATAAAAGCTAAAACGGCTTGCCATACACACACACACATATATACATTGTTTAAAAAAATCAGCAAAAGATATACCAATAAATGAGATTTAATCAATATTCACCGTTTTCCTTGAGGATCCTCAGTGAAGTGCCGGCTGTCGACTGAAGGACAGCTTGCAGAATGAGAAACACAATCTTGTTCATCTAAACAAAACAATTAAATGTTAATATTATAGTGTTATTGTGTCAATTAAAGTAAATATTAAAAGAAAAGCATTATATCAATATTTCTTTAAAATGATTTTGTGATGATATCTGAAACGGCGGTCACACACATCTGTGTATGTGAGCAGTGCAGATGTGAAGGAGCCTTACCTTGAACTGAATGAGTTGTGGTGACTCTTCCTTTCACTGCTCTTTTAAACCTGAGATGTGAATGCGAGACAGAAGTGTGAATTTCCAGCAAGCAGAAGTGTCGCACTGTAAACAGAGGGATGTGGAAACCATGTGGTGCAGCCAGTTTATTAGGGATTTCCATGAGCTGTGTGACAGTGTGTGTGTTGTGTGTTAGGGGTTTCAGCGGGAGTGCTTGACCATAAGAATGAAACACCTTACAGGTCATCAATTCAATCAAATTGGTAGATTTTTTTTTGGTGTGTGTGATTCATACTTTCACTGCTGTTACATGATGATTATTTGTTTGTATGTATATATATATTAGATTGTATATATGTATATATATATATATTAGATTATATGTGTGTGTGTGTGTATATATATATATATATATATATATATATATAATATATATATCCAAATTAAAAATTAAAACTACATTATTAATATAATATACGTATATGCTGGATATATTAATATGTATGTATGGATCTATAAATGTATGGATGTATGTATGGATGGATGGATGGACAGTAATTTATAAATATAAGGTTGTAATATTTTATATATATGAAAGGCTTCAATATGGAAGTATATAGCAATTTATAAACATTGTAATTTTTAAATATATTACTTTTTTTCATAAATGAAAGGCATCCATATGGGACCATATATTGATTTATAAATGTATCGTAATTTATAAACAATTACATATTTTTTACATGTATGAAAGGCATCAATGGGAGCATATATGAATTTATAAATATATTACATATTTTTTACATATGAAAGGTTTCTATATGTGAGCATAGAGTAATTTATATTATAAATATATTATAATTTCTAAATATATAATTACATATGAAAGGCATCATTATGGGAGCATTTTTATATGTAAGCATAGAGTAAGTTATAAATGTATCATAATTTCTAAATATATATTTACATATGAAAGAATATATATATATATATATATATAGATTTCTATATGGGAGCATAGACTAGAGTAATGTACTAATTTATAAACAATTACATATTTTTTACATGTATGAAAGGCATCAATGGGAGCATATATGAATTTATAAATATATTACATATGAAAGGTTTCTATATGTGAGCATAGAGTAATTTATATTATAAATATATTATAATTTCTAAATATATAATTACATATGAAAGGCATCATTATGGGAGCATTTTTATTTATGAGCATAGAGTCAGTTATAAATATATCATAATTTCTAAATATATATTTACATATGAAAGGCATCATTATATATATATATATATATTAATAGATTTCTATATGGGAGCATAGACTAGAGTAATGTACTAATTTATAAATATATAATTACATATTTTTACATTTATGAAAGGCATCATTATGAAAGCATATAGTAATTTATAAATAAATTATATTTTATAATTTATAAATATAATTTTCATTTTTTTAAATATGAAAGGTTTCAATATTAGAGCATATAACAATTTATAAATAAATCATAATTTATAAACATATAATTACATATTTTTCTCTATATAAAAAGCATTCATCTAATTTATAAAAATATCGTAACGAGTCTCTTCAACTGGCTCTGTTTGTTTATAAATATAAAATGACATATTTTTGATTACAATTATGTATATTTGTTCCTTCAAATGAAGTGAATTCGGTCGCTGCTGCCGAATGCGTGTGGATTTGAACATTATGAAAGCATCACCGTGGAGATATTTCAGTAGTTATGCAGATATCATAGTGTGACTTACACATTTTAGTGTAGTGTAAAAGCACCAACCACAAGAGAAAGTGTGTACATTGTCACGCGACGTTCATCAACCACAAACCACAAATGTATTTTTTTGACATTATAAAGTAGGTTGGGTAACATAGGCCATATATAAATCTAAAAGGGTAAATTGTTGAACGTCATCATCATTAAGATGACACAAATATTTTCTAGATCCCTAACAACCATCCACTCAAATCCTGCCTCAAAATCAATAATAACGAGGAGGAAGTTTAACGTGATGCTTCTGGACCACAAATGCATCCGCAATAAAGATTTCTTCTCAAACCTTTGGTTAGTTGTACATTAGCGGCATTGTCATTCTAGCGTAAAGTTCCACAGTTCCTCTATTATGTGAATTGATAATGGCATAAAAAAACACATTTATTAATTATTAACAGCAACACGTGTATGAAAACCTCTTTTATAAATGTCAAAGTAATAAAGCAGAGGGAAAAATCAGTTCTCTCAGGAAACAAAGAAGATCCAGGGAGAACTGCGGCTTCCCCATCCTAACACAATGGACTTTTTGAATGGGCTGAATAATAAAGTACATATTTTTAAAATGAATGAAAGCATGTATTTAACTTGGTTTAGAGTTGAGGTTCGCAAAAAATCCAAGCCAATTGTGTAATTGAACATGAAATGTTATTCATATTTAATTAAAAAAAAAAAAAAAAACATAATTTTGTGTATGGTTACCACTTAGCAGGGTCAAATAAATAGGCCTAGAATAGACTGAATATTACCAATAATTCATTAATAGAAATATCAAACCACATGGCAACAGCAAAATGTTAAATATAAATTAATTACAGTACGTTCTTTTAAATATGTAATATTGCTTCAAATGCATATTTAAAGTAATTATTCTATGAATATTCATAAATATGCATGTGCACACACAAACTTTTTTAAGATATGAATATACATTTTAGTGTGGGGTAGGTAAGATTTTATTTTATTAAATTTTGGGGGGGATTATACTTTTTGATGCATAAATGTGACAAGGCTCAGAACTTTGCAATCACAGGATCATTGCAAAATATATTAATATTAAAAATATTTTTTAATTAAAATTGTAATATTTATATAATAAAATAGTATTATAGTTTTTAAATGCCTTTTAGTGTTTTTTTTTTTGATAAAATAAATGCAGCATTAGAGACTTTAATTGAAGCATTCAATGAAACTTTTAGAAAAATTCTTACACTGTAAAAAATATTTTCAAGATTTGTTATCACAACATATTTTCTTTTGTCAAATCAACTTTATAATAATTTATTTAGTTGAGATAACTTATTATTTTGAGTTTCTGGTGGTTAAATTAATCTACTTCATTGTATTAACTCACTTTTTCCAGTTCAATCAACTTAAAATTTTAAGGCAACCCAGGTTACTTACTTTTTTAAGTTAAACCAACAAAAATTTTTACAGTGTACCGACCCCAAAGTTTGAATGGTATATATATATATATATATATATATATATATATAAATGTATTTTATAATACTGTAACAAAATCAGACACAGCAATACTGAGGTGTACAAATGTTTCATCCTCTTTTAATTAAAAACGCATTCTGTATCATTAAAATATGCAAATGTTTTGAAATTCTCTTTCGTCAGGACAAAGTCTTGAATCCTTTGAAAAACACTGCTAGCGGTTAGCGCCCGTGCTACGACATATTGAGCTGTTTGAGTCAATTTCCTGTCCTACTATCCCTCTCAACATAAAAAATAACAAAACAAAACACGTATATAGAGTACTTTGTGAGATTGTGGTTCATTCAGAGCTCCCTTCCAACCCTTATATATCCCTTCAGGCAAAGCTGAATAAATTCATAAAAGTGCCTCAAATTACAAGGAATCCAAATGGTTGCGCGGGTAATAACTGAAACACCGATTTTACACTTTTGCGCAGACGGCGTGAGAAAGTCAAATACGTTATCGGTGAAGGATATCGATCTCTCTGAACTGAAAGCTATCTGAAAATGTGACGACCGCCAGCAAGTAACTAGTGTGTTTGATGGGGGGAAAACATCCCCTCTTTTGAAATGAACGGTTTAAGAACAGGGATCATGGGATGGTGGGGTGGTTTTTTGCAACATGTAACAGACCTCCTCTTAAAAATCTTTATATATTTTTGGTTACAGAGTTTCTAATAAAAACAAAAATTAAGAAAAGAGTCCAACAAGTGATCCTCCTGTTGCTGAAAGCCAATAGCGGTTCATAAAGTCCAATTGGCCCCAAGTGTCTCCGTTTCAGACAGACACGGGTCGGTCCACGCTCCTGGTCTGCCTTGCAGACATATGCTCTGGTCACAAGAAAAAAAAGACAAAAAATAGAATATGAAGAGTATAACTCCATAATCTTGAAAGATATCAAGTTTCCCATATCCTCGTTGGACCTCTATTGGTCAATTCAGGGCTCCAGTTTTCTAGACCTGAGACTTTTAACCAGAAAGTCTGCTGACGAAGAGCTGTCCAAGTCAAAGGCAGTGTGTTATTTAAAGGGAGAAGCCTCTAGAGATGTTCACTCTAGACTCAAACGGCCAATCCCGAATAGGAGAAATCCTGGTTCTCGCATACACACTCGGTGTGTAATGTCGGAGGCATTAGTTTTCCACAGGCGTGGGGTTTTGGGGCAGTGGTGGGGTTGCGGGAGGCTGGCTGACGATCACCTGAACGACATAGTCTCTGGAGATCTTCAGCTCTTCCAGCTTCATCTTGTCGGTGAGCGGTCGGCCGGAGAAGAACCAGCGCTGGCTGGTGGACGCCACGCCCTCCTGGGCCTGCAGACGCCGCTTCATCTGCTGGACGCTGTCGCTGGTGCGGACCGCCAGGCGCAGATCCCGGCCCGTGGAAAGACGGAGACGCAACTGGCACTCGTGGCCCTCGCAAGCTGGAGCTTCTGGGACCTCGATGGTCTCCGACTCGCTCTTTTCCTCGATCATGTTGACGGGTGGGGAGAGGCAGTAGACGGGCAGCTGGTAGCGGTTCCCCAGCTCATCATAGCACTCGGTCAGAGCGCCTGGAGATAGCAGAAAAACAAGCCATTTAGACACGTTTAGTCCCTCTTTGTTGACTTAGTATTATAGGGGACCGTAATATTCTAATATAGAATGTCTAAGATGTAGTTGAATGCAAAAGTTTGAGATAAAAAAATAAATGTTATGATTAGGGCTGTCAAACGATTAATCCCATCCAAAATAAAAGTTTGTGTTTACGTAATATATGTGGGTGCACTGTGTATAATTATTTTATATATATATATATATATATATAAATAATACACACACATGCATGTATTATATTTAAAATATTTTTAAAATATTTTATATATAAATAATATTTTTTTCTTAAATATACATGCATATGTGTGTATTTATATATATACAAAATAATTATACACAGTGCACCCACATATATTATAAACACAAACTTTTATTTTGGATGCGATTAATCGTTTGACAGCCCTAATATTTATATTTATATATAATATATTTATATTTATATATATATTATAAATTATATATAAATCTATATACAGTATATACATGAAAATATTTCTTATATAAATATATATCTATAAAATAATTATAGTTCTGTGCTGTGTTTCGAACATTATTCAAATGAGCAAAATTCATGCACCTCCTTTGTATAAATTGTCAGATTTCCTTGCTTTCATTGAAGCTCAAGAAAATAAGCTTTAAATCATTCTCAAATGCTGGATAAAACCAATCATTTGTTTTTACACAAATTAAGAAGTTCAATCTTGAGTTATGTCGATATTAGGGGTGTAACGACACCCTCATGTCACGACACGATATGATTAGGTTAGTTTACTAACTGTTGATTAAAATGCTAAATTTGATATTTACATCATGTGTGTAAATGAATAGGCTTGGACTTTGGCTGGTAACCCAATGCACAGGACCCAATAGTGACAACAGATTAAAAAATATTCAATATTCTGAAGCTGAAAACAATTATTTTACATGAATATGCTTGCACTTTCACTGACTAGATATATTTTAAATAATATATAGGCCACTGTTTACTGGTAACATAAGACATTTGGCATTAAAAAGACCCACAAATATTCCCCCATTGCGTTATTATACATTATATTCAACATAGAAGTTTAATGTAGTTTTGACACTAAAACTTATAAATTATTCCACACACAGTAATTTTAATTTTGGGTGAACTACACACAATGCATTGTCACTATCTACGATACATATTTTTGATAATATAGTGACAAACCTAGTCCATAGATAAGTTGGATAGATAGACAGAGTACCACAAGGCTCAGTCCTGGGCCCGTTTTTATTTTCTTTAACCAAACACAACTTTGCATTTTATTTTTTATGCTGGTGATATGGTTATCAATTGTGTGTCCGTCGTCATCATCAAGGCCGAAAGAAACCGAACGAAAGCAGTTTTGTAAAACAAGTGTCTTACAAACCCCCCAGTGTTCAAGTGAAAGGTGAGAGTGGTGAGAAACTCCCTAAGATGTTCAAGAAGATGGGAAGAAAACCTTAGGAGGAACTAAGACTCAGATGGGGAAGCCCTCCAACTTGGATTGGCACAAATTTAAACTATGGCATAGAAACGTTAATGCAAATGTATTAAAACAGTATAATTATATTAAAATAATATTTTAAGAACCATCATAAATCCTCCAGGCTTTTGATTCTGTAGAACAGACACTTGGTGTGGTATTATTTGGTACTTGTATTAAGGTTGTTCTAAAATCCTACAATTCCTACTAATAAAATGAACAAAGAAACGCATCACATGATTAGCATTCCTATGACATAGACTAGAGAATGACTGTGGATCTCTCAAGCAAAGAGGAAGTTGGAGTAATGAATTTACACCAAAGGAACGATAAGCTTACATCACTGGCTTCTTCCAAAGAGGAAGTAAGTCATTTTAATCATAATGAGCAACACCTCTAAGGAATTTAGCTAAAATTATTATGTAATTATCATTCTCTTATAATGACACAAGTAGGTTTTGTTTATATGGATTGTTTTTGTCGTATCAGTGATGAAAAATGTCATTAATTGCTTCTGAAACTTTCTGGTGAAACCCAGAAAAAAAAAAAAGTTCAACAGTTCACCAAAAAATGAAAATGAAAAAAATATACAAATACTATACTATACTATACACTATACTATACTATACTATACTCGTTCCATGCAGTGAAATCAAACGTTAGAACAATAACTACACCTATTAAGTTTTTAAAAATCATCCAAAGAGAATATCAAAGTCCACACCACAACTCATTTGGCAGTTAAGTTTCCTAAAGACTCTCATTATAGCAGTATAAACATTTTAACTTATAAATATGAGAGCGTAATGAGACATTTTGATGCTTTAAAATCTCATGATGTTTGATTCTTTTCGCATTCATGTTCGATTCAATATCGTGCTGCATTTTTTATTGAAGTAGGAAATTCCCTCCATCTACTTTTTAAAGGAATGCTATTGATCTTATGGGGAAAGTTTCATCCATGCAAGTTTATTTATTCTATTTAAAATTTTTAGGCAATATGTCAATCTCCCAGTGAAACAACAGACTTCTCCAATCGTTTTATTAATTCAAGTCAAGTCACCTTTATATATGATTATTATTATATATTCTTTGTGTTTATTTAGCGCAAGTAAAAATAAGGAAACCAAGCCTTAATTATAACTGCATTATACTTCTTGCATAATACATTTTGAATGTCAGAAGCGGCCACCTCACTGCAGCACACGAGATCCAGGGGGCGGAGTTGGATCCAGATCCAATGGGTGGAGAATGGTAGGATTAGGGGTGGGGTTAGGGATCAGGGGGCGGATATGGGTAGGTTTAGGGGTGGGGTTAGGGGATCAGCGGTCAGAGATGGGTACGTTTAAGGGGTGGGATTAGGATCAGGGGGAAGATATGGGTAGGTTTAGGGCTGGGGTTTAGGATCAGGGGGTGAGAATGGATAGGATTAGGGATCAGGGGGAAGTAATATGGGTAGGTTTAGGGGTGGGGTTAGGGATCAGGGGGGCGGATATGGGTAGGTTTAGGGGTGGGGTTAGGGATCAGGGGGTGGAGATGGGTAGGTTAGGGTGGGGTTAGGGATCAGGGGGTGGAGATGGGTAGGATTAGGGATCAGGATGAGTAGGATTAGGGGTGGGGTTAGGGATCAGGGGCGGAGATAGGTAGGATTAGGGGTGGGGTTAAGGATCAAGGGGCGGATATGGGTAGGTTTAGGGATCAGGGGGTGGAGATGGGTACGATTAGGGGAAGTGTTAGGGATCAGCGGTCAGAGATGGGTATGTTTAAGGGGTGGGGTTAGGGATCAGGGGGAAGATATGGGTAGGTTTAGGGGTGGGGTTAGGGATCAGGGGGCGGAGATGGATAGGATAAGGGGTGGGGTTAGGGATCAGGGGCGGAGATGGGTAGGATTAGGGATCAGTGGGTGGAGATGAGTAGGATTAGGGATCGGGGTGGAGATGGGTAGGATTAGGGATGGGGTTAGGGATCAGGGGCGGAGATGGGTAGAATTAGGGGAAGTCTTAGGGATCAGCGGTCGGAGATGAGTAGGATTAGGGGTGGGGTAGGGATCAGGGGGTGGAGTTGGGTAGGTTTAAGGGTGTGGTTAGGGATCAGGGGGCGGAAATGGGTAGGTTTAGGGGTGGGTTAGGGATCAGAGGCGGAGATGGGTAGGATTAGGGGTGGGGTTAGGGATCAGTGGTGGAGATGGGTAGGATTAGGGGTGGTGTTAGGGATCAGTGGGTGGAGATGGGTAGGATTAGGGATCAGGGGGCGGGGATGGGTAGGTTTAGGGGTGGGGTTAGGGATCAGTGGGTGGAGATGGGTAGGATTAGGGATCAGGGGGCGGAAATGGGTAGGTTTAGGGGTGGGGTTAGGGATCAGAGGCGGAGATGGTAGGATTAGGGGTGGGGTTAGGGATCAGTGGGTGGAGATGGTGGATTAGGGGTGGTGTTAGGGATCAGTGGGTGGAGATGGGTAGGATTAGGATAGGGGGCGGGGATGGGTAGGATTAGGGGTGGGGTTAGGGATCAGGGGTGGAGATGGGTAGGATTAGGGGTGTGTTAGGGATTAGGGGTTGGAGTTGGGTAGGTTTAAGGGTTGTGGCGGGATCAGGGGCGGAAATGGGTAGGTTTAGGGTGGGGTTAGGGATCAGAGGCGGAGATGGGTAGGATTAGGGGTGGGGTTAGGGATCAGTGGTGGAGATGGGTAGGATTAGGGGTGGTGTTAGGGATCAGTGGGTGGAGATGGGTAGGATTAGGGATCAGGGGCGGGGATGGGTAGGTTTAGGGGTGGTGTTAGGGATCAGGGGGCGGAGATGGGTAGGATTAGGGATCAGGGGCGGGGATGGGTAGGTTTAGGGGTGGGGTTAGGGATCAGGGGCGGAGATGGGTAGGATTAGGGATCAGGGGGCGGGGATGGGTAGGTTTAGGGGTGGGGTTAGGGATCAGGGGGCGGAGATGGGTAGGATTAGGGGTGAGGTTAGGGATCAGGGGTCGAAGATGGGTAGGATTTGGGGTGGTGTTAGGGATCAGGGGCGGAGATGGGTAGGATTAGGGATCAGTGGGTGGAGATGAGTACGATTTGGGGTGGTGTTAGGGATCAGGGGGCGGAGATGGGTAGGTTTAGGTATATGTGAGGTGGGAGGAGTTGGATCTGGATCTCCTCCCCCTGGATTTCCTGTTCTGCAGTGAGGACAATCTCAAATTGGTCAAATGGTGATTCCTCCCAATGAAGAAAAAGAGAACAAAAGGCAAAATTTGTGTTGCTATATCGCCCAGGCCTAGTGGACAGCGTCCTTGCAGATGTTTCAAATCAGCATCCTCCACAGTGTAAGGGATATTCATGTCCTAGTTGTGTCACTCAAAGTGAACACCAAGCAAGGATGAAAGGAGTCGAGAGGACACTGACCGACGTATTATTCCCTCCACATGAACCTCTTCTCTATTCAATCACAATCTTAAGTACCCCTCTCGTCATATTAATGTGCCTTTGACAAACGCCTTTAGATGGTTATTCAGCCAGTGAGAGTCAATAAATGTTCAAGAGCTGCTTCAGAGGCGATTTCTTGGCTCTCAGTCAAATACAGTACTGTCCGAATATCAAGAGCCTGACCAGAGACCCAGGAAACAGCTTCAATGTAACAATACGTATATCTATTTTTATTTTTAATGGAACTGGTTAAAAAAAAACGTTATGGCATCGGTCTACACTGTACAGAAAAAAATGAATGTATATTATCAAATTAATCATTTATGAGATCTTTTGTGAAAAAATATTAAACATACTGTATAGTATGGCTATTGTAGTCCAACCAATTTCTAAAAGAAGTAAAATATCTTATAAGCAAACATACAATGTAGTCTGATTCAGTGTTATACTAGTATTATTTATATACTATTAAAGTTTTAATTAATTTCTTCAACTTAACTTTCTTCAATTTTAGCCATTTTGTTATGTGATTGACATTTTTTTTTATTTCCATTTAAGATTAATTTATTTTTATCTTGGTTTTAGTTCAATTTAGTTTCTATTTACTTCCAAATGCTGGGTTGTTTAAACCCAAAGTTGGGTCAAATATGGACAAACCCAACCGTTGGGTTAAGTCTTATATTTACATTTTTAACCCAATGTCCATATTTGAACCAACTTTGGGTTTAAACAACCCAGTGTAATATTAGTGCTTTAACTTAAACTTATGCCAAGGCAACATTTACATTTCTTGTTTAGTTTTCTAAATGAATCTAATATTCATATTTTTTTATGTGGCTATATTTACTGTAATAAAAATCCATTATAAATTGATATATCGCAAGTAAAAGCATTTATTTTCACTATTGGCCACGTTTTCTGAATTCAGGGATGTTGAAGTTAACGTAACAAAAAGATAGATAGATAAAGAGATAGTTATAATATTAGTTTAATAGTTTTAGTTAATAATATCTGGTCTGATTCCCAAATACTGTATATGACTTTATGAGTCAGTTTCTTTGAATTAAATCAAACACATGCAGGTTATTATAGTCACCACCAAAATGACTGAAACATCATTAAAAAGCTTTTTTTGAAAATTGTTTTAAGAAGTCTTTCAATTTGAAATGATGCGTTTCATCAATAACGCCCATTAAAAGGAATCAATTGATTCTCGTTGCTAGTTGGGACACATTTTGGTATCAAAACACACAAGGAATAACACGTTTGTGATTTAACTAAATATAAAAAGCTGCACTTGATCCTCTGGGATGAAAATGATAAAACTGGGTTAGACAGATGTTAAAGATGGAGAAATATGCTGAGATCAGCAGTTAAAGTAAAAAGGCCCGACGGTTCTGCAAGATTAGACGCATTCAATGTCGTCTACAATACCAAGTTTCCAAACACTGAAAACAATGCGATTCAATACCGATACAGTGAATGGAAGTCAAATGCTCTTCGCATAAACGTGACCACAATTTCTCTGAAAGCAAGAGAAGTGCGTAACCCACCTCTGTTTACTCACACCCAGAGAAGAGAAAGTGGAGACTGGTTATGATCTGTGACCTTCTCACTGCTATAAATACACCCGTAGCACGTCCAACAACCACAGGCCCGATTCATGACAAGAGCGGCTGTAGGACTCCCCGAAAATCTCCCGCTGCTGATGCGCACTATGACTACATCGCTGCGTTTAACATGGCCTGGTCATCCGGTGTGGTGTGGTGGGGTTATACTTTGACATGGCCACTATGGGGTGAACGTTTTGGAAGCCGTGGGCTTATGAAGAATACGTGCAGGGAAAATTTGTACATTGCCGTTTATGATAAACGTGCCAAATTCATAAAAAAATAAAAACTTTTAATTTTAATGACTCGGAAATATGCCATGCGGTGTAACCATCGATTAAAAAAAACATCAAACATATTTTTCTGGACCATGACATCATTTTTTGCAGAACTGCTTTATAGATGACATTAATTTAATAATTGTAAAAATAACCAGAACTGAATCAACACATCATTTTAATAAATAAAGATAACTTGACTTGTCAAATCAACATTTATATTAATGATAATGAGTCAAATGACAAATATTGTTGACACTTATGGAAGAAAACGTGAAAATTCATGAAAATGTAAATAAGTCGCATGAGGTCCTGAATTTCTAAGGAAAGTTCTTAAGAATTTAAAGTCAAGTAAAAACTTTACAATTACACCTTAACATTTTTATTACACATTGAATATTTTTTTTTAAAAAGTTCAAATGTTTTTTTTTAGGGCTGTGCAAAAATTAATTGCGATTAATCGCATCCAAAATAAAAGTCTGTGTTTACATAATATATTTGTGTGTGCTTTATAAAATTATTTTGTATATATAAATACCTATGCATGCATGTCTATATTTAAGAATTATTTGCGCTTAAATTCTGTATATACAAATACATAAATACATAATCCATATATATAAATATTTTATATATGAATAACACATTTGCTTAAATATATACATGCATGCGTGTGTATTTATATATACAAAATAATTATATACACATATTGAGAAGAAAATACAAATTGTAGCCAACATGGTTTTAAAGCTGTTGTTATCGATTTTTGTAAATTTATTTATTTATTTATTTTTTGCCTTCACAACATCTTAAAATGCACATCTGTAGTTCAGAGAAATCCAAAATTGTCATCATAATTTTCATCATAAAGGAATTATGCTTAGGGCAGCAAAATGGCTAGCAGCAGCACTGCTGTTGTACAGTACTATTTAGATTTGTCCTGATCACAATAAATTAACCAATAAATCACAATAAATTATCATGAAAAATTAATTTAAGGAATAATCAATTTTTCTTCCATGTTATAATTTTAACAGTAAAGCTCATTGTGCAGCATGTTATTATTTGATAAATTATCAAATTTGTGTTTTATGTAACAGAAAAAGATTTTTTCATTGATTTTTTTTAAATGTTGTATAAGTTTAAATGATTCATATTACATAATTTACAAAAAAAATGTACACCAGGTATCCGTAACACCCCCTCGTGTGTTTATAACGGAGGCGGTGCGCTGGTCTGTGAGATGTGCCTCTTACCGTGTGGTAACGTTATGCTGGCGCCATCAATGATGGCTTGAGCAAGTTCGTGGTCGTTGCTCTCGAAGGCCTGGGCAGCCGCCTTAAGTGCATCCCAGATTTCCTTGCGACCTTCAAAAGCCGGTGCCGTGTCCCAGAATTCATCACGCTTACTGCGCAGCTGGCCATCGGTCATTGGGTAGTCGCTCTTCCATTTGGGCTTCTCTCTCTTCAGGGGCTGGTTTCGGCCCAGTGCAACTGCAAAACACACAACAACAGGTCAAAACATATGGCAAATCAGATTTCAGAGCCTAAATTTTCCATGATATACATATTTATCATTGATGAGCTGATAGCATAAGGCAAAAATAATTAGGGCTGTCAAACGATTAATCACATCCAAAATAAAAGTTTGTGTTTACATAATATATGTGGTATAATAATAATATTATAAATAATGTAATAATAATACATAATATAATAAATAATGTATATTTTGTGTGTGTGTGTGTGTGTATATATATATATATATATATATATACACACACATGCATGTATATTTAAGAAAAAAAAATTATTTATATATAAAATATTTCTATTTATATATAATATAAATTATATATAAATCTATATACAGTATATACATGAAAATATTTCTTAAATATACAAGCATGTGTGTGTATTTATATATATATAAAATAATTATACACAGTGCATCCACATAAATTATGTAAACACAGACTTTTATTTTGGATGCGATTAATCACGATTAATCGTTTGACAGCCCTAAAAATAATATAATATAATATAATATAATATATAACCCTGTGATCCAACTACATAGGACAAGCGGTATGGATGAAAAATAAATAAATAATAATGCATCAAATAAAATAAAATAAAAAAAGTACATTTGAACATTTAGGACAATGATGGATATTATATTATATTATATTATATTATATTATATTATATTATATTATATTATATTATATTATATTATCCAGTACACAATGTGCCTTACACACCATAAACATAAAAGTAAATCTAAACAAAATAAGCAAACCATATAACACACACAATATACACTCTACAGACACAGCGGAGCCTAAAACAATAACACAGTCCAGTGAGATGAATCACACACACATTCTTATATACCAGTCCAAGAGAATAAAAACTGGACAAATAAAAATGCCCAAACAAGGAATCCCTTACAGGCACAACATCAAATGCAAAACGCCTTTGCCAACACTAGTCACTACAAACAGAGAACTTGAACGACCACTACAAACCACCAACAATGCGTGAAAAGACGTTGAAATTGAATCCAAGAATGTTCTTTATATGAATATGAAGCATGACCAAAAATACAAAGGCAAACAAACAGCTTTTGGTTTTAACACAAAAACATGCATACAGGCCAAAAGGGGTCAGTATCGAGTTCAGTTACGAATAAAATGCTAACAAACAAAAACAGAAAGTCTACCGTTGGCATAAGAAAAGATATTTGGGGAAATCCAGGAAAAGGGTTGAGGGATCATACGGTTTCCAGGCGGTGCTGTGTGTGATATAAGACTTAGCTCCAAAAACAACAGTTTGGTAACAGATCATCTTGTATTCGTCTTGCATGTCCTAAATTATTGAGGTCACAAGTCATTTTTGGGCAAAATTTTTTTTTTATAGCAACATATTTTTTAAAGAAGTCACTTATACATTTATATATAATAATAATAAGTTACATTTAATATTTTTAATTTGCAATTACAGCTATAAAATGCAACTAATGTTACCTTGCAGACATATTTACAGCAGAATATGCTAAAACAATATTCAAAACCTCACAGAATCCTAAATGTTTTCGAGTTAACAAAGCCTAAAACTGAAGCTCCATGCCATCCATATTAATAAACCCTAAAAACAAGCCGTTTTAGCTTTTATTCATTTCCAGGATATGAATTATTGACATCAACAATTACATTCCTGACATTAACAATTACATTTTTGATATCAACAATTTAATTGTTGATATCCACAATTCAATTCTTGATATCAACAATTGTATTTTCACTAGTGAAATGTCACCATAGGCTACCATTCAAAACCAATTGTTGATATCAAAACTTCAATTTTTACTAGTGACAATGTTAATTTCTGATATCATGAATGTGGTTGTTACTAAGAAAGCCATTTTAAATATCTGAAATTTGATTGATGTCAGAAATACATTTTCAGATATCAAAAATGATCATTTTTACTAGTAACAATTGAATTGTTGATAATCAAGAATAGACATTTCAACTAGTGACAATTTAATTATTGATATCAGGAATTCACATTTTTACCGGTAACAATGTAATTATTGATATCAAAAATTATATTTCAATTAGTAAAAAAAATAAATTCTTGATAAACAATTCATTTTGAATGGCAGCCTATGGTGAAAATACAATTACAGATATCAACAATTCAATTGTTGATATCAAGAATTCATATCCTGGAAATGAATAAAAGCTAAAACGGCTTGCCATAAAAACACCTCATATGAAAAGCAAGTGGATGTTAGTGGCACATGTTGTAACATTCTGTCCTTTGGGAATAGATATACCGCAGTAATGGCATTTGTTGAAAGCAAAACCTTGAGATGTATTGCACTCTCTATAAACCAGCACACAGACTACAGACACACAGACTCCCAGTCAATAACACTGGCAGAATTACCAAGGGCTGAAATCCAAGCAGTTACATCAGACGTCTTTGAGAAAAGGAGATTTATTGGGTAAAACATCTGGCTGCCATTATAAAACCTTTTTGGTCAGGAACGCAGGTTGCAGAACAACCAAAGCCTGTGATAATGCTACCCAACACTAAGATGTTCAGTGATGAGACACAAAAACAAGCATAAAACTCCAGACAAAGACTAAACCAGCAGCTGGCCATGAATAATTCAGCCAGCTCCAATATACCAGTATAGCGCTTTTTATGACCCAGAAACCATTTCAACAACCCAGAATCAATCCTTGTCGTTGATACAGCACCTTACTAACGCAAGACGGGATTGATTGATTTCCTACATTCTGCAAATGAACTTCCTGTTTGTGTGCATTGTGAAGCGGGGCTAGTCCTAGGCGACAAAGCAGCTCTCTGATGACCTCTTCCTGTTGTCAAAGAGCCAGCAACACATGCAACTTCATGAATGAAACCAAACAAAAGAAAAAAGTGTGTTATTGCAGAGTACAGACCATGGTCCAATCACAGGCTGTGAGGAGGAGACTGTGACTTTGGTTTTGGATGTCTCCTACAGTAGGTTTACATGTAATTAAGATTACATTTTCTCAATATAAACATTGAATTGTCTCAAAATACCTGAAATCATGGAGACGGACCCATTATTGATCTTAGTGACACCTGTAAGATTGGATTAAAAACTGCCTTATCGGAGCCCGACCGATAAAGGATTTTGAAGGCCGATACCGATGCAAATATTTTTGGGTTTTAAAATCCGATATATCGGCTGATATTTTATTTTTTTAAACTGGAGATGATTAGTCACAAATTTTGTCATGCTTATTTGAGTTAAGAGAACTGTTTTTTAATTGTTATTCAAGCAATGTATGTCTCGTGACCAACTCAACGAGTGTTGCCAACTGGAACGGTGTAGAGCGCCCTCTGGTGGACAAACTATACAACTCCAACACTCATGACATGGTTCAAGCGTGTTTCGTCCGTTTTTATTTTATTTTTGAAATATTCATTTATCGGCCATTATAACTGCCGATACCGATAGTTCGGAAAATGCCTAATATGGGCCGATAATATCCCAGACAGCAAACTGACATTGAATCAACGTGGAAACGACGTCTCTCATGACATTGAAACAACGTTGATTTTGCTCATCGAATTTACGTTGAACCAACGTCAGACGCGGCATTCTTCAAAGCTAAATGAAAATCGAAAATTGGTTTGCTTTCATAACGTTGAAACAACGTGTTGATTTCAAGTTGATTATCCGTTAGTTTTGAAAGAATGACGCGTCTGACGTTGGTTCAACGTTAATTCGATGAGCAAAACAATGTCAGATCAACGTTGTTTCGATGTCATGTTTCTACGCTGATTCAATGTCAGTTTGCTATCTGGGATCGGTCTGGGTCTAGCTGCAATACGCTGTTTTCCGCCAACTGGCAACCCGGGGTGTCGAAATACTATTGGGTGAATTGGCAGTGGGCGGGATCACAGAGACCAAAACAAACACAGTCATTCTGACACAGAACGCACATTTTCGAAGTAGAATAACTGGTTGTAGCTTTGTTTTTCAGAGAAACGAGTTTGTGAACTTAGCATGTTTCTTAAATATATGCTATTTTTATGCTTTAGTACAGTCAAAAATACACAATACTGATTTGAAACGCTCCATGTAGGAAACAACTCTGTGTTCAGTAGAGTTTGTTGTTAGCATGTGGCTAAGCTAACAATGAGAGGCTGCAAAATTAATAAAAAAAAGTGAAAGAATGAACAAAGTGAAATAACAGTGACGGCAAGCAAATGAGACTGTACACACTACATGATTGTTACGGGCGCTCTCTGGGATCAAGCTCTCACCCAGACAATGACTCCAGCAGCGATATACTAGACTCTATACAAACAAATCACAGTGTAAATACACTAAGAGCCGCAAAAGTGACTCTCTATTGCTCGGGGGGGACGGGGACGGGGACAGTCGCTGTCTCTTGGAGAGCGTGTGGACTTCCCTCAGGGCACACATTTCTCCATGCCGCTGACAGAAAATCTATAACATCACAGTTCTATTTCCTGTTTATAATGATGCACTAGCGGCAGAGTCTTTATTTATAAAGTGGGTTGAATGAGGTGACAAAAGCCCAGGGTTGTTTGGAATATCTTATCTTAATTTTTGTACAGTACATATAGTTAACAGGGTTTGAAATTAACTTTTTCAATATACATATGAAGAGTTCAGATGCAAAAGCCTCTAAATGCCATTTGAAATTTTCTTCTTTAATGATGATTTTTATCAAACTTGTATATTTAAGTTCCGTAATTTCACTTAAATGGCGATGATAATTACCTATTAATTGTAATTTAAGTGAAATTACTGAACTTAAATATACAAGCTTGATAAAAATCATCATTAAAGAAGAAAATTTCAAATGGCATTTAGAGGCTTTTGCATCTGAACTCTTCATATATATATATATATATATAGACACACACTCACCAAAAGGATTATTAGGAACACCACACTAATACTGTGTTTGACTCTTTCGCCTTAATTCTACGTGGCTTTGATTCAACAAGGTGCTGAAAGCCTTCTTTAGAAATGTTGGCCTGTATTGATAGGATAGCATCTTGCCGTTGATGGAGATTTGTCCACCACATCCCAAAGATGCTCTATTGGGTTGAGATCTGGTGACTGTGGCGGCCATTTTAGTACAGTCAACTCATTGACATGTTCAAGAAACCAATTTGAGATGATTCCAGCTTTGTGAAATCGTCATTATCCTGCTGGAAGTAGCCATCAGAGGATGGGGACATGGTGGCCATAAAGGGATGGACATGGTCAGAAACAATGCTCAGGTAGGCCGTGGCGTTTAAACGATGCCCAATTGGCACTAAGTGTGCCAAGAAAACATCCCCCACACCATTACACCACCACCACCAGCCTGCACAGTGGGAACAAGGCATGATGGGTCCATGTTCTCATTCTGTTTACGCCTCTACAAGGTGAGCCACAGATCAGGTACAGTTAGGGTTATATCGGCACCAGTTGGTTTGGCATGCTCTTGAAAGCACTTTTAATATGTTTTTGCGTTTTCATGTGGACAGAGATTTTCTTTTAACCGTGTTTGTGTGGACAAGATTTTTATTTTATTTTACGGAGTAGGGGTGTAAGTGGTGCATTCAGATTGATTTGAGAGCAAATTATCTCTATATATTATTAGGCGCATACTGCTGTGCTTCTTGTAAGTGCTCATAACATACTGTTCCTAATATATTAGCATTTACTACGTCAGCAGATTAGCTTATAAAGCTAACTAAGTTTATACTATAAAAAGTGATTTGAGTTCTGCCAACTTATTTGGGTTTACAGTGTACTTCATAGATTTAAGTTATAGTAACTAATTAGTACTATTAACTTACTTGGAAACAAATCAAATATTTCTTCATGCTTAAATTGTTTGAGTAAATAAACTTAAATGATTTAAGGCAATCGGTTTCCTCAAACGGTTTGAGTTGAACTAACTCATCAGGTTTTACAGCGAGTTTGATGCTAACATTAAGTGGCAAAAAGGGTCAAATCAGGACGCAATTCTATGGTAGCACACCAATACTACAGTACAACCCATAAGTGTATACTAAACAGTATAGCTGAGGGTAATGAATGGCTTCGGAATGATTTACAAGAGAATTAAACTTGAGGTCACCTGATGTAGACCATAGCGGTCTCACTTAAATAACAAAACCCAACAAGACTCATTTACAAGAGTTAGATTTTATACAGCTCTGGAGACCGCAGATTCAACCTAGTTTTTCTGCAGGATTGTGGATTTCATTTTCACAAGAATCCCGAAACGAGGACCATCTGGATTAAGCTCCGAAAGGAGAACATTTCGTGATGGCATGTGTGTGCGTGTAAAAAGCATCCTCACACGATTTTCCTCTCATTCGACGGCCGAAATCTTTGGTTTCATCCTCGTTCGTCTTTTTAATCCTTTCCTTCGTTCCTCCCCCAACTGAGAGTCAGCATCAAAAGCCCATTAGAGAAACCGTAGCCACCACACCCCCCATAAAAACACCGAGAAACAGACTTCACCCGTATGGTATTTAATACTGCATGTACTTCCCATCAGGCCGGTCGGCCACAGGACGTTTGTGCGAGGACATCTGGGAACTATCGGGCCTCCAGATACACAAATGTGCAGAGAGAGGGAACCGGGGGAGAAAGGGTGAGACAAAAGAAAAGCCAGACGCAATTAAGTCTACCACATCGACCGAGGAGATCGGCCTTGTCGAGACTCCACACGGGGTGTCAATAATTCAATGGCGACTGGCACGAGCTTTGTGTCTCGTAGTCATCCGTCATTTGGTTTCTCTCAAGATGCATCATGTATAGCGGGAGATAAAATGATGGCAGTGGAAGAATGGTTCTCCTTTCAAAGGCCTACGTATGTCAGGATCACATGACAGATAGGTCGAATCGGTCCGGGAGAGGCGTCTCGGATCTCCGCGAGTCTCCGGAGACGAATACACCCATCTTCATCTCGGGTTCCACCTCTTCTCAGAATGGGAGAACTGTCCTCTCAAGGGCGAACTCAAGGAGAGACTGCATTTCCTCATTTGATTCTTAACAACACAATGTATACCCCGTTGTTGGCTAATATTAGAGATTTTTAAAGTTAATCCTTGCCGATATAATTTTTAGGGCTGGGTATTGACACAAATTTCACAATTCGATTCACAAATTCGATTCGATTCAATGTTGATTATTTTGGATATCAGTTACAATAAATGGCAAATTTTCTCAAGGAAATCAAATCTCTTAACTAATGCCGTAAACTATGGGAGTCTAGTTGTAGCCTATAGGCTTCATTAGCCTAATATGAAGGTAATAATCAACTGTTTTGTAGCTATACAAACACTTAAATTACACTTTTATTCATATAAAATATAAACGTTTAAATGGTGGCTGTCAAAAACGTGCCGGATTTATTCAAATATGCATTAAATATTGAAGAACATTAAGATTATAATGCATATGTAATATGGTGTATATATTTAGCAAGTTATTTTTTTCTAGCTGACTAACGAGTTTATGTGGGTTTTCTGAGGTAAATATGACGATACATTGATTACAAGCTGTTTAATTGACGTCTTTCCACGGTTGAAACGCTGATTGAGCGAATCAATGTGACATGATACGGATTTCGATAAGTTGTACTCTATCTTTAACACACTTTAAGATGCTCATTCATGTTTATTTGGCGCTGTGACTGGTATTATTAAGCCGGAAGAGAGATCAGCGCTGCTGCTTCTCCAGAGCGATCTCACGCCACAGCGACAAAACGCTATTTATGTTTTTGAATTTCTAACGAAAATGGACGTAATTTGAAAATTGAGACTTTGTTTCATATCAATAGTAACAAAGGACAAAGATTATTGCGATTTTTTTTGGATGCGCGCAGCCGCGATACAATGATCCATTCATTTAAATGAAACAGGATGACTAATCGATTCTTGAGATTTAAGAATCGATATCGGTTCGTAAAAATGAGAATCGATTAATATCGAGAAATCGATATCTATTACCCAGCCCTAATAATTTTACAACACTGTTAAGTGGAATATTTAACAAATGAATATGTATTTCTTAAATACTGTGATTCCTACATTTCCTTGTAGCATTGAAAATGATTCAAAATGTATGTGATTTAGAAAAAAATACTAACATTTTAGTTGGTGGAGTTGCCGGAGATGAATTCCATTCGTGCCACTTTTACGTAAATCGGACGAATGTCTTTAGTTGTTGCATTAAGGCCTGTTCACACCACCGACGTTTAACGCCTGGTGACTAAACCAATGTGAGTGTGCACACCGACGCGTAAAAGCGTCATTTAAAAAAAACGCCTCAGGTTTATTTTTTTTAGTTTGACGCGTCGTGTTAAAAACTATCCGACCAATGAAATTGGCGCTTTTGCTAACGTGTTTCTGGAGCTTCTGAAATTACAATAAAACACAACTTGGGGGGCGCTCAAACACAAAACGGTCTTGCCGCGCACACATATGCAACGGCGAACAAGAAGAAAAGCCAAGTAGCGTCGCCGTCTACACTGCCAGGAAGAATTAAGACGAGGAAGATGTAAGGCAAGATGAATGTAGAGCTGCTGGTCTCGTTGGTGCAAGAACATAAAGAGCTACAGTATAGACGAATCCGACGAGCGTTCTGTGTAGGCTGCCATCTTGTGGCGACGCCATTACTGAGCTGTTACACAGGCATATAGACATATGCACCGGTATGTAAACAAACCTCGGTGATAACGCGAACTCACCCTCGATGACAGCTACAGCCAGGCAGAATGACTTGTTGGTTTGATCTGTGACTGCAGTGGCCTCCAGTCACAGATGAAGGTACAAACGATCTTACAGATTAACGTTATTTATGAAAATAGCTTGGCAAGCTAGCTAGGCTAACGTTTGCTAACGAGGAAACTATAAAAAGATCTGTCCATTTGGCAACAATAAATAAATAAATGAATGAGATCAAATAAACAAATTCATGTTTCTCATTTGTGTCCATTATTTATCTCATTTTCACATTGCAACAGGCAAGGGTAAGGTAACGTTACAGCTAGAAAGTATACATAATATCGACCAATTAGTGTTTTTAAACCATGGAAAGAGATCAATATAACAGCAGGAAAACAATTATGTCACATAACGTTACATTTAGCTCAGGAAAGCCATTTAATGACCATAGCATGTTTTGAATAGAAAAAATAGCAAGAGAGGAGATTTTGCTGATCACTATATATCACATATTTATTATATTTTTTTTACTTATGTCATTAAATAATTGTTATTATACGCGAATGTCCACGTCTTGTACTCGCCCAGGAAATCTGTAAACCGTACAGCACCAGAGGGGCAGTCTTCAAAGTCTGTTTTCTCTTCAAAATTAAAATTTTACTGCCACCATTGAAACAATTTATAACGGAAACTGTTTACCCACTCGACATTATACAAGGGGTAACGTTGTAACGTTAGTGACAGTCGTAAATCGCGGGCTGTTTATTCCAGTGGACGCAAGTTGCAACTAAAACAATAGGAGGCAATGGCGCAACGCTACCCAGCAACAGCTCAGTAATGGCGCCCGCTTACTTCCGGTAGTTTCGCCGGATTCGTCTATATAACAAACGCGACTGCGACTACACAAATCTTAATAAAAGAAAACTGTTATTGCAGAGCAAATGGGCGCCATCTAATGTCAGGGAATGAATTTGCATGTTCACTCGGCTCGTCGTCGGTGAAAATCGCTTGGGTGTGAACACAAAAAACGCGTTGAAAAACGCTGACGAATAACGCGCGCTGATATTCGTCCCGGTGTGTACGGGCCTTTACACCTCAAAACATACTGCAGGCCATCGTCATGTGACATGACTGACCATCTCACTGCCTCGTTACCGTAATTAAATTAAGCATGCACTACTATTTTAAATGCCACTAGCTTGACCTTGTATTTTCAAATAGGAACTGTTTGCTTCCAAACTGCAAAGTGAAACCACATATCGCACCCAATCAAAAAATAAAAACGTATACATATATGGACATAATGGAATCTCAAATTTTCGCTACAGATAAAAATGAACGAATATGTGAACTGCGGAGTAAACCGTTTATCTTTGTCTTAATCACCTGACACTCAAAAAGAAGTGACATTTTATCAGTACGTGTTTAAATCTTTCTTCTGTTGAAATGAACTCATTCGCCGTCAATTCGTTCGTTGAATGAACCAAATAACTCGGAAAAAAGATTCGTTCATTTTGAGTCACGAACGCGCATCACAAAACGGAGCAAGGCGAGCATTTAAGCTTATAAAACTTAAACTTTGTTATTTATGAATTAAATGAGCGATCGTTTAGCTTGATAAGACCCTTATTCATCGGAATCGTTTAAAGCCCTTTGAACAGTTTGCACTGAAACTGTCTTTTGGACCTTGAACCGTTTGGACCCCATTGAAGTCCATTATATGGAGAAAAATGCTGTAATGTTTTCATCAAAAACCTTAATTTCCTTTCGACTGAAGAAAGAAAGACGTGGACATCTTGGATGACACGGGGGTGAGTAAATTATCAGCAAAAGTTTTTTGAAAAGTGAACTACTCCTTTAACTATGGAGAACATCAGTGTTTCAACACTTTCTGCGCTGCCTGAAATGCCCTTGCGAATGCCTCTGAATAACTTCCAGCTGTCTTGAATTCTCTGTTAGTTGGCCAACAATAAAACATCTTCTAACATGAAAGGAATTCTGGGAAACTAATGGCAAGCTGTCTGGGTTATTAACATAGGCAGGTATGGGTCACTTCACCGAGAACATCTGTAAGCCAATAGCTCGCGTTTCTGAAGTCATATTTCACTGTAATTAAAGACAAAGGCCCGGGGCATAATCATGCCAATAAAATGTATTTGTCACAGAGGAACGATTTTTTTAATCCTTACATCCTCCAGTAAATGAATAAACATTCCTTTAAGGGTATAAACCTAGACATTATGCAAGACGTCGGGCCGACTCCACGTTCCACATTCATCTCCATGACGACCCAATGATCCAGGTGAAGCGTGGCCTGGCACGAGGACGCCTGTGCCTGCTTGGAGAACTCGAACACTGCATAATGCAAGACAGACATGGCACTCGAGTTTCACCTCACAAACAGCCGGCATGAGCAGCGAACACACTGCTGACTCAGTGTTACGATGACAAAAATATCTGAGTGATAATGTATGAACAAGTTGCGTTCACACTTGTAGTTTGGTTCTCTTGGTTCTTTTGATCCGGACCAAAAAGGAAAATGGCTCGCTTTGCATTCACTCTACGTTTATAACACTGAGATATGAAACTGTAATGGGCATGATAGCTACTATGACGAGATCCACACGACACGGGAGCAAACATATATCAGCGAATCTTTCCATAAGCGGATATATAGTAGGGATCCGTTAACAGACGCCTGCTTTCAAACACTTCCATGCGCATCGAAGCGAACGGTGAAGAGCATCAAAAAATGTCATTACAGCCAATCACAGACATTTATGTTGAATGCGTCAACACAACGGCCAATCAGAGGTGTTTAAGAATCGTTCAACAGCATTTTGACAACATACTTAAAGGATTTGATCACTTTTAAAAAAACATTTGCGGATAATTTACTCACATTACTGGATTGTTTCAGGATTTGAAAAAATTCCAGTATTTTCTCCATATAATGGACTTCAATGGGGTCCAAACGGTTCAAGGTCCAAATGACAGTTTCAGTGCATCTTCAAAGGGCTTTAAACGATTCTAGACGATGAATAAGGGTCTTATATAGCGAAACGAGCACTCATTTAATAAATAAATAACAAAGTTTAAGTTTTATAAGCTCAAATGCTCGCCTTGCTCTGTTCTGTGATGCGCGTTCGTGACTCTCCTGTTCATCAAAATGAACGAATCTTTTTTTTTTCGAGTAATTTCGTTCGTTGAATGAACCAAATGACTCAAAAAAAGATTGGTTCATTCTGAGTTCGAACAGGAGAGTCATATGGACCTTGAACCGTTTGGACCCCATTGAAGTCCATTATATGGAGAAAAATCCTGGAATATTTTCATCAAAAACCTTAATTTCTTTTCGACTGAAGAAAGAAAGACGTGGACATCTTGGATGACATGGGGGCGAGTTAATTATCAGCAAATGTTTTTTTTAATGTGAACTACTCCTTTAAATAAAAGTTAAATTAAAAAGCCTAATATAAAGAATTAGCCTGTCAGTACACACTGAACTGTGTAAGTACAGAACTACACTATCTAGCTGCTGCGGTGTGTACGCGGCTATAATAAACGTCATATTCAACTCAAAGTTTGCTATTACTTCTTTGAAACATTAGCAATTCCTCCAGGCACAACTACCTCCTCCATCCCCAAGGAGCTGTTCAATTGTTGACATCCAAATCAAGCGCTGTGAGCCGTGGAAAATTAGCAGCCATTAAGTCCGCAGGTAACTGTCAATTTCAGGAACCGTTCAGGGTTTCATCTAAGGGTGCCGCTCTCATTACAATAATGACACATGGTGAGCAATTTAGTCCCATAGGCTTTGTCTAGAAGCTATTTTTGTTCATCATATGAGAGCCTGGAAGAGAAAAGCAGTAATTGCTGACATCTTATATATTGTTTTTATATCATCCATTTATTGTGGTTTGGCACAAGCTTCCTGTATATCAGCACTTATCCGAACAAAAACACCAGTTTGATTGTGACTAGAGCGGGAAATCACGAGTGTCTCAACTATTAACAAACACAGACGACTTTGATGCTTGTGATGAAATAAATTCAGTTTTGTGGCTAATCCATGCATGTTATTGCAGATTTTCTCTTCCAGCAAAACAGACCATAAATATCAGTGACTCATTTGGCACTGGGTGATCATTCATTTTGTCTGAAGTGGTCAAGGTTTGGCCCTATTCAATTAGCCCTATTATACAATTATTAAAATATCAGATGTTGTTGCAGATTGTCCTATGGTGATATAAAGATGACAATAACGATAACTAGCCTAGGGACACTCTGATATTGTTCCTCTTTGTCTTCATTGTTATAGCTGTGGTGTGTCTTTCCTATTCTCATTTAGAAATGATTATTAAATTGTTTAAATGATTTAAAAAAAAAAATCTTTATTCCGACTGCAGGTTTATGTGGCCCAAATCAGAATAGTTTTGTTCATATGTGACAGGTCTGTTTTTCTCAAGACAGTGTGAACAGATTTACAAGTATTACAGTGACAGCTCTATGAGCAAAACATGAAGGCTCGTATCATAAATGTTTAAAACTCTGGTCACTTTTTCATGTCCTCGTCTGTTTGCCTATGCAGGAGTAGTTCACTTTTAAAAAAACTTTTGCTGATAATTTACTCACCCCCATGTCATCCAAGATGTCCACGTCATTCTTTCTTCAGTCGAAAAGAAATTAAGGTTTTTGATGAAAACATTCCAGGATTTTTCTCCATATAATGGACTTCAATGGGGTCCAAACGGTTCAAAGTCCAAATGAGAGTTTCAGTGCAGCTTTAAACGACACCAGACGATGAATAAGGATCTTATCAAGGACCCTTCGACTCATGACTCAAAAAAAGATGTTCATTTTGATGAACGAGTTCGAACAGGAGAGTCACGATCGCGCATCACAGAACAGAGCAAGGCGAGCATTTGAGCTTATAAAACGTAAAAAATTTTTGATTATTTTTGAAATGGCCGATCGTTTCGCTTGATAAGACCCTTATTCATCGTCTGGTGTCGTTTAAAGCCCTTTGAACAGTTTGCGCTGAAACTGTCTTTTGGACCTTGAACCGTTTGGTCCCCATTGAAGTCCATTATATGGAGAAAAATCCTGTAATATTTTCATCAAAAACCTTAATTTCTTTTCGACTGAAGAAAGAAAGACATGGACATCTTGGATGACATGGGGGTGAGTAAATTATATATATATTAAACATATCAGAGCGATAAATCGGATTTGAGCGTAGTGTGAACGTAGCCTTAGTTGCTCCGCTCATATTCATGTTCCACAGAGTCACAAAAATAGTTTATTTTCGGTTCTTTTGAAACTATATGAAAGTATTTTTGTTGGAGAAGAAAATATATAATTTAACTAGCCAATTGAAACAAGTTACAAGTTGTATAAAAGCAATATCACACTCACCATCTGAATATCAGCACGGCCTTGCGCTTTATGGCCAAATCATGGCCATGCAGATATTCAGTATAACAGCACTCCTGTCCTGAGTGAGAGATACAATATTTGAAACCAAATGGTTTGCAATAAACAAGATAAAGATGGAGAATAACACAGAATTTGTGCAATCCCAGACAAAACCATGACCCACATTTTACTAAAAAGAACAGAAACAGCTCCACACTAGCCATGAAGCTAACTCTCTTTATATATAACACACAGCTAAAGCTAACCAGCTAGTAGGAAGGTGTTATATGCAAAAACGACTCAATGCACAAAGACAAAGAGCGGTGGGGGAGAATTAAGAAAATATTTGCATAATCACAAAATCACAGTCTTAATTGTCCCTACAGCCATGCGCGTGTCCGAGAGGAGCGATCGAGCGACGCAAAACCCAGCACGATGTTTCAGAGCACTAACTAACAAGCCGAGAAGGAGACAAGGGAAGCAACGCAGACCCCAAAAAAAAGCACAAATTGAATCGCATTTCCTGGGTATGCTTCATTTCCTACCTCCGGTTCCGTCCGAGTTTTCGTTTAAACTGCCTGAAGAATCATGATGACTGCCCACACAGCCACCCATGGATGTTTTCATGCGCCTCTTCCCCCCGCGGACCCGCTCTGGTTCGGTTTCCCCCCGTCCTCTCCCTCTCTGCCGGGATAGAGATTGACAGGGCGCGGGCATCAGCTGGAGAGAGGCGGGGTGGGTGTATGCACACGCGGCCGTGACTCAAACCCTAGTGTGCTGCCTGCTCACAAAACCAATCGAGACGCGCACTTTATGAGCTTCCAAAATGTTATCTAGCTAGGCAGCTCACTAGGTTTTGGGACGCGGCCAATGTGATCGTCTCTAGTTCTATGTTGCAGTCTCACCTGAACTCGAGGTCTTGGACTCGTTAAACAGAATTTTATTCAATTCTTATGTAAAGTCACATTTCGCAGCTTTAACTGTCTTTAAATTGCCAGTTAAATTTGACATGTAAAATAAAAGCACTTTTTTCAATTAAAACAATTGAGGGAGAAAAGAATATAGAGTAGAGTGGGTGAAAACGCCCCCTTGGGGTAAAGGGCCCCACTGTTTTTCCCAAAATAACTACTACGCTATTGCATACTATACTACTACTGTTTTTCCCCAAATAACTAGGCTACTAGGCTATATAGTATACTATACTACTGTTTTGTTTGATTGTTTGTTTGTTTTTTCAAAAATAACTACTACTATACTACTATTTTTCCCAAAATGACTACTAGGCTATAGCATACTATACTACTTCTGTTTTTCCCAAAATAACTAGGCTACTAGGCTATGTAGTATACTATACTACTGTTTTGTTTGTTTGGGTTTTTTTTTTTTTTTTTTTCAAAAATAACTACTACTATACTACTGTTTTTCCCAAAATAACTACTATATACTTGTTTTTTTTCCAAAATAACTACTAGTTTACTATACTACTGTTTTTCCCATAACAACTACTATATACTAGTGTTTTTCCATTTTGCAAGATGTAAACAACACTGGTCCAGAAACACTTCCTGTTTCAGTTTGTAACCGTTTTCTTTATTTCACATGTAAAGAAAACATCTTAAAGATGTTGTTTAACTTTTTGATTCAGTTTTACATGTTCTGTTGGTTGTATTTTATCCCAGTTTTTATGTAGTGTTAAAAAACTGAAACAGGAAGTGCTTCTGGACCAGTGTTGTTTACATCTTGCAAAATGGTCTATAGTAGTTATTTTTGGAAAAACAGTAGTGGGGCCCTTAAGTCTATAGACACGTTTTTGTTTTTGCTGACAAGACTGATGTAGAAGTTTTCATGGATTCAGATCTAATTTTCAGCAGTAAGAAAAATAGTGTTTAGGCATAGTGTTTAAAAAAAATTTTTTTTAACTCATGCTTTTTTGCAGAACATTACTGGTATTTATATAGTAATGCCTGTATAGGGAGTAATTTAAGAAAACTATAAATATTTTTAAAATGACACTTTTTTCCTCAAACTATCTCTGGGGTAAAACGCCACAGAATAAAACATTTTAAAGGATGATTGAGCCTTTTTTTCTCAAAATTGCAATTACATCTCACAATTCTGAAGAATTTTTCTATTTCTATTTAAGACACATTCATTTATTAATATAATCACACATCCTTCTGAGTCTCCCTTTGAGTTCCATAAATTCCAGCAATTGACTCTTCACACCACATATTATAAACAAAATAGATTTATCATAAACGAGTTGAAGTTCTCTATGAGTTATGCCTAGACTGAACACAGGGTGGCAGCACTCCACCACTAGAGATTTACTGAACAAGCGCTATTGAAAGAGCTGCTGAAATTGCATTCAACGTTAATATTATTATTTTATATTGTTTATTGTATTGTATCTGTATTGTATAAAGTGTTAGGCCTATATAAATAAATTTGACTAGACTTGACTTAAAAATAGGTATGAACTTGCATTTCTTATAGGCCTAAGTATTTCGGGGGGACCTTATAGTTATTTATAAAAAAGCTGGAATGCAGTCCATTATACTATTTATACTCGATCTATAACTATCTATAATTATTTTAAATAAATGTTATATAATTTATTATAATGCATAAACCAATCATATGCTTAAATCCCATCTTCTATGTGTAAATGACGATCGCCTATTTTTTCCTATATTATGTAGGCTATTCATTAACAGTTTTCTTCTTAGCCTACTTATTACATTCGTCTATGGGTTTTACATACACACACACACACACACACACACACACACACATATATATATATATATATATATTACCATTTGCGTTTTAATTTGATAAAGTCCCAGGGTTCTGTTTTATTGATTTGATTTGTATAAATTATTTGGTTACCAACGCTTGAAGTCTCATTGTTAAAGATCTATGGTAAACGTGTTATGAACCAATTGTATTTCAAATAAAATAAATACATATAATGTGAAATAACAAAACATTTAAGCTTTCCTGTGGTCTAAAATGAACAGCACAAAACAGCATTAATAAAAAATGATTATTGATATATTGATGTATTGATTCAGTTCTTATAAATTAAACAGACAGTCTCCAAATATGCCTATAACATAAATTAGCGCTTTAATAAAATGTGCCAATGAACATATCTATGAAAATAAACAGGTTTACAGTCCATTTTTACATAAAGGACATGTAGACTGCAGTACAGTAAGTAGTTAAATGGAGATTAGTTTCATAATACAGCAACTGATTTTAACTGAAAGTTATTTCATAATGTGATTCAGAGATAAGAAATTAATGACGCTGTGCTGACATATTCTGACAGGTCCGCTCCTGGTCGTTTGCTTTTGTGTGTAGGCTGAACACCTGCTGGCAATGTGGAAAGCATTTACCACTCTTCTTTCAAGGCCTTTCAGACTGATCTAAAAACAGTTCATTCCGGAGATGAGTCAAATTATCTTCAGGGTGATGTAAAGAGTCTCTTGGCGAGCGTCTTTCTTTCCGCGCCTTGCTTCGATTCATTCATTTGCCATCTGACGAATTCTTTCGTTTGCTCTTTAATTCAGTCTTTCTTTCATGTCTCAAAATAGCTGGCTACAACTGAAAGTATAAAATGAGGTAGAAAAAAATTGCCTGTCATTCACAACACAACTGAATAAAATAATAAAAATGTGAATTCATTCATAAGCCTCACCCTTTGGCCTTCAGAACTGCCTTAATTCTACGTGGCATTGATTCAACAAGGTGCTGAAAGCATTCTTTAAAAAAATGCTGGCCCATATTGATAGTATAGTATCTTGCCGTTGATGGAGATTTGTGGGATGAAGCTCCCGTTCCACCACATCCCAAAGATGCTCTATTGGGTTGAGATCTGGTGACTGTGGCGGCCATTTTAGTACAGTCAACTCATTGACATGTTCAAGAAACCAATTTGAAATGATTCAGGCTTTGTGACATGGTGCATTATCCTGCTGGAAGTAGCCATCAGAGGATGGGGACATGGTGGCCATAAAGGGATGGACATGGTCAGAAAGGACAATGCTCAGGTAGGCCGTGGCGTTTAAACGATGCCCAATTGGCACTAAGGGGCCTAAAGTGTGCCAAGAAAACATCCACCACACCATTACACCACACTCTCAGAAAAAAGGTACAAAAGCTGTCACTGGGGCTGTACCTTTTCAAAAGTACCTAAAGGATGCATACCTTAATGGTACATATTAGTACCTAAAATGTCCATATTAGCACCTAAAATGTCCATATTAGCACCTAAAATGTCCATAGTAGCACCTATGTACATTAGTACCTAAAATGTCCATATAAGCACCTAAATGTCCATATTAGCACCTAAAATGTCCATATTAGCACCTATGTACATTAGTACCTAAAATGTCCATATTAGCACCTAAATGTCCATATTAGCACCTAAAATGTCCATATTAGCACCTAAATGTCCATATTAGCACCTAAAATGTCCATATTAGCACCTAAAATGTCCATATTAGCACCTAAAATGTCCATATTAGCACCTAAATGTCCATATTAGCACCTAAAATGTCCATATTAGCACCTAAATGTCCATATTAGCACCTAAAATGTCCATATTAGCACCTAAATGTCCATATTAGCACCTAAATGTCCATATTAGCACCTAAATGTCCATATTAGCACCTAAATGTCCATATTAGCACCTAAAATGTCCATATTAGCACCTAAATGTCCATATTAGCACCTAAAATGTCCATATTAGCACCTAAATGTCCATATTAGTACCTAAATGTCCATATTAGCACCTAAATGTCCATATTAGCACCTAAAATGTCCATATTAGCACCTAAAATGTCCATATTAGCACCTATGTACATTAGTACCTAAATGTCCATATTAGCACCTAAATGTCCATATTAGCACCTATGTACATTAGTACCTAAATGTCCATATTAGCACCTAAATGTCCATATTAGCACCTAAAATGTCCATATTAGCACCTAAAATGTCCATATTAGCACCTAAAATGTCCATAGTAGCACCTATGTTTAGTACCTAAAATGTCCATATTAGCACCTAAATGTCCATATTAGCACCTAAAATGTCCATATTAGCACCTAAATGTCCATATTAGCACCTAAAATGTCCATATTAGCACCTATGTACATTAGTACCTAAATGTCCATATTAGCACCTAAATGTCCATATTAGCACCTAAATGTCCATACCTAAATGTCCATATTAGCACCTAAATGTCCATATTAGCACCTAAAATGTCCATATTAGTACCTAAATGTCCATATTAGCACCTAAATGTCCATATTAGCACCTAAAATGTCCATATTAGCACCTATGTTTAGTACCTAAAATGTCCATATTAGCACCTAAATGTCCATATTAGCACCTAAATGTCCATATTAGCACCTAAAATGTCCATATTAGCACCTAAAATGTCCATATTAGCACCTATGTTTAGTACCTAAAATGTCCATATTAGCACCTAAATGTCCATATTAGCACCTAAAATGAACAAAAGTTTTCCCTTTTGAAAAGGTACAGCCCCAGTGACAGCTTTTGTACCTTTTTTCTGAGAGTGCACCACCACCAGCCTCCACAGTGGTAACAAGGCATAATGGATCCATGTTCTCATTCTGTTTACACCAAGCCACTGTCATTCGTCGTGCTTCATGGGAGTGTGTTCGTGTTCTTTTGGCTCAATTTGCTCGTCACAATTCTGGTAATGTAGTTTTTCCATCAGGAATTCAGCTGTTAAACATTATTAAAACATAACATAATGTAGGCTGATGGAAACCACAGTAGTCTGTCTTTACAGGTTTATAAGATGTCATTAAAAATCAATACCCATGGGTATTAATGGGATTTTTTCTTTTTACTTCTCGAACCTGACTGTTGCACTCAAAATAAATATAATTATTCATTTATCTTAAATGTGATGTGACGGATTTAAAGTGCTAGTTTTCCCCAAAATGAAACTGTTTAATTACTCACCCTCAAACCCGTAAGACTTTCGTTCATCTTCAGGACACAAATGAAGATCTTTTTGATGAAATCTGAGAGCTTTCATTCACATATAAACACAGAAGATCAGGTGAAATTGTGGTCAATAAACAAGCAGGATATCAGGACAGGAAGATCAGGAACAGACAAGGTCACAACAGTCAGGTAAACACATGGAAAAATGCTTGCAAATGTTCGCAGCAGCAAAACAAGACTTAGCCCAAAGTGTGTGAGTGTGGCTTAAATGAGTGCTTGAACAGAAGACTAATGGCACAGAAAAGATAATTATATGATAATTAATATTTAATCATTTATAATTAATGACAGAATTTACATTTAAAATGAACAAACCTTTTTCCGAGTCAATTCGTTCATTTTGTTCGTTGAATCAACCAAATGACACGAAAAAAGATTCATTCATTTTGATGAACGAGTTCGAACAGGAGAGTCACGAACGCGCGTCACAGAACAGAGCAAGGCGAGCATTTGAGCTTATAAAACTTAAACTTTTTTTTTTTTAATGAGGGATCGTTTCGCTTGATAAGACCCTTATTCATCGTCTTGAATCGTTTAAAGCCCTTTGAACAGTTTGCACTGAAACTCCCATTTGGACCTTGAACCGTTTGGACCCCATTGAAGTCCATTATATGGAGAAAAATCCTGGAATGTTTTAATCAAAAACCTTAATTTCTTTTCGACTGAAGAAAGAAAGACGTGGACATCTTTGATGACATGGGGGTGAGTAAATTATCAGCAAAACTTTTTTTTAAAAGTGAACTACTCCTTTAAGGTGAGATTCGAGATTCGGCCCTTGCCTGTGCTCTTTGGAGCAATAACACCAGTCAAACCCCAGTACACAATATAATCCAGTCTGTTTAAATGTTAAATGCATGGATCGACATCACTATATTAATACGATTTTCTGACTTTTTGTTGTTCACAGCATGCAACTTGTCACAATCTTCTATTTGTCTGTTGTTGCCAATTGAGCAGGACATGGTGTAAATATGAAGAGTTCAGATGCAAAAGCCTCTAAGTGCCATTTGAAATTTTCTTCTTTAATGATGATTTTTATCAAGCTTGTGTATTTAAGTTCAGTAATTTCAATTAATTGCCATTTAAGTGAAATTACGGAACTTAAATATACAAGTTTGAAATCATCATTAAAGAAGAAAATTTCAAATGGCACTTAGAGGCTTTTGCATCTGAACTCTTCATATGTTTTTAAATGAACACTGCAAAAATGTAATGTATGATAACACACATCCTGCTTATTAGAGCCTATATTGAAGCAGTGGTGTCAGCGTATAGCTTTAAACCCTTACATGTTTGTCACACGTGATGTCGCATACAAAGATGAGGGCAATTTGCCATCTTTGTTAAGCACAGCATTACTAGAACATTGTGTTCAGTCAGATGGAGGAAGCTAATTAAGCTCACCTCACGTCTAGGCAGAGATTCAGTGTTTTATTAAACTATATCTCTATGCTTATTGCTGTATTTTTGACATGTCAAATACTATATCATTTTATATTGACATAATTGACCCTGAGCTGAGGCATATGTTTAATAGTTTTGAAGATAGCTCTACCTGACATTATCAGGTTTTAATCCATGAGGATTATTTGATCGTTGTTGACATTCATGAACGAATCAGCCATGCATAACCTCAGGGTAGGTTCATTCAGACAATTCACAGGCCGGCTACTGAGAAAAGTCAATATCTTGTGAAAGGTACATAGTCACCCAAGGGGATTGTCTGTAAAGTAACCAGTGTGCACGTATTTTGACGATCATTGTTTCCTGAGATACGCTGACATAATGTTATGTAACCTAATTCATGCTTCATATGTTTGCTTGTGATTAGGTCAAACACATTATGATTTAATCAACCTGATTACATTCGATTACACCAGATTAGAAATAAAAATGTGACATTTTTTCAGCGCACTTAAACAAACCTTAATGGAAAATACAATAATTGAAAATACAAATATTGTATTAAGGTGCACGGGGAAATTGCATTGGTTTGATTGGTGCATGTTTATTGTGTCCGACATGCTTTTAGTTTCTTAAGAATATTGATATGGAACAAGTAATAATTGTAGTTCTTGAAAACTGATCAGTCTCGTTTCTCCATTCTCAAATATTTTGATTGAAATTCATCAAAATAAAGATATTTGTTAGTTATTTTATTTAAAAACTTAATAGATTTTAGACAAGATTTACCATTGGATTTTTATGCATTTATTTTGGTATGTACAACTCAAACAATCAGAGATTTTACGAAGGTAATATTATGCACTAAAAAACAAATGATGTGGAAATTGCTAAAATTCACAATTAATTACAAATAAAATACAAAGTAACACATGGAATTTAAGTATTTTCTTGTTAAACATACTCCAATAGTCTTTGTTTTATTTACAACTGAAACTTTTTTACAGTGTAGTTATTTTTGTGTAATTGTTACAGTCAAATTACATCAATTTTAACTTGAATTGATTATTTTATTTTATTTATTTATCTTACTTTGACATTGGACAGACATTTGGAGTCACAATATAATTCTTGCAAAACTGAGAAGCAAAGGATTTTGTTGCAAATACCAAAAATATCAAACATATACCATTAATATTCACTTTTCTTTGGTGTTGATTGAATATGAGTTATGAGAAGAAATGAAGGAGAAATGTATATATATATATATATATAAGAAATGAATGAACCCTTCTCTGCAGGGTTTCCCCAGAAAAAGTAACACTCATGAGAGTCTAATTTCACCAATGAAGTGATTGCGATGAAAGCTCAGGAGCTATTGGGTTGTAGTTCATATCATCAGCCTTTTTTAGTGCTGATGGGAAAAGTAGGAAAGAGAGAGATGGCATTAATGCTAATAATATGCATAAAGCGCTTTAATAGAAGTCTTGTTATAAACGAGCAAATGAGAGCTGAACGATGACTATAACTATAGTGCATGCTCTGTGAGATTTTAAGAAACACAGACACCTTATCTGTCAGTGGAAACCTCCTGAAAGAGCCGCCACATGCTAGATGCTAGTGGCTAAGACAGCAGTGGAGTCGAAGGATTGATCTGTTGGTCCACCAAACAGCCTTTGGTTTGGGCAATGACCTTTAAGTCGATGGACTAATGCCCTGTGCTGCAGCAAAAAACAACAAAAAAAAAAAGTTTACAAAACTCTTGATGTGCTATTTATTTCAGGGTTAGTTTAGTAACGCTTTAGATTACAGCCCAGAAAATACTGTGTAATTACACTCTAAAAAATGCTCGGTTGTTTCAACCCAAATTTGGGTCAAATATGGACAAACCCAAATGTTGGGTTAAAAATTTAATTTTGAAATCTTTGAAATCTTCATTAAAAATTCATTTAAAACACTTACTCATAGGGCTGTCAAACGATTAATTGCATCCAAAATAAAAGTTTGTGTTTACATAATATATGTGGGTGCACTTATTTTGTATATAAATAGACACTTGTATATATTTAAGAAATATTTTCATGCATATACTGTATAAAGATTTATATATAATTTATATTTTATATAAATGTAAATATTTTATATATAAATAATATTTTAAAAATAAAATATACATGCATGTGTGTGTATTTATATATATAAAATAATTATACACAGTGCACCCACATATATTATGTAAACACAAACTTTTATTTTGGATGCGATTAATCGCGATTAATCGTTTGACAGCCCTACTTACTCATGTGCAATAATGGGCGTTGATACTGTTTCTAATCCAATGATAAAAGCTTAAAAACCGACCCTTTCAGACAGAGGGTCACAATGAGGGTTGAAAATAATTGTTTTTCCACATATACAATTTTTTTTTTTTGGTGCCCAAAAAAAAAAAAAAAACAACCTTACATAATAAGCTAACCTCAAGGAACATATTAAAATAATAATAAATACAAAATTCCATGCCATGACCCCTTTAAGCGTATATTGCACTCACTGATAGAATAGTAGAATACATAACAGAGTTCATTGTTTATGTTCATATATCTGGACTTGTGTCTATAGAGGAAGTGGGATACATTAACTGTCCCAGTAAAATGACCTATGGCATGGTGCTAATGCTGTGGTCATGGGTTCAATTCCTAGGGACTGTGTGAATGCGTACATTGAATGCCTTAAATGTTGCCAGAATTGTCTGGAAGGTGAATCGATGTGTCCTGCACTCTCAGAAAAAAAGGTACAAAAGCTGTCACTGGGGCTGTACCTTTTCAAAAGGGAAAACTTTTGTCCATTTTAGGTGCTAATATGTACATTTTAGGTACTAATATGGACATTTAGGTGCTAATATGTACATTTTAGGTACTAATATGGACATTTAGGTGCTAATATGGACATTTTAGGTACTAATATGGACATTTTAGGTGCTAATATGTACATTTTAGGTACTAATATGGACATTTTAGGTGCTAATATGTACATTTTAGGTACTAATATGGACATTTTAGGTGCTAATATGGACATTTTAGGTACAAATATGGACATTTAGGTGCTAATATGTACATTTTAGGTGCTAATATGTACGTTTTAGGTGCTAATATGGACATTTAGGTGCTAATATGTACATAAGTGCTAATATGGGCATTTTAGGTACTAATATGTACATTTTAGGTGCTAATATGTACGTTTTAGGTGCTAATATGGACATTTAGGTGCTAATATGTACATTTTAGGTGCTAATATGTACATAGGTGCTAATATGGGCATTTTAGGTACTAATATGTACATTTTAGGTGCTAATATGGACATTTAGGTGCTAATATGTACCATTAAGGTACCAATATGCACCCTTAAGGTACTTTTGAAAAGGTACAGCCCCAGCGACAGCTTTTGTACCTTTTTTTCTGAGAGTGTGTAGACTTATTCACAGGTTGTTGAAACTGAACAGGAAACAATTAACAAATAACATATCATTTAGTACTTTATTTAGTATTATTTAAATCCTATCGCTGACAGTTGTCATTGTGACAACATGTAAAAATACTTTCCAAGACTTCCCGGAAGTCTGTTAGAGAGCCATTAAATCTCTATAGATCGTCAGGCATGTGATGAATTACTTAATAGCACTGCTAGTCCCATTCAAATCTACTGTAGGTAAATATGTGCCTGCATGCTGGCGTTCTTCCACTCAGAGTAAAGCTGTGACGCTTGTAATAAAACATACGGCTCATTTTGTAAGCGTGATCGGTCTATTTTCTAACCCCAAGGATCACTTTACCTGGCAGCACTTGGGATTGAGTTCAGAGCCAAAACTCTCTCTGAGGCACTAGCCTCTAAAAGGTCACTGGAGGATTGCCAGCACGCGCTGGGTTACGTTTATGTAAGACAATGTACTAATGTAAAAGTGTCTCACATGGAGAGACCGTGGCTTGTGCTGATAGATCTAAAATTGATTACATGTTTAGATGGATGGCAATTGAGATAGGCCAAAGGTAAATGGTAAGATGTACTCCTGGGAAATATGTAGCTTCTGTATATTAGTCTGAAATCAGCATTTGCTGGAATGGGTCAGGGTTTTAGGTAATGCTAGTCATAAAACAGGTCTCTTGGGGGGGCATTTAAAAGGATAGTTCACTCTCAGAAAAAAAGGTACAAAAGATGTCACTGGGGCTGCACCTTTTCAAAAGGGAAAACTTTTGTCCATTTTAGGTGCTAATATGTACATTTTAGGTGCTAATATGTCCATTTTAGGTGCTAATATGGACATTTAGGTGCTAATATGTGCATTTTAGGTGCTAATATGGACATTTTAGGTGCTAATATGGACATTTAGGTGCTAATATGTGCATTTTAGGTGCTAATATATACATAGGTGCTAATATGGGCATTTTAGGTACTAACATTTTAGGTACTAATATGTACATTTTAGGTGCTAATATGTACCATTAAGGTACCAATATGCACCCTTTAGGTACTTTTGAAAAGGTACAGCCCCAGTGACAGCTTTTGTACCTTTTTTTCTGAGAGTGTTCACCAAAATTGAAAATTATGTCATTCATTTTCATTATTTTCTCACCTTAATGTAATTCCAAACCAATGAAATGGCAGCAAATGGCATTGCGACTTGAATGCTTAAAAAAATTCGCCCAAGAATATCAGCAAAAAAATAATTCATGCATTTGCAAGTGCTCTGATTGGTTTTGGTGAGAAACCTAATATGTAGGCTAATACATTTTATAGAAATTATTTTGATTAGCAGGAAATTATTTTGACCTGTGGTGGACATTTCTTTTTTTTTTTTTTTTTTAAAGCCTAAAATATGGTTTAAAGTGGATGGAGCCAATGTGTAAATATTTAAATACTGTTTAAATAGGCAAACGATGTGAACAAAAACAGTGTGGAAAAGAAGTGTGTTAAATTGTAAACGTACTTGTAATATACTTATTGTATTTTAAATACATTTTAGCATATTTATTCTTCGCTAGGGAAGATTTAAACAAAGCCTAAAAAATGGAACTAGCAAAAACACTCAGCCAAACATACTTTAGTTAGTAGCTTGCTTATACTCGAATCAGTTGATGTAAATAATGAGAAATTACTCTTCATGCGCTGTACAACTTTGCATAAAAGCATTTAAATTTATATGGAAAGTCTGTTAATGTTTGCTATTAGCATTACATTGGTGGGAGCACTAGAACCACAATTTGAATGTTTATTTCAGTTTTGAGAGAGGCACCTTAGCCTCAATCTAATAATATGTGATATAAAATAATCCAGCATTCATTTATTTTTCTCTTTTCCATCATTTGGTCTTCGCTTTCCCTGGACGCCATCACCATGGTTACTGAAACACAGCTGATTGACTTGCCGTACATTAGTATTAAAACCATTATAATCTGACCACCAGTGCTGCCTGACACACACTGGTCAAGTTCTCTATCACCATGGTGATGTGATGTTGAAATGCTCATGGGACTGTACACAATGTACGAGAGCTGCTACTTGAAATTAATTTGCATATGTGGCCTGATATACCACCGTCCATTTCAACAGAGATTTTTTTAGCTTAAACTCCAACAGTCAAGGCGTGACTCGTGCACTCATTGTCTCTCAACCCCATCAAAGTTATAATCAGGGGAAGTGTGTCAGACTAGTCAAACATTCTTTCCAAGACTTATGACTGGGTACACTGGAGCACATTGCGGCACAGTCATTCTCAAACACTTTGCTTCCCGTAACAGATAAGAGGACTGTCATTCACTGGAGGTGCTGGCATTGACTGGCAAAAAACAAAAAGAAAAAGAAATGACATGAAGCGCTCCCCCAATCACAAACACATTCACATATTCATGTCTTTGTGAACAGACAGCCACACCCACATTATACTTAAAGGTTAAAACTTTGATAGTGTTTTAAAAATGTCCCCCAATTCTGTCATCATTTACTCACAATGTTTCAAGATTAAAGTCGAAATATTTCGAGATTAAAGTTGAAAAATTTCAAGATTAAAGTCGAAAAATTTCAAGATTAAAGTTGAAATGTTTTGAGATTAAAGTCAAAATCTTTTGAGATTAAAGTCAAAATGTTTCGAGATTAAAGTCAAAATAATTCAAGATTAAAGTCGAAATGTTTCGAGATTGAAGTCAAAATATTTCAAGATTAAAGTCGAAATGTTTCGAGATTAAAGTCGAAATATTTCAAGATTAAAGTCGAAATGTTTCGAGATTAAAGTCGAAATGTTTCGAGATTGAAGTCGAAATGTTTCGAGATTAAAGTCGAAATGTTTCGAGATTGAAGTCGAAATGTTTCGAGATTGAAGTCGAAATGTTTCGAGATTAAAGTCGAAATGTTTCGAGATTGAAGTCGAAATGTTTCGAGATTGAAGTCGAAATGTTTCGAGATTAAAGTCGAAATGTTTCGAGATTGAAGTCGAAATGTTTCGAGATTGAAGTCGAAATGTTTCGAGATTAAAGTCGAAATGTTTCGAGATTGAAGTCGAAATGTTTCGAGATTGAAGTCGAAATGTTTCGAGATTAAAGTCGAAATGTTTCGAGATTAAAGTCGAAATTTTTCGAGATTAAAGTCGAAATGTTTCGAGATTGAAGTCGAAATGTTTCGAGATTAAAGTCGAAATGTTTCGAGATTAAAGTCGAAATGTTTCGAGATTAAAGTCAAAATATTTTGAGATTAAAGTCGAAAAATTTCGAGATTAAAGTCGAAAAATTTCGAGATTAAAGTCAAAATGTTTCCAGATTAAAGTCGAAATATTTTGAGATTAAAGTCGAAATGTTTCCAGATTAAAGTCAAAATATTTTGAGATTAAAGTCGAAATGTTTCGAGATTAAAGTCAAAATAGTTTTTTAGTTTGTAGTTTTTTAACACTTTTTACTCGTGTTTGTAGTCCTAACCGAATCCTCGTTCAACGCGCGATAGGTTGAGGTATTATCAGCACTTCGGATTCTGACCGGATATAATAGACCATCCGGGTCTCTTTGAAACACTCATTTCAGCATACTACGATTTGGGACGTACTAATTCTATTTTCGAATAATATTTAGGACAGATAGTAGGCTATGGAATTAGGATGCAGCATTAGTCACGTTGTGGGTTTGTCTTGTCATGTTTACTGGTTCCCTGTCCCAGGCAATATTATGAACTACTCGTCCCAGGTGTTTCCCATTAACCACGCCCCCTTGTCATCCTGTCTAGCTCGTTTACCCCTGTATTTAAGCGGTGTTTCAGCCCTGTCTTAGTGAGTTCTTGACGTTGGTTGTTCTGTTCCTGAGTCCTGTTTTCTGCTCCGAGTTTGTAAGTTTAGCCTACTGTAACCTAGTTAATAAAGTGTGCTTTTGAATCCTGCTTCCTCCCCTTGCTTCAACCACTTCATGACAGGCATCACCGAAGAAATTAAACCTGTCTATTGACTTTGAGGTAGTACAAAAAAAATGTATAATGCTAAAAATGCAGTTTTGCTTGAAGAATTTGAAGTACTTTAAGACACAAAACAGATCTTTTGAAGCTTTTGCAAAACAAACTCATAATGCCATGGCCCTCACATCCAGTACTTTGAAAAATCCATTAATTATTTTAGAAGTGCTTATAATAACAGCCTGATAACAACTTCCAAACATTTAAAAGCATCCAGCGTGTCAATGACATTCTGTGTCAGTCTACATAATAACACTAAAGAATGACGCGTCTAAATTCCCAGTGTTTACAGTTCAAAACCATTGTTTTTAAACAGCCATATGTGATTTCTGATATTTAATGGATTAAACGATGGACCTTTTCAGTTTTAACTCCCATAATAATGAAAGATTTGACTCCTTGCATGTCATCTTTTATTTCAAAGTGCATCATATCCCAATATTTTGTGAAAAAATATCATCACAAGCCATTCACAGAATCAGATTTCTGATTAATGTCTGCACTCTTAGAAAAAAAAAGGTTTTTTTATAGTTCCATGAAGCATTTCATTGCACAAAAAGGTTATTTTGTGGGAAAAAAGTTTCTATTGCAATGTACACACTAAGAAAAAAACGGACAGATTCTTATTAGGAACCAAAAACGGTCCTTTAATGGCGTCACTTCGACAAACCCACTTTTAAAACCTTTGTTTAAGAGTGTATATTCTAGCTAATATTCCTTTATACGTAACATATTCTACATAGCAACATAAGGTACACTTTTGTCCATTTTAGGTACTAATTAGTACGTTTTATGTGCTAATATATACATGTTATGTGCTAATATGTACATTTTTGGTGTTAATATGTACATTTTAGGTGCTAATATGTACATTTTACGTGTTAATATGTACATTTCAGGTGCTAATATGTTTATTTCAGGTGCTAATATGTACATTTTAAGTGTTGATATGTACAGTTTAAGTGTTAATATGTACATTTTATGTGCTAATATATACATTTTATGTGCTAATATGTACATTTTTCGTGTTGACATGTACATTTCAGGTGCTAATATGTACATATCAGGTACTAATATGTACATTTTAAGTGTTAATATGTACATTTAGGTGCTAATATGTACATTTTACGTGTTAAGTACATTTCAGGTGCTAATATGTACATTTCAGGTACTAATATGTACATTTTAAGTGTTGATATGTACATTTTATGTGCTAATATATACATTTTATGTGCTAATATATACATTTTATGTGCTAATATGTACATTTTTCGTGTTGATATGTACATTTCAGGTGCTAATATGTACATTTCAGGTACTAATATGTACATTTTAAGTGTTGATATGTACATTTTAGGTGCTAATATGTAAATTTTTGGTGCTAATATGTACATTTCAGGTGCTAATAAGTACATTTCAGGTACTAATATGTACAGTTTAAGTGTTGATATGTTCATTTTAGCTGCTAATATGTACCATTAAAGTACCAATATGCACCCTTAAGGTACAAAAGTGTACCTTTTGAAAAGGTACAGCCCCAGTGACAGCTTTTGTACCTTTTCTTCTGAGAGTGCATTTGCATTAAAGAGGCAAATAAAATCCAGTGAACAAAATTGTAATGTCACAATTGTACCATGATGTAAAATGCAAAAGTGTAGTATAGCTTACTGTGTATTCATAAAGGTCATCATCTGAACATATTATATGATAAAACATACTCCCCGACCCAGTTAGACAGACAAAAGAGGTATTTTCCGAAGGCAGAAACCAAATGGAAAATAAAAAAGGATGCAGACGTGAGAAAACCGCTTAACCTCCCCCTTCCGTTTTCTCTTGTACACGCTTGAGTGCTTTGAGGTATTTCTAGGTCAGCATTTCTGACAAGTTTACAACTAACAACAGGCATCAAACACTGACGAGAATCACCATGTGCTCAGTTGAACTTGTATTGCTCTAATGTTGTTTTGTGACCTGAGTCTGACCCTTCACAATAGCTGCTAGCAGATCCACTAAATAGTAGCTTGAATAATCCCTGCTTGAGTTTCAGTTGTGAAAGATATCAAAAAGAGTTCATGGATCGTTTTTCTGTTTACCCTTCATGTTGTGAAATGGGGGCCTATTAAAGTCGCCCTCTAAATTGACTATATTTCGCTTGACCTCATCACAAAGTTTCCCATCTGCAAGAAAGCACCGCATGTGCAGGATTCGGGTGCATTAAAATAACAGCATTCTCTTATGGGGGATTGTAATCATTTATGTCAGGTCTGTTTGGAGGAGAATTGATTTTACGCTATGCCCTGTTTGATGTCCCATTACGGTCATGCTGATGCAAGGCTGTGGCTATGATGGTGAAAAATAGGATGCTGTAAAAAGTGGCAAGGAAATGAATTACACCTCAAGGTAATAGGCATGTTAAATGGTGTCGTTTGCCTGAAGTGGCCTCGGGTCATACAGTATATGGTGTGTTTGATAGGTAGTGAGTCAGTGACAAACCAATTTGACTTTCGGTAACCTTTGTTTTTTATCTTACTTATGTGGTTCAGTTTTAGCTGAAGTGGTTAATAATGTGGTTGGTGGTGTTTTTGAGTTACCTCTTTGTATGTACTGTACCATTCATTTCTATCTAGTCCTCCACCACCCACCAGAGATCCTCAGATAGGGAAGTAGATATGCTTCCCTATTGCAGGACTCAGTTTCCCAAAAGCATCGTGAGCCTAAGTAGACCGTAGAGCCTTTGCCACCAATGGTCTCTTCAATCAAATTAGCTCACGATGCTTTTGGGAAATGCCGCCGCGGGCAGTGGATGTGTTAGCATGCTTTAAGGAACTGCATGGATTAATTGTTATTTTATGTTTTTTCAGTAAAAAGGAAGATATTGGTAGTTTATGTTAATGTATAATGTTCAGTAATGCTAACCCAGATAGCAAACTGACATTGAATCAACGTGGAAACATGACATCGAAACAACGTTGATCTGACATTGTTTTGCTCATCGAATTAACGTTGAACCAACGTCAGACTTTCAAAACTAGCGGAAAATCAACTTGAAATCAACGTTGTTTCAACGTTATGAAAGCAAACCAATTTTCGATTTTCGTTTAGCTTTGAAGAATGCCGCGTCTGACGTTGGTTCAACGTTAATTCGACGAGTAAAATCAACGTCGTTTCCACGTTGATTCAATGTCAGTTTGCTGTCTGGGAAGTTCACACTACAGGATTTTAAGCCCGATTTATGGCCGATTTGCAAATCGTTGAGCTCGCCGACAGGTCAGGGTGTTATCACGTGCAAATCGCGGGGGATTAGCGGACGATGAACGCTTGCCAATCTGTTAGTGAAAGAGCCAACAACGCAGCGAAAACGCTCGCCGAGCCCAGAAAAATATCTAGCATGCTAGATATCCAGAGCCGTCGCGCGACTCAAACTCAGTGATGTCATGAGTACAGCCAATCATAGCAACGCATGGGTTGAGGACACCACCCAGATAGCAGACTGACATTGAATCAACGTGGAAATATGACATCGAAACAACGTTGATCTGACATTGTTTTGCTCATCGAATTAACGTTGAACCAACGTCAGACGCGTCATTCTTTCAAAACTAACGGAAAAATCAACTTGAAATCAACGCGTTGTTTTAACGTTATGAAAGCAAACCAATTTTCGATTTCATTTAGCTTTGAAGAATGCCGCGTCTGACGTTGGTTCAACGTTAATTCGATGAGCAAATCAACGTTGTCTGGGCAGGTAAATCTTAGTTTTTCTATATTTTTTTTTTGGCATTTTTTTCCTCAGAGCAGATCGTCACGCAAACAGTGTGCAGCACTAGTTTCGCTGGGTATTGGCGCAATATTTATTTATTTGTTTTTCCGTGACAAAACGTGGTTTGCAGACAAGATAGAATCGTTGTTGTCAACTCGTTATTTATTTGATTATTTTCATGATTTAGACCGTACCATAGTACTGAAACAGCTCGCATTGAGTCACAAATGATTTGCTCTTATCATCCGATCGTGGTTGTATCTCTATGTAGTGCGTTGTCAATTCGTGTAGTGCGTTACCTCCTGTTGTGGATCAATCACGTCGTGTTGTGTGATGTGAACAGCTAAACAACTTAAACACTCCTGATTTCACTGAGAGCAAGTCATGTAGTGTGAACCGCACAGTTCAGCCCGACGTTTTAAAATCATGTAGTGTAAACAAGTCTTTATGTTGAACATTTAGCACTTTCTGCTATTGAATGTTGTGGTGAAGAGTAGCACTGTCAATTGCAATATTGACTTTTACCCTTTTTCCATCAAAAAAGAACTAATTCGGTACTGGTTCTGGTTCTAAAGTGGGTTCAACTTGTGACCCTTCTCTAAATCTAAAATATCTTAAACTCGGTTCTGAAGATGAACGGAGGTCTGACGGGCTTGGGACGACATGAGGGAAAGACATTAATGACATCGTTTTCATTTTTGGGTGAACTAACCCTTTAAGGAAGTAATTACCAATTATTTGGATCAGTATTCTAAAGTGAAAAACTAATTTCGAAATTCCCAATAATGCAAATTCAGGTTAAAATGGCATGAAAATTCATAGAAAAAATGGCAAATGTGACCAAAACTCAAGAAACAAGAATGTGGAAAACTCTACACATTTTAAATTTGCGATAATGCCTCAGATTTGAAGTTTCCGTACACATCCGTATAAACATGACACAAGGATAAACCGTGGATAAACCAAGTCAAATGCAAATACTAAACTCTTTACCCAAAGAATTTGATTGCCCCCGACCCCTCCACCCGTGCTCCAGTTATATGTGAGATCCTCCAGCAGTTTCCTGACCTACAGATATTAGAGGAAGACAGATGTGGCTCAGACCTTAGCCCTGACCCGCTTCACATCCGCTTTACATCAGAGTCACTGGCCCAATGTCTGTGTTGTCTGTTTAACTGACACATTGTGCATGTGCAGTTTAAAGATTTACAAAATATGGACCAAATCATGTGTTATTGTGAATAGTGTTGGTCTATAAAAACATTAGGCAGGGACTTTGTAGTGTCAGGTTAGGTTAAATGCAAGTTTTACCTCTGACTAAACTAAAAAATCAGATTATATATTTATATAATTTTGTATAGTAGGTTTCTTAAAGTGTCAGATTAGATAATCTGTCAAGGTTAGTTAAAAAATTAAGGTTCATTAAAAAAAAAATGTTTGAAAACATTCAGGGAACCAGGTTTAAATTTAACAGGTTTGAATTTTGACATTTTCCAGAAACCAACATGAACACAAAGATTTCCTCTTAAAGTATCTTAAAGGGTTAGTTCACCCAAAAATGAAAATTCTGTCAGTATTTACTCGTTATTTTAGTTGTTTTTTGCGCCCAAAAAGTGTTCTCGTTGTTTGATAAACTTAAGATTGAGCCACTGTCGTCACTAACGATGTCTTTAATAACTTTTTGAGGCCGGCAAGTTTCTATCCCTCAGGAAGCCCATGGACAATGCAGGAGTGATCCAGCTCTCAGATTTCATCAAAAATATCTTAATTTGTGTTCCGAGGATGAACGAAGGCCTTACGGGGAGTAAATACTGACAGAATTTTCATTTTTGGGTGAACTAACCCTTTAAACCAAGATTTTTAAAGGGTTAGTTCACCCAAAAATGAAAATTCTGTCAGTATTTACTCGTTATTTTCGTTGTTTTTTGCGCATAAAAAGTGTTCTCGTCGTTTGATAAACTTAAGATTGAGCCACTGTAGTCACTTGGACTATTTTAACGATGTCTTTAATAACTTTTTGAGGCCGGCAAGTTTCTATCCCTCAGGAAGGCTATGGACTATACAGGAGTGATTAAATATCTTAATTTGTGTTCTGAAGATGAACAAAGGTTTTATGGGTAGTAAATACTGACAGAATTTTTATTTTTGGTTAAACTAACCCTCCGTTCATTTTCAGAACACAAATTAAGATATTTAAGATATTAAGATCGCTCCTGCATACTAGTCCATAGGCTTCTTGAGGGAATGACTCTTGCTGGCCTCAAAAAGTCATTAAAGACATCGTTAAAATAGTCCAAGTGACTACAGTGGCTCAATCTTAACTTTATCAAACGACGAGAACACTTTTTGTGCGCCAAAACAAACAAAAATAAGGACTTTATTTCAACTATTCACTTCCTTCTCCATGGGCCTGTAGTCAGTTAACGTAGTGTGATTGCGTAAAGCTACGTCACACGTAGGCTCACTATTGGCCGACGCTGGTCATGTGTGGGATGCGTGTGACGTACAATAACAGAAGCTTACGCTATTAAACTAGTAACCTGACTCGCGCAGAGGGAGAAATAAACCAATAGTTGAAATAAAGTCGTTATTTTTGTTGTTTTGGCGCACAAAAAGTGTTCTCGTCGTTTGATAAACTTAAGATTGAGCCACTGTAGTCACTTGGACTATTTTAACGATGTCTTTAATGACTTTTCGAGGCCATCAATTGCCATTCCCTCAAGAAGCCTATGGACTAGTATGCAGGAACGATCTTAATATCTTAAATATCTTAATTTGTGTTGCGAAGATGAACGAAGGTCTTACGGGGTTGGAACAACATGAGGGTGAGTAAATACTGACAGAATTTTCATTTTTGGGTGAACTAACCCTTTAAAAAGATTTTCCTGGAGATCTTTGTCTTTGATTGTTTTTTCTTTGCTCTCTCTATACAAGAAAATACCAACTGGGCAGAAAAAAAAGCATATTTTTAATTTATACTTTTAATTTTCCAGAGAGTTTCACTCAGATATTTCACTCATACCCCTGTGCATTAAGAATTAATAGAGGGAGAGTCGGGTGCTTGACTAATGGAGCAGTTCTCTGTCCTGAAGGGCTGCAACAGTGCCACCGTCCCTTTGGAAAACCTGTAACCCAAAAGAGCCCAAAGATGTTTCATCCAGGCACACAAATTATTAAGTTAAATAAGATTTTAGGCTGCTTATGCAAAGTTTGTCTTGATAGAATGAGTCAATTATTTTGGTCTGGTAATCAACATTATGCCAGTTTTACTTGTACTGAATTTCCTAGAATCAAATCTTTTACATTTTTTAGGCTCTCTAATAACACTTTAGAGAGGGTGGGGTGCAGGTTTTGGATAGTAATTGCTTCTGACATATTCAGGAATCATTACTAGTTGTTTACCATGATCTTCACTTTAGAAAACGTTCCAAGTAATTCCAAGATAAGGATGTTGTTGAGTGTTTGAGTCATCATTACTATCCATTATTATTACACAAAAGACACCAAGAAACAGACATGACAAGCCATGAGCGTGAGCTAACTAAACAAAACCAAAAACAAGAGCATGTGGCCAGCGAACACAATCACAAGCCATGCAGGAACACACAGCTAATGAGAACACTTATGAGCCGCATGTTCACGCAAAACATGACAACATGAAAGCACACAGCCAGTGAAAAACACAAGCACAGCACAAGACAGAACATAACATCCACAACACAACAACACGCACGCAATGAAAAGCACACGGCTTATGGCAAGCCGTTTTAGCTTTTATTCATTTCCAGGATATAAATTCTTGATATCAACAATGACATTTTTTGATATCAACAATTCAATTGTTGATATCAAGAACTTAATTGTAATTAGTGGTGCTTGCTGAAAGCAAGGCAACACTATTACTATTGTGTTTTTTGAGTCGGCCCAAAAGTTTGGCACGCTACTCCTCCCGCAGTTTTTGTCACACACCCATGAATGAGGTCTCAAAACGTGCGGAATATTCGGGAATGGTGTGCTATGACTTTTCTAAGCGATCGGGGGTACGATGTTCGCCCGAAGGGCGAACAAATTTCCCAAAAATCCCATAGACTTAACATTGCGACAAACTTTGACGACTCATAGCTCCGAGCGAGAATTTCACAGAAGCCTGCGATTCACCACATTTGAAGAGGCTGACAGGCTCTGTAAGAACATACCTCACAATGGGGTAAAAGTTGCACCCCTGGGGGGCAGGAGCTGCCCAAATTTTCCCCATAGACCCCAATGTTATTTATTATTAGTGGTGCTTGCTGAAAGCAAGGCAACACTATTACTATTGTGTTTTTTGAGTCGGCCCAAAAGTTTGGCACGCTACTCCTCCGCAGTTTTTGTCACACACCCATGAATGAGGTCTCAAAACGTGCGGAATATTCGGGAATGGTGTGCTATGACTTTTCTAAGCGATCGGGGGTACGATGTTCGCCCGAAGGGCGAACATATTTCCCAAAAATCCCATAGACTTAACATTGCGACAAACTTTGACGACTCATAGCTCCGAGCGAGAATTTCACAGAAGCCTGCGATTCACCACATTTGAAGAGGCTGACAGGCTCTGCAAGAACATACCTCACAATTGGGTAAAAGTTGCACCCCTGGGGGGCAGGAGCTGCCCAAATTTTCCCCATAGACCCCAATGTTATTTATTATTAGTGGTGCTTGCTGAAAGCAAGGCAACACTATTACTATTGTGTTTTTTGAGTCGGCCCAAAAGTTTGGCACGCTACTCCTCCCGCAGTTTTTGTCACACACCCATGAATGAGGTCTCAAAACGTGCGGAATATTCGGGAATGGTGTGCTATGACTTTTCTAAGCGATCGGGGGTACGATGTTCGCCCGAAGGGCGAACAAATTTCCCAAAAATCCCATAGACTTAACATTGCGACAAACTTTGACGAATCATAGCTCCGAGCGAGGATTTCACAGAAGCCTGCGATTTACCACATTTGAAGAGGCTGACAGGCTCTGTAAGAAAATACCATACAATGGGGTAAAAGTTGCACCCCTGGGGGGCAGGAGCTGCCCAAATTTTCCCCATTGACCCCAATGTTATTTATTATTAGTGGTGCTTGCTGAAAGCAAGGCAACACTATTACTATTGTGTTTTTTGAGTCGGCCCAAAAGTTTGGCACGCTACTCCTCCCGCAGTTTTTGTCACACACCCATGAATGAGGTCTCAAAACGTGCGGAATATTCGGGAATGGTGTGCTATGACTTTTCTAAGCGATCGGGGGTACGATGTTCGCCCGAAGGGCGAACAAATTTCCCAAAAATCCCATAGACTTAACATTGCGACAAACTTTGACGAATCATAGCTCCGAGCGAGGATTTCACAGAAGCCTGCGATTTACCACATTTGAAGAGGCTGACAGGCTCTGTAAGAACATACCTCACAATGGGGTAAAAGTTGCACCCCTGGGGGGCAGGAGCTGCCCAATTTTCCCCATTGACCCCAATGTTATTTATTATTCTTATTCTTATTAGTGGTGCTTGCTGAAAGCAAGGCAACACTATTACTATTGTGTTTTTTGAGTCGGCCCAAAAGTTTGGCACGCTACTCCTCCCGCAGTTTTTGTCACACACCCATGAATGAGGTCTCAAAACGTGCGGAATATTCGGGAATGGTGTGCTATGACTTTTCTAAGCGATCGGTGGTACGATGTTCGCCCGAAGGGCGAACAAATTTCCCAAAAATCCCATAGACTTAACATTGCGACAAACTTTGACGACTCATAGCTCCGAGCGAGAATTTCACAGAAGCCTGCGATTTACCACATTTGAAGAGGCTGACAGGCTCTGTAAGAACATACCTCACAATGGGGTAAAAGTTGCACCCCTGGGGGGCAGGAGCTGCCCAAATATTCCCCCATTGACCCCCATGTTATTTATTATTAGTGGTGCTTGCTGAAAGCAAGGCAACACTATTACTATTGTGTTTTTTGAGTCGGCCAAAAAGTTTGGCGCGCTACTCCTCCCGCAGTTTTTGTCACACACCCATGAATGAGATCTCAAATCGTGCGGAATATTCGGGAATGGTGTGCTATGACTTTTCTAAGCGATCGGGGGTACGATGTTCGCCCGAAGGGCGAACAAATTTCCCAAAAATCCCATAGACTTAACATTGCGACAAACTTTGACGACTCATACCTCCGAGCGAGGATTTCACAGAAGCCTGTGATTTACCACATTTGAAGAGGCTGACAGGCTCTGTAAGAACATACCTCACAATGGGGTAAAAGTTGCACCCCTGGGGGGCAGGAGCTGCCCAAATTTTCCCCCATTGACCCCAATGTTATTTAAAATTTCTAGTATAGCATTATACTATTCCAGGAAAAGTTTGGCGCACTCCTACGTCCACAGTTTTTGTCACAGACCCATGAATGAGGCATCAAATCGTGCGGCCTATTGAAGAGAAGTGTCCTATCACTTTTATCAGAGATCGGGGGTACGGTGTTCGACCCAGGGGCGAACAAATTTCCAAAAAATCCCATAGACTTAACATTGAGACAAACTTTGACGACTCATAGCTCCGAACAACGATTTCGGAAAAAACGTGTGATTTGCCACATTTGAAGAGGCTGGCAGCCTCTGTAAGAACATACCTCACATGGGGTAAAAGTTGCACCCCTGGGGGGCAGGAGCTACCCAAAATTTTCCCCATTGACTTACTATGGTGAAGGATGTCCCATCAAATGCATGTGTTTTTCCTACTATGGTAAATTGCATAGGGATTTTGTATTGAACATAGCTCTGGATCATAGTGTCATAGAGACAAGGGGGCGGGCTCATTTTACTCAGACGACCAATCAGTCTCTCAGGATCATTGTGAAGCTATCAAGCCACGCCCTAGCAACCATATTAGAGCACCTTAGCAACAACTCCCATAGACTTCCATTGAAAGAGATCAAAGGGATATCTCCGGATAGAAGTGTCATAGAAACACAAGGGTGGTCTCGTTTGACTCGGGGTAGCAAACAGCCAATCATGAATCACCTCAACAATTTCTGGCCACACCCTAGCAACCATTATCGAGCACCTTAGCAACCAAATTTTAAAGAGGGATATCTTCCATTCTGAATGTCATACAGGCTTGGGAGTTGTATTATATCAATTTATACTGACAAGCAGCTTTGGAGATTCATGATTGGCAGCTGCCAAGCCACTCCCTAGCAACCAAAAAGAGTACCCTAGCAACCATTTTGCAAGGCCTACATCTCTTTATCAGAACATCGTATAGAGATGGGGGTTGGTATACATTCACATTGACTTTGGAGCTTTCATGATTGGAAGCTGCCAAGCCACTCCCCTAGCAACCAAACAGAGTACCCTAGCAACCATTTGTAACAGCTATATCTCAGCATCAGAACATTGTATCACGATGGGGGTTGGGTCTTTTGACTCATGCTAGCACATAGAACTTTCAAAATGCTAAACATGCTAGCTGTGAATAGCTACATGCTAATATTGATTAGCTAAGTGCTAAATCATGCCATGAACAATATAAAAACTCTATAATAACCATATGTGAACACTACCAACCACCTAGTAATACCATAGCAACTACCCAGAATACCCTAGCAACAACCTAACAACACCATAGCAACCACCCAGAACACCCTAGCAACCGCATAGCAAACACCCTAGCAAACCACCTAGAAACTATCCAGAACACCTTAGCAACACCCTAGCAACCACCTAGCAACACCCTAGCAACCACCCCAAACACCATAGCAACCACCTAGCAACACATTAGCAACCACCCAGAACACCCTAGCAACCACCTAGCAACACCATAGCAACCACCGAGCAACACCCTAGCAACCGCCTAGCAACCATCCAGAACACCTTAGCAACACCCTAGCAACCACCCAGAACACCTTAGCAACCACCTTGCAATACCCTAGCAACCACCTAGCAACACCCTAGCAACCACCCAGAACACCCTAGCAACCGCCTAGCAACACCCTAGCAACCACCTAGCAACACCTTAGTAACCACCGAGCAACACCCTAGCAACTGCCTAGCAACCTTCCAGAACACCTTAGAAACACCCTAGCAACCATCCAGAACACCCTAACAACCGCCTAGCAACAACCTAGCAACCACCCAGAACACCCTAGCAACACCCTAGCAACCACCCCAAACACCATAGCAACCACCCAGAACACCCTAGCAACCGCCTAGCAACACCCTAGCAACCGCCTAGCAACCATCCAGAACACCTTAGCAACACCCTAGCAACCACCTAGCAACACCCAAGAAACCACCCAGAACACCCTAGCAACCACCTAGCAACACCTTAGCAACCACCCAGAATACCCTAGCAACCACCTAGCAACACCATAGCAACCACCCAGAACACCCTAGCAACCATCCAGAATACCTTAGCAAACACCCTAGCAACCCGCCTAGCAACACCCTAGCAACCACCTAGAACATTCTAGCAACCACCTAGCAACACCCTAGCAACAACCCAGGACATCCTAGCAACCACCCAGAACACCCTAGCAACCACCCAGAACACCTTAGCAACCACCCACAATACCCTAGCAACCACATAGCAAACACATAGCAACCACCCAGAACACCCTAGCAATCACCTAGCAACACCCTAGCAACCACCTAGCAACCATCCAGAACACATTAGCAACACCCTAGCAACACCCTAGCAACACCCTAGCAACCACTCAGAACACCCTAGCAACCACCTAGCCACATGCTAGCAACCATCTTGCAACACCCTAGCAACCACTCAGAACGCCATAGCAACCACCTAACAACACCCTAGCAACCACCCAGAACACCATAGCAACCACCTAGCAACCACCCAGAACACCCTAGCAACCACCCAGAACACCCTAGCAACCGAGCGAGCTTTTTGCCACTGCAAGCACCACTTCACATTTTCCTCTGGAAATGTACATTCTAGTTATTATTATTATTATTTCTGATCGTGAATATTCACCATGTTGGATATTTATGATTTGAAAATTGGTGCAGCCCCAAGGTTCTTCTGAGCAGATTGAATCACTTTTAACACCACAGAGAAAATGTCTTGTATTGCACATGGGTGTCTTTGTTATGTTGGGCCATGTGCTCTCGTCATTGTGTTATCCCTCCCCCTCGTTACCGGATTAGTGCTTGAGTTCTTCCACCTGTCTCCTCTTGACTTGTTCCCTTTATAAGGCCCCGTTTACACGAGAACGCTCGCGGGTGAAAACGTAAAAATATTTTATCGGATGTGCCTTTCGTTTACACGGCAACGGCGTTTTTGAGGCTCAAAAACGCAAAAAAGTGAAACCACCCTCCAGAGTGGAAATCTTAAAAACGCTCCACCGCCGCGTTCCCGTGTAAACGGTAAAAACGCAAAAGTCTGCTTGACGGTGAAAGTTGTACACAGGCGCGTGGACTTGGTGTTGTTGTAGTATGCACTCCTAGCCGCCTGAAGTGCATACTACATTGAATTTCACACACTCCATTTGCACGGGGATTTTCCACACAAAATGCTCGTCTAAACGCAAAATAAAAAAAAGATGACGCAACGCCACTTTTGCGTTTTCTCTTCAGAATCGTTTCCGTGTAAACATAGCCTGAGTCTCGTCTTGTTTGCAGTCTTTGTCGGATCGCTGTCTTATGTTACCCCAGTTTCCCTGCGATGGTCGTCATGTTCTTAGTCAGTATTTGTTCTTCTAGTTCAGTGTTGTTTTATGTTTCATTTATTATGTTTTCCCCCTTGTGGGTTTTTGCTTTGTGTTTTGTTTTATTTTGTTAATAAATCATCCCTTCACTCCACCTTAGTGCTCCTCTCCACTTTTTGTAAATTGTATCGTGACAGAAATCTGATAAAATAATCTTTAGTAGGCTACCATGAAGATAATCGAGACTGTTTATCAGAAGGGGAGGGTTGGTCTCAAAATTGACCTGATTAACTTGTAGTGTGTGGGTGCCTTTAGCAGCTCAATCTCTACATTTGGTATATGTTTGGGGGATAATTGCAGTAGCACCTCATTGCAGTACACCAGATCTGAGGGGTGGAGTTGGGTAGGTTTAGGGGTGGGTTTATGGATCAGGGGGTGGAGGTGCAGGTTTAGGTATATGTAAGGTGGGAGGAGTTGGATCTGGATCTGACTCCTCCCCGTGGATTTCATGTTCTGCAGTGAGGACCATCTCGATATCTGGGATTTCACAAAGATGCTGTCACATTTACGATTGCTTGGCACATTTTCACCAGCAAAATCCAAAATCCAATCATGATCGTGAATCCCAAAGGTTTGTGGTCTGTCTAATACTTTCTTTGAGCAAGGATGCAGTATATTAAAAAAAGGTAACAGTACAAAAATGTGTAAAGATTTATATTTAAAATTGATGCTGATGTTTTGAACTTTATATTCGTCAAAGAATCCTGGAAAAAAAGTATCACATTTGTACCACAAGTTTCCACAGTGATAATAATAAGAAAAGTTTACTTTAGCACCAAATCAGCATATTAGAATGATTTCTGAAAGATCAGGTGACCTTGAATCATGTTAACAGCTGCTCTAGGAAAGACAGACATTTTTTGCCAATTATTTTAAAATTGCCCCTTTCAATAAAGTGTTGTCATATTTACCATTGCCTCTTACATTTTCACCAATGAAATTAATTTTAAGTAATTTTACTCGGAGTCCATAGCCTGGCAAGCCAGACCTATCAAGATGTTAGGTCTGGGAACTCACAATTGGCATACCTCAGTCCGGGGGCGGGATAAAAGGTTGTCTTTCAATATCCCTCTGCAAGCAATAGGATAGCGCCACAACCAACCCGATTAACGAACGGCTGTGGATGAGTTAGTCCAATGCGTTTTCCCTCCAGCGGAGCACGTTGATATATTAAACTTTTGCCGTATCCGGTCGTCAAAACTGTGAACACGTCTTCCTTTTTTAAGAATGATTTAAGTGACGTACTCTTAACTCCAAGTCATCCAGAGTCGCGGCCAAAAATCGAAAGACCGCTGTTTGCCAGCAGCATCTTGTTTGTTTTTAAGTAGCTGGGAAATCACCTATTGGAAAATCACGGCGCAGAACCGTCACAACTCTGCCGTCATTGTCTTAAGCCCGCCCACCAACTCTATACACGATGTAATTGGCCTGACCAGAGTTTGGTTTTTCCACTTCGAAAGCCACGGAGAGTTGCTAGACCACACTTTGCTGCAAAATAATTGTTGCTGCCACTAGGGTGCGTCTAGATTTCTAGGCTAAGGAGTCCACCCAATCAGGAATTTAGTTCATTTGGTGGTGTGAATTCACTGCGTTGACAAACAGACAGCTACTTGGATTGAAAGTGACTTTTGTGTGTGTGGTGCTTCATTCTCTACTATTCATCTACTAAATGGTTTGGTGGTTGCTAGGGCTTTTGCTAGTGTGTTTTGGGTGGTTGCTTGCTAGATGTCTGCTAGAGTGTTCTGAGCAGTTGTGATGGCGTTGCTAGCCTTTTGCTATAGGGTGTGTTAGAGGGTTGCTAAGGCGTCTCTTGGTTGTGGCTAGGGTGTCCGGCGTGGTTTATGTATTACTTACAGTAAGTGGTTGCCAGGGTATTCTCTGTAATTGTTATGATGTTGCTATGCAGCTGTTAGGGTGTTCTGAGTGGATACTATGGCATTGATTTGTTCTGATTGGTGTTGCTAGGTCTTTTTTGGGTATTATGTGTGGTTGCTAGGGCATTGCTAGGTGGTTTTCAGCACTGTTGCTAGGTGGCTGCTAGGGTATTCTGAGTGGCTGCTATGGCATACTGTAGCTGTGTTCTGAGGGATGTTGCTGTAAAGGTGTCTTAGAGGATTGCTAGTGTGTTGCTAGGTGTTTGCTAGGGTTTTTGTTTTAGAGGCTTGCTAATATGTCACTAGGTGGTTGCTATGGCATTGATAAGTGGTTGCTATGGTGTTCTCTGTATTTGCTAGGGTGTTGTTGTGGGTGGTTGATTTGGCATTGAAGCAGTTGCTTGTGTACTCTGGAGGGTTACCGGTAGTGTTTTCTTATTAAATGAAAACTACAGCTCAAGGAAGCACCTTTACTTATTGAACCGTCGTTTTCATTTTGTTTAATTTAATTTCTTTTCATATCTATATTCATATACACCTCATGCCCGTGGCTAAGCTTTTGCCAGTCTTATTACACACACTCTAACACTGCATATCAGTTTTCTGGCAACCACCCAGGACACCTGAGAAGACGTTCAAGTCTAGTTAATGTATTTTTTTTTTTATGAAATCCTGATTTTGTTTTTATTTGGGGGTTTTGAAGCTCCATGTTCTCTGGTTTGTTTAGACATCACATGGCCAATTTGTCTTTTCCCTGCTGTGTCCTTCTGTAGTTAGCATTGATTCGACTCAGTGAAACTCAACCAGCTCCACGTGAATCTCTGCTTTCAGCCAGAGGGTTTCAGCTCTGCACAGTTCAAACTTTATGTAGGTTATCATCTGCCTCGGGGTTCTCCCAAACTTTACTTCTGTTCTGTTGTCCATAATCACACTGTTTTAGCCACACAAATTAAACCTAAACTTCTCGACGGCTGTAAACACATTCTCCACTTTTGCACATAACAGTTTTAAAATACATAACATACTTCAAAGGACATAGAATTTAGTTTACTTCTAACTCTTTGCTTGGAAGTGCAGATATTCCGTATTATGTTGGAGACCCAGATGTGGCCCCTGGTTAGGAAAACAACGCTTTAGTGAGGGAGTGTATAGACGCTTAGGGTTGTTGGTTTTGGTGTCTGGTGTGTATCGGATAGCCAGGGGTGTAGATATGTTGTTTGGCCTGAAACTGAAGATTTTAGGCCGCACTGGTTGTCCTCCATCCCACTTCCATTTCTTTCCTTCATCCACTTTTTCACTCCTATATTCTAGAGCCCGACCGATAAAGGATTTTGAAGGCCGATACCGATACAAATATTTTTGGTTTTAAAATCCGATATATCGGCCGATATTTTATTTATTTATTTATTTATTTATTTATTTATTTATTTTAAACTGGACATGATAGTCACAAATTTTGTCATGCTTATTTGAGTTAAGAGAATTGAAGCGGATGATCTTTTAATTGCTATTCAAGCAATATATGTATTGTGACGAACTCAACGAGTGTTGCCAACAGGAACGGTGTAGAGTGCCCTCTGGTGGACAAACTATACAACTCCAACACTCATGACATGGTTCAAGCGTGTTTCGTCCGTTTTTATTTAATTTTTGAAATATTCATTTATCGGCCATTATAACTGCCGATACCGATAGTTTGGAAAACGCCTAATATCGGCCGATAATATCGGCCTGCCGATATATCGGTCTGGCTCTACTATATTCTCTTTTCCTTACTCTTCCATTCTCATTCTTTCACACTGTGAAGGAATGTTCCTGACTTGTATACAAGATTAGATTGATGCCATCAATTACAACACAAAATAATTATAAGTTGCCCATCATTTAGTGAGATCAAACCCCAAAATGTGTGTGTAGTAATGCACTGACAATGGAAGTCTATAGGGCAAGGAATTGTACAGGATAAATGTCTAAACACTCACTGTTTTGAATGTACACATGACTTGTCATTTTATGTGTTGATCTTGACTAGTATAATAAAATGTCATTTGAACCCTTATATAAAGCAGTAATTTTCATATGAAATATGCAATGATATGACCAGACATTGTACCAGTTAACATTAATCCGCCGAGAAAAGTAGTACCTCCACTAAGATGATGATTTAAAGAACATTACATATAAATAATTCATATAAGCACTTAAAATTACAGGCGTGGTTTCTTGCTAATTATTTATGTATGTGTGTACAATTTGTAACTGTTTTTTTTTTTAAACAAGCCTCTTATTGAATTTTCAGCATCCATTACTCCAGTTGAGCTACTTAATATTTTTTGTGGAAACAATGATTTTTTCAGGATTCTAGTTTGAAGAAAAGCAATTGATTGAAATATAAATCTTTTGTAACATTGCAAATTTCTTCGCTGCCACTTTTGATCTATTTAATACACCCTTGCTGAATAAAAATATCCAATAAAAATGCTACACATCCCTTTCTCTTGTTTTCTCACTCTCATCCCTCTCTTCATTCTGTGTTCTTTCACTCTTCCTCCCCCTTATCTCTTTCTCTCTATCTCACTCTCTCACAGAGAGGGAGGTCAGAATGATTTAGAGTTGTTCAGTGTTCATTCCTGTGTAAGAGTCAGACCAGAGAAGTGCAGCTGTGGATATGAAAACACTCTTGAGTTAACAGGCTGTTTTTCAAGCTAGAAAGCTGTTTAGTTAGCATTTTATTTGTTTGTTTTTGTCCTGTATACGTTTTCTTTCAATTTAGCAAGAAGGGTTTATTTACCTTTTGCATATTATATTTGGGTAAGTGTTATTTTTCGTGCAGGTTCATACATTATATCTGATGCACTACATTTGATTTAAACCGAGAGGGATTTGTCGCCATCTCTGAAAGCAGTGGCTCTCATTTACCTCTCCCTAATGACGTGAGTGTCAGCGGTTTGCAGAAGAGCTGATGCTGTGTTTTTATTTGTTCGTGTAGTGAGGAGGTGAGCAGACATGGCTTCACGGTCATCGTGGATATGCGTGGATCTAAATGGGACTCTATCAAACCTCTGCTGAAGATCCTACAGGAATCGTTTCCTTCCTGCATCCACGTCGCTCTCATCATCAAACCTGACAACTTCTGGCAGAAGCAGAGGACAAATTTCGGCAGTTCTAAGTTTGAATTTGAGGTGAGCGCTTTAAACCGGTGAATGTATGTTAAAGAAAGTGGCAGTTATGTGTATACTATTTTCAGTAAGATGTTGTTTTTGAATGTTTCTAAAAAACATTCAGAACAAAATGATAACACAGCATATTTAAAGAACGTTCTAGAACATTCCATCTTGCCTGGTGTGAAAGTAGAGCTTTCGAAATTACTTCTGACCTATTTCATTAAACAGCTGAGAGGAAGACATGCAGTACTGATATATTTAATCTGAAGGCTCAATCTCCCAATGGAGGTTTCTTAAATTAACACATCTAATGGAGCACAAGCTTTGTGCTATTACACTGTAATAGGGGAGAGCGGGGCACAACCTAACGCATCTTGGTTTTGGCTCAATTAATTAAAAAAATAATTAGGTTAGATTAATATTTTTTTCCACAAGCAACATACACATCTCTGCTACAAATGAACAGTTAAAGTTTTTGTTCTAGGACCTACCATTTTCGTACAGTTGGACTGAAAGTGACAGAAGTGCAAATGTTACAACTTACCCCATATGCGAATTAAATTAGATTTGTGTGTGACAGCTGCATGTACAATTATTATTATTCATAATAATAATAACAGTAATAATAATACAAATGAGCTTAGAATAAAAATTTAAAGGGTTTATTGCATTAAAAACATGCCATATTTGTAATAAATAAACAAGTTATCATTCATAGTACACTAAATTTTAAACATTTTAAGTTCCAACATTGTTTGTGAAAGTCCAACAAAGTTAAATGTATACTCAAACGTGAAAAGTTGTGTGGATCCTTTTTCATTTGATTATCATTGTACACTTGGCGGCTTAGTTGAAACACTGTGTTACAACTAACCCCTCTGTGTATTACATATTTTAAGCCTAGCTAACAGTCGTTATAGGAATTGCTGACATGTTTCAAAACGGTGCTATGTTTGAGCAAACAAGACTATTAAGGCAATATAAAGTTAGATTTGGAAACGTATACACCCAACTCAGAAACCGAAAAAAATCTATGATGAAAAAATTTACTTTTATGGTGTCAAAACACTCTTTGTCCAGTATCTTCACGAAATATTATCAAAACTTTCCGCAAATTCGCGGGAGATCGTCTTCTGGCAGCGAGAGAAAAAGAGCGGAAAGACAGCCGGCTTGATCCTGACGAACTATGTAAACGGTCCGTGTTACATTTAACCCCGCGTTAGGTTGTGCCCCGCGCTCCCCTATATATGTAATTGATACATAATAGGTGTTTATAACTGGATCACAAATATGATTCGAAGCTGTTTACACCTAAACACTGGAAAGCATCAGTATAGTATCTGGAAGTACTGCTCTCTATCCAGCTGCAAGTCTCCCCTCTTGTCTCTGCTGTTATCTCTAATAACATGACCTGAGCTGCAATGTCTGGAATGTTTTCCTGGCTCCTTTAAGTAAAGTGTTCCATGTAACTGATCCAATAGGATTTGTATTCATCATCCAATCAGAGTTTAATTGCACTGTTGTTTTAAATAACAATTGCGTCTTCTTGGAAACCTCCCACTGACAAAAGAGATCCGTTCAGGACCCTGAGCTACCAAATTATTATCATAGGTAGCAGGGATCGGTTTTGGTTGCGGTAAAGATCTCATGAAAAAGAAGACCTGCTTGTAAAATAATACATTTGATATTAAATTGCAAAAATGTGACCTAAAAGGTATAAACAATGTCAACACTTGTAGATACAAATCAAGAAGATGACCTAGTAAATCACCATGCCAACATCTCCTTGAAACTAGTTTCAGTTTTAGTACATTATGTTAAACTAAATGAAAATGTAATGAAATTGAATTTTATTTCAGTTCTCAATCGGATGCATTGAGAATATGACCCCAAGTGTCCTACTTTCATCCTTTCAGACCATCATGGTGTCCCTCGAGGGTTTGACCAAAGTCGTCGATCCTTCCCAGTTGACTCCAGACTTTGAGGGCAGTCTGGATTACGACCACGAGGAGTGGATCGAAGTTCGAGTGGCCTTTGAAGACTTCACTAGCAATGCGGCTCGCATCCTAGCCCGTTTGGACGAGCTCCAGGACATGGTGTCCCAGCGGGACCTGCCGTCAGACCTGGACGGGTCCCGGCGTGCTATGGAGGAACACGCGTCTCTGAAGAAAAAGGTCGCTAAAGCTCCTGTGGAGGAGTTAGATACTGATGGTCAACGCCTGCTTCAACTAATCCAGTGTGGGGAGAAAGGCAGAGGAGATATCCAGGGATTAGCTCCAAAAGTCCAGGCACTTCTGGATAAACTCCACGGCACCCGCCAACATCTCCACCAAGCCTGGCACATGCGCAAAGTCAAACTGGATCAATGCTTCCAGCTAAGACTCTTTCAGCAAGACGCAGAGAAGGTATGAATGAACATACTACAATATTTGTGAGGTTTAATATATAAAAAAGGTTAGAACAATAACATAAGTTACGATGCAACATACAAAGAGCGTTTTATACATAATGTTTGTACTCTATATTATGTTGTGATATTTCAAGAGTTCTATATTTTATATTCTTTAAGTGCCTCTATTATGCTATTTTATAGGTTTCTAATTTAGTTTTGGACCCTTTAACGTCAGTTTGATGACGCTATCTAATCCTAACCCTACCCCAGACCTAAACCTACCCGCGTCATCTAACGCTAAAGGTAAAGCGTCAGTTGGATGACGCGCTAGGAACCCTAAAGGGTACCCTAAAACGTCGGATGTTGACGTATGGTCAACTGTTAGATGACGTCTTGGGATGAGAATGTGTTGGTAATATACATTGCACATCAACTAATTTCTAAAAATGTTGTGTTCATAGATTCAGTCTCTCAAAGTGCCCTCTCTAAACCCCTCGTTTCCGCAAGCCTACTCTGCTCTGATTGGTCAAATGGCCCAGTCTGTTGTGATTGGTCTTTTTGAAAACAAAAAGCTCATTACCAAAACTGAATTTCAGCTCCGGAGGCTTCCTGAGTGCTTGTTTTGTATTTGCAGCACTGAAAAAAAAAAAAAAAATCTTCTCAAGATGTCGACAACACAAAACAAACTTATCCTGTCTCAGCTACAATAACATTGCTTGAGGGCGGGTAAAAATATACATTGTTTGCAAGCAGCCAATAAAAACAATAGGCTGGCATTATGCAAATGTTAAATTTGTTACGTAGGTATGGAAGAGGAAATGAGACTGTAATTGCTGACGACTAATTTTGTCATTCACTTAGATCTGTAAAACTTTGCAGACCTTTTACACTTACAAAAGGCCATATTACATACAAAAGGGAATATAAAAGCATAATAGGGGCACTTTAATGAAAATTAACTTCGCCAGTATCATGGTACGCTAAAGGTAAGTAATGGAACCAGTGTTCATGCCGGATTCACATATAGTGCCTAAAAACATGTTGACAATGCTGGGCGCGGCACATTCTCCTTTTTCCAAAGCGCTAGGCCGGATACGCTCTGGGGTGCGTTTCCCGTACAACGACGTAGTTCACTGTTTCAGTACCATAGTACGATGCATCGTTGGAAAAATCAACTAGCTAGTCACGACTGTTTCCCGAAACCCACTGTCGCAAAGCATCGTTCAACCACGTTGGTTTCGCACGTGGTGGAGTAATAACTACTTTTAATGAAACTGTTTGAGATCCAATTAACGCTAGATTTGTTTTATATAAATTACAGACATGTCATCTGAGGACTATTTGTAATTGTTCTCAGTTGTTTTGCTTTATTACCAGACTCAATATTTGGCTCGTTCTTACATAGTGGAGCGTGTTTGCACATGCGCACTCTTCAAACACGGTACTTCAAATCTTTTGACAGACTAAAAGACGTAAAATTGTATACATGCTGAATAAAAGACACCGGTTGTACTGAATGTCAGCTTGCTCATTATGCTCAAGATAAGGATTTATTACTTCCAAATGTGTTGCAATATAGAAACGATGCTTCTAACCACAGGTCGAGAGCTGTCGTTCAAACCACACAACTTTGCGATGCTGTTTGCGAATGTTCGTTGGAACGATGGTTTCGTGAAACACCGAATCGTTGAACTATGCTGATAACGACGGAACTTGCGACCATAATTGGCTAACAATGCTTTCGGGAAACGCACCCCTGGTTGGTTTTTGTCACGTGACCTACTGTGCACTTATGGTGCGGTTGCGGCATTCTGAAAAGTTGAGATTTATTTATCTCGATGCGGCGCGGACGCGCTTGGAAAAAAACGTACGCGCCGCGCCGCGACCGTGTCGCTTCCATTATGAGCGTGCATACCGGTGCGCCTACATTTGAAATAACGAACTTGAGCGCGCAAAAGACGCGATATGTGAACAGGCCCTAACAGCACCAAACTATTTAGTCTTTAGTTTGTTTTGTTTTTTCAAAAAAAATGACTCTTATGTTCACCAAGGCTTAATTTATTTGATTAAAAATACAGCAAAATATGGTATTCCATTCATCAGTGTCACATGATTCTTTGATGAATAGAAAGTTCAAAAGTACAGCATTTAATTTAAATTAATAAAATGTATTTTAATCAATTTAGAAGTATTAATTTATTTTTCAAAATATCATATTGATCCCAAACACTTTATTGGTAGTGCATGAAAAGTATTAAAGCATAGTTAAATCAAAAAAGTTAATCAGAGTCCTAAGACAAGAACGGGTATTGTTCAAAATTAATGTATAACAGATGAAATGTTTTCATCCACTTAAAATATTGATTACTGTATGTTATACCAGTCTATATACAGTAAAATAAAAGTGTTACGAGCAAAAATAACAATGGCAATTTAATAGTCAAAAATATAAAGAAAACAAACAAA